>CM055279.1:23168778-23662670 GCA_029237695.1 Conchocele bisecta | reverse complement strand
CCTCGCCCATCCCGTTTCCTGAGCCTTGCCATATATTTTTTCCCATTCACGGCACTAACCTACTATTCTCTATCTATTTTCCTTATTTCTGAACCAAAGTATATGTTGTGACCACTCATTTGAACCGTCTCGGCGAAACGGTTCAAATGAGTGGTCACAACATATACTTCTGATGAGAAATAAAGAAATTATTGAGCCTTGCCGGATATTTTTTCCCATTCACGGCACTAACCTACTATTCTCTATATATTCAAGTAGATACCATCAGACACTGTGATAAGCAGGGGAAGTAATGTAGCTCGGTATAATTTGGCACGTTCACGATATATGTACCAGTAAGGAAAACACATCTTATGCATTGATACAAGGTGCATGATCACGTGGTTACAACAGCAACAACAATGGCTGAAAGTGTTGAAAGCGCGCACACTCCAAAGTATTATTTGATATTTTCATTAATAGGCAACGGATTTTGATGAAATGTGGCGTAGCAAACGCGTACTCATGAGCTGCATTTGGTGGTCCCGGGAGTTCGGCACATACTTATGTCGTTTTTGCGAAGAATCGATTTCCCAGTCTGTAGACACGGAAATCGATTATTCGCAAAAACGACAGAAGTTTGGGCCAAAGTACCGAGACCACCAAATGCAGATTCACAAGACTCGTTTGATGCGCCATATTTCATAAAAATCCGTTACATAATAAGGACAAAATAAACGAATACGTACTTTGAATCGAAGGGCTTCTGGAAGTTTCGGTACTTGTTGTTGTTGTTGTTGTAACCACGTGATCACAAACCCTGTGATAATACCACACACAATTTTGAAAGAAGTTCCCATAATATGTAATTTAGTTAAATACTATAATTTAATAACCATTGATTGGAAAACATGTTTATAATAGTTTATGTAAACATTTTTACCTATCCTCGATTGCCATTTAGGCAACAGTTGCAATATTTGCGCAATTGGGTTCAGACATACAGTGGGGTCAGCGTGTAAGTGCACACACGAACGAACACGACAGGTTGGAACGTTGACCCCACTGTATTTCATGTATAAACAAAAATATAAATATTTTTCTGCATTTTTTCTCATTTCGCATCAAAAATGTATGTTGTTACCACTCAGTTGAACCGTCTCGGCGAGACGGTTCAACTGAGTGGTAACAACATACACTTTGGGTGGATAGCGAACCAACCTGTCGTGTTCGTTCGTGTGTGCACTGACACGCTGACCCCACTGTATGATACTACGGAGCACCTCAAGGGATATGGATTTTTGTTTATTAATTCGTTCCCACGAAATAACAACATATGCAGCCTATGCTAAATAAATGTAAATCCAGTAATTGTTTACACGAAAATTTGTTAATGTGGAATTTACAGACTATCATAAGTTTGAACTTACAAACATTTTAGTCGTACGAAGTTTACTGAAACGGCCCCCAGTTCCTTTAAATTGTATTGGCAACAATACGCCGGCGTTCACGGCATTCGTCGTATGTTATTGTATTTCCATCGCATTGTACCGTGCTCTTTTGTTCTAAAGTATTAGACAAAGAAATATATGCGACATTTAATATCTATTTGAACACAAATGTATTTAGCATTGACAGCAAATATTTAAGTGAAAAACTGTCCATACACGGTTATAATGTTGATTGACGTGGTGATAAAATGTTATGACAAGTCCTGTGCGCACACATCTCCAACATGGTTACGCGATAATAGGCTATTCCAACATAACATACCTTTTAATAGCAACCTAAGCATGACTTAATTGTACACTATGTGCAATGGAACACGTATATACTTTATAAAACGTGGACAAAACTGTGTCAGAAATGTCACAGAAACCTGTTTGTTTACATACCGGCGTCCATAGCTTTTTTAAATAATTTTCACTGCTTGATGCGAAGACATGAGTAGCCGTTTAACGACACATACCGCAACCCCTGGTCTATATGCATTTGCTAAAAGTTTAAGGTACGCGTGAAAATAAATATAAAATGTACCAACCCCGTGCTATTGCTGACACTGGGGGCGCCGCTATCTTGAGACACTTGTACCTGTTTGACTCACATAATGTACCCATGTATCAATATTACGTTCAACCCCTGATATGGGATAGAAAGCGCACATGCATATATTGGTAATTTTCAGGGTTGTATCGACGACAATGTGGAGAAACTGACATCGGGACAAGCCAAGGTCACCACATGCCTCAAGGTCATGAAGGACGGATTGAAGGACATGCAGGTAGGTGTGTCATTGTCACAACATGCAACTTAATGCCTTCAATTGATGCATACACTATGAGGCGGTTGTTTCATGAATAGTCCGTGAATACGTGTAATAAACTGCACTTGCGATGTATATTTTGTTCTGGTAGTCATTTTCGGCATTTATCTTGGATCGCTTAAGCCCACAAAGAGACAAAAAAATCCTTAAGCGGCCACTGTATCGTACGGTACGGAGCCCCGCAGGTGACTCGGATTTTGTTTTATTAATTCGTTCCCACGAAATAACAATTCGTTCCCTCAATTTAACAATTCGTTCCCTCGAATTAACAATTCGTTCCCACGATATAACAATTCGTTCCCACGAATTAATAATTCGTTTCCACGAGATAACAATTAGTTCCCTCGAATTAACAATTCGTTCCCACGAAAAAACAATTCGTTCCCTCGAATTGATAATTCGTTCCCACGAAATATCAGTTCGTTCCCTCAATTTAACAATTCAAACAGCTTCAAAGTAGATCAAAGGTGTTGCACGCGCAGCTGGGCGCCAAAACAATTCATGGGAACGAATTGTTAATTCGAGAGAACGAATTGTTAATTCAAGGAAACGAATTGTTAACTTGAGGGAACGAATTGTTATTTCGTGGGAACGAATTGAACACATTGTTTTTTCGTGGGAACGAATCAATAAAAAAAAGAATTATACGTCCCTACGGGGCGCCAAGTGGGACATGGCTCAATTGTGTCAACAAAATTGAATCCTTTATAACAAAAATTAATTTTGTATATCAGAATTTTACATAATTGGATTTTGTGATTTTTAGTGTTACAAAACTCAATTTTGTCTGGACAAAATTGGTTTTGTACACATAATTAACCTGTCCTGCATGGCGCCCCGTATCCCCTGCGGGGCTTCGTCGATAATCGATTCCGCAGGATTAAATGTGGTATCAGATGTCCACCAGTCTACCCGTACTGCCATCTCACTATATGTTTGATTTCAAAATGAGTCTAATGATCGTAATGTAATTTGTACGCAATAAGACAATATATTATTATATGACTGACAATGTCAACCAATGAGAATGTCCAATTTCGGGTCACGTGAATGTGGACATATATGATGTTCACCTGGATATCAGTCTCGGACTCGTCTCGTTGCGCCAGACGAGTCCGATAATGATATTCGAAATGCGAAGAGTATTCAGGTATAGCAGCATGCGCTTGTCACTGATCACGCAACCAATGCATGAGACATATTCTGCGTTATTGTATCATAATACGTTCTGTATTATGGGTCATATAATAAAATAATTATTGTCTTTTGAGTCGGTGTACACGAGATTTTCGAAACGTCATATTCACCTCGGCCTTCGGCCTCGGCGAATATGACTTTCCTCAGGTCCGTAAATCTCGTGTACACCTCATCAAAAGACAATAATTATATATTGTAGACAATTCGTTGTATACAGTACGACAATTGATTGCATACAAAAAGACAATTTACTTCTTACAGTAAGACATTTATTGCATACAAACAACAAGTTATTGCATACAGACAACTATTTAGTGCGTACAATAACCAGATAACTGTATGTTATTTGATTTGTATGTGAATATATGCATGTGTTCCGTAGCGGGCGACATTGTGCGACTTTAGGAGCGTAATATCGTTGCACAGAGGAACACGTGGCATATTGTGACTAGCATATTAATGAAATAACCAAATTAGTGATGATTTAGAAGGAACTATAGTACGAGGTGAAGCCTTGTTCCGGCACTGACCAATATCAACTCACGAGACGATAAGTACGTATGTAATAAAAAGTTCAACCCGCAAAATATGCGCTGCGACCGACATTATAAAGCTCATTTGCCTAAAAGCTGCAAGACCTCAAATTTGGATGTTGTTTGTATATTTCTTCGCTAGCGCTCGAATAATAAGACAATTTACTGTATGCAATAATTTGTCTTGTATATATTTTCTTGCTGTATGCAATACTTTGTCGAAAAATAGACTTTCAGTAAATTGTCTTTTTGTATGACAATTAATTGAAACCAAATTGCTGTGCTTTCAATGGTCTTATCGACCATTGAAAGCACAGCATTTCGTTTCAATTAATTGTGTAATTAAGGCAAATAGTACATTGTTTGGTCATACCGCAGATACTGCGCCTCGAGTGGATATAGATTAAGAAGGGCAATATGACACCATATTGTCTGTGCGGAAACACGATAATAATAGGCTGTTTGATTTGTATGTGGATATAAGTACGAGTTACGCAGCGTGCAATATCGTTGCGCGGCGCAACGAGTGGCAAATATCCACATACAAATGAAATAACCTTTTTTATTAGAAACGTACATGTACATCAGTCGCAATATAGATGGGCCTCAAAATATACAAACTATAAATAAAATAAACGAAGTCGTGATTTAGAAGGAACTATTTTGCGCGGTGAAACGTAGTTCCGGCACTGACCAATATTAACTCACTAGACGTCAATATAGAAAAATATTGACGTCTTGCATTCCATTGTATTTCAGTTGGTTACGAGAGTACGAATATAATTACTTATCCCGTCAACACAGTGCGTATGTGCCGTGAAACATGGTGCCGTGAAACATGTTTGATATCCTGTCAATACGACTTAATCACTGCGTATGAATATGTGCGGTGACTGGGGTTATTTTGTTTGCATTTTGTAGGTGTTGACGGGATAAATAGAATAGTAGGTTAGTGCCGTGAATGGGAAAAATATCTGGCGCGGCACGGAGACGGGATGTGCTCGGCAGAGCCTCGCCCATCCCGTTTTCTAAGCCTTGCCAGATATTGTTTCCCATTCACGGCACTAACCTACTATTCTCTATTTTTATAATATTTTAGCACGTCCTGGCGCGGCGGCGAGACGAGATCAATACACAGTGTGACGCTCTACTGGCGGAAATCGAGAACAAGCGGAGCTTCTTCTTGGCGGATCTCGACTATGAGGAGCGGATACAACAGAACTCGGCAGAGGATCACGTTAAGACGCTAGAGAAACTGCTCGGCTCCTCGCAGGGCCTCCATAACTACGTTACCGACGTCGTGTCCTCGGATAGGGCGCCGTTTCTGGAGGTACATTTATTTTGGCTGTGACTGAAGAAATGGTGCTTATAGGATTTGTGACCAGTCTGGTCACAAATCCTATAAGCCCCATTGCCGACAGTGTAACTCCCGATTAAATACAGATATCACACTCGTGTAGCCTGATAACTATATGTATTGCTTCATAGAAGCATGACGGGTATTTTCTGGAGGTACAGTTGAACCTGTGCAAAAGGCCGCCTCCGAATAGCAATTACCTGTATATAGCGACCACGCTTTTGTTTTCCCAATTATTCAATTGCATGTAGTACATACATGGACCTGTAAAAAGACCATCTGTGAACAAAGATCATGTTTTTTCTGTTCCTTCTGACCTTTATTCACAGCACAAACATATTTACACAATTCCCTAACATTTGATTGGCCCGTAGCAAGTCTCTGTCCAAAATTTATATCCCAGCAAACTCCCACACCGAACTACTTTCCGTAACCGTGAGGCGCAGTTACAATAATTCTTAAGAAAACGGAAAATAAACACATTTTCTTGATGAATTTATTTCAAATGCTGGAATTATAAGGAATGAATGGCATTTTTGTGGAATTTATCGGGGATATAAACTTGGAAAAGTCGCGGGAATACTGGACGAGGCCTTAAAAAAATACTATTTTCGAAAAATAAAATTAAAAAAAATCTTAATTGATTTTTTTTCGAAAATTGTAATTTTTTATCGCTTCGTCCAGTATTCCCGTGACTTTTCCAAGTTTATACCCCGATACCCCGATAAATTCCACAAAAAGAACATTCATTCCTATAGTGACAAGTGTAACTCATCATCAGACAGCACACTCGTGTATACTATTTGTTTTAGAAGCATGACGTGTGTTACATTAATGAAATAATGATCAGTGTAGAGCCTGAGCACAGCACAGTCTGATCTGTATATACACTTGTCGTAAAATACATAAGCCCCATTTCTCCAGTTACAGACACATTTCAATTCACTTGACCCATCGATTACCATCTATAGGTAGTTCTTTAAACATGGTGCTTATGTTCGTATGTGGTGTGTTCCATTACATTGAGCGCTGGGCTTAAGTCGATGCTAGGCGACATTTGTGTCATGAACTGTGACAGTGTTTTCACACTCCATGACACAATGATGAACTGCAATGAGACCTTAAAGGTACATGCCCACTCAGTAAAGTGTTCTTTATAAGAATTAAATAAGTATATAAGTGTGTCACTATTCCACCAGTTCTAAACATTACGAGTGCCCTCTATACAGATATAATCACTTAGTAATATTGATTTTGACTCGCGGTTGTATCAGGCTATTTTCATATGCAAATGAGGCGTGACATTTTTAAGTAGTTATACTAATTAAATGCGTCACCTGAAAGTTTTTCGACAGATTATAAATTATGATCACTGCACATAAAAAGATAAATACAGAGAATAAACAGTAATCTCTGTTAACATTTTAAGGAAACACGGCTGTGTTTCCTTAAAATGTTTACAGAGATTACTGTTATCAGTGTGGAAATGTACGTCTGATACACAATGTATAATAATGCCAATCAATACGTGGGGTAATGGTAAATGAATGTTTATTTTGTTATAAAATGTATCAGATGATGTATCTGATATAGAGAACATAGTGTGCCTACTGAGTGGGAATGTACCTTTAATTGCAATGTATATTTTTCTATCAGTCGTGTTTGGCTATTATCATATACGTTGTATGGTAATGTTTGTGTTGGTATCTTTGTATCAAATACGTCTAGTATGCTAGCTACACATTTAACTCTAACATGTTTAACATGAAACTACACTTTTATAATTAGGCCATACACAGTTCTTCCTTTGTTCAGCGTCCGCGTGCGGGTAGGTTTTGATAATAAACAACTTCCCAGCATAGCAGGTGTTTCATTGACTGAATGGTGAACGGTGTAGTCTCAAATCAGACTGCACATCCACTGCGCGGATGAAATACATTGTAGCAGATTGTGACACTGTGCAAATGTAACCATTAGGCCATAGCAAGTTCTTCCTCGGTTAAGCGTCCGCTTGCGGGTAGGTTTTGAGAGTGGTTCTGTGAAAAAAACGAAACAAACTGTGTATTCCATTTAACACTATTTACTTGTGAAGTAATATGAAAATTGATTTTGTACTTGTCTAAGTTTAAATCCGTTCATGAATTTACACTTAATAGGTTTAATAAGAGTTTTATTATTATTTAGCAGCAATTTAAATTTAGGTTAAACACTTCCTCAACCCTTTGCACAAGGCCTTATTTGTTTTTACCTGATATCTAAGTAGTTTTTGAACATCTGGGTGGACGCTTAACACAGACAAAAATTGGCATGGCCTTATGTAAATGCAATGTGGGAGCGCGCCTATGCTATTCTGACATGACAAACGGTGTATTCTATGTTTTCCAGATTGCCAGCACGCTAAACGAGAGGTAAGTTGCATTATATATACTATTATCAAGACAATATATATTTCGTAAACATGTTTCAAGTGGCAGCATCTGCTCATTTCAAGATAACAGCTCTTTCATAGACATTTAAACATGTTTCAAGAGCGTAGATATTTCAACATGTTTCAAGCGCACTTTCGTAAACAGTTTCAACATGTTACAATACCCATTTCGTAGATATTTCAACCTGTTTCAAGAGCACTTTCGTAGATATTTCAACATGTAACAAGAGCACTTTCGTAGATATTTCAACATGTAACAAGAGCACTTTCGTAGACATTTCAACATGTAACAAGAGCTCTTTCGTAGATATTTCAACATGTAACAAGAGCTCGTTCGCAGACATTTCAACATGTAACAAGAGCTCTTTTCGTATTTAACAGTCAACATTTGTTAACACAGAAGCTTTTCTCGTAATTTATCAACATGTAACAAGAGCACTTTACGTAAGACATTTCAACATTTGTAACAGAGCTTCTTTGTCGTAAGATTTATTTCAACAGTAACAAGAGCTCTCGTAAGATTCAACATGTCAACTTTCGTAGATTTTATCAACATTTGTACAGAAGCACTTTCGTAGACATTTCAACATGTTAAGACAGAGCAATCTTTCGTAGATTTAATTCAACAATGTACAAGTAAGCACTTTCGTAGAACATTTGTCACAATATCATTTCAAACATAACAAAGCACTTTCGTAGACATTTCAACATGTAACAAACTCTTTCGTAATATTTCAACATGTAACAAGAGCACTTTCGTAACATTTCAACAATAACTAGAGCACTTTCCCAGAGACATTTCAACATCTTCAAGACACTTTCTAGACATTTCAACATGCTTCAAGAGCACTTTCGTAAATATTTCAACATGTAACAAGAGCACTTTCGTAGACATTCAACATTAACAAGACTCTTTCGTAATATTTTCAACTGTAACTAGAGCTCTTCGTAGATTATTCAACATGAAACAAGAGCACTCTAGACATTTCACATGTAACAAGAGCACTTTCGTAACATTTCAACAAGCTTCAAGAGCACTTTCGTTAGACATTTCAACATCTTTCCAAGAGCACTTTCGTAGATATTTCAACATGTAACAAAGCACTTTCTTAGACATTCAACATGCTTCAAGAGCACTTTTACGTAGATATTTCAACTTGTAACATGAGACTTTCGTAGATATTTCAACATGTAACAAGAGCACTTTCGTAGACATTTCAACATGTAACAAGAGCTCTTTCGTAGACATTTCAACATGTAACAAGAACTCTTTCGTAGATATTTCAACATGTTTCAAAACCACTTTCGTAGACATTTCAACAATTGATAAGTACACTGAATAGTTTAACGTTATCATGTTGTTGAGTCGTTGTCTTAGAACCGTTAATCCTTACATTTTTGAATTAATGTTAGTCTGCTGCTTATTATTATTCTCGATTTTTGTCTCATCAAAATAATCTGTCTTCTGTTATATCTAAAGGCGGGAAATGGTTATAATGCCTTCCATACCCGAATGCTGTGTGACATGGTTTTGTGACAAGTTTGTCTTTAGGGTGAGAAATGATTCAAACACTTCTATACTCGAATATACAAAGTATGACATGGTCGTGTATTTATATATAGAGTGGTGCGAGCGGCGGCTGACTGCGACTCGGCCGGTTCCGTGCCCGCCCTGGAACTCGGAAATCTCCGGAGTAAGGTGGTCGACTGTCGGCGTGAGAAGACTCTGCTCAGGGAGCTGCACTACCTCAACCGTGAGTTCACATGACTGTGCTGTTTGCATAACATGGACAGCAGCAGTGATTTAGTGGCTGTGACTGAAGAAATGGGGCTTACGGGATTTGTGACCACTGTAGGTACTGATAGCACACTCATGTAACCTGATAACGATTCATATTGCTTGTTAGAAGCAGATGTGTGCTTTATTGGTGGAATGGCGAACAGTACATATCCTGATGCACAGGCGGATGCACATGCTGATATGGATCAGCACTGGTCGCAGAAGCCATAAGGCCAATTTCTCCAGCCATAGCCACATTACATAGTGTATTAAAACACTAGCGTAATACATCTATTGATACCGCTGCGGAAACACGGTAGATGATCAGTACCCGCGCTGAAATGCATAATTATGTACAATGTTGAGCCAGGGGCGGATCCAGCTTTTGGGGAACGAGGGGGTTGTCTAGTTGCGAAGGTAACTCTTGTAATATACTCCCGTAGCTCGGGAGTAATTGCAAGAGTTATCGTTCGCAACTAGGGGGTTGTCCTATTTTCGATCTCTTCGAAATGCACTTTCCTGTGTTTTACGGCATTTAAATTCAGACTGCAACTGGTGGTAAACTGTGATCTATGTAAACTCCATGGCTGAACGGGGGAGTTGCAACCCCGGACTCCCCCCCCCTTCCAGATCCGCCCATGTGAGCTTACGTAATAAACATACTATTACATTTATATTGATTTACATTTGTAGTATTATATTTATTTGGCATAGCCTCTTTCTTATGAAATCAGCAAAAATATTTGCACCCCCCCCCCCCCCTCCCCCTACGGACTGTATGGCAGATTAACGGACTGAGGCAATTGCAATAGTTGCCTTCGCAATTAGACACCCCCTGTTCCCCAACTATACAATGAAATATAGCCCATATTTACAAGTGTACCTACATGTATATTGGCAGCGCCGTCAACGCCAATAATGGATGTTTTATCCCATGATATAGTGCCACTATTACAAGTGTATCTGATATTGCCAGCGCCGTCGACGCCTATAGTGGGCAAAACGCCCACTATAGGCGTCGACGGCGCTGCCAATATAAGGTACACTTGTAAATCCCACGACATACATTAGTATGTAGTGCCCATATTAGTGTACGTCTTGTTCGCAGCGCCGTCGACGCCGATAGTGGACGTGACGCGGTGTTCCCGGAGCGAGAACGCCGTCGTTCTGGCCCTGTGTCCACCGAATAGTGTTCATGACGTCGTCGATCAGTACGAGGTCCACTTCTGCTCAGAGGAACAGAAGAATATAGAGCTGGAGGTACGTCAACTCTGGGTTTTAAACATGTTAGATTCATTATCCAACTCGCTATATACGTTGATGTTACATAGTTTTGAATAATTCCCTGTATTCTGACGTGTCTGGGAAGTAGTTGCATGTGCCTGGGAAATAGTTCCGCGTCAAAACTATTTTCATCCCTAAAACTCATTATTTTTGTCGAAGATTACGTCATGCACTTCAACGCAATTTATATCGGTCAGTCGATGCGACCCCATTCCAGATTAACTTTCGTTGTGTCACATACTGTATTTTACAGGTTGAGTTATAAAATAGTTAGTTCATGGTCATTCGCGGAACATTCGAAACATATTGCCCCTCAGTGTTGTGCTGTGGACGACCCGATGCACTATTGCCCTAGGCCTTCGGCCTGCGGCAATAGTGCCTCGGGTCATCCACAACACCTCTATGCACCACTATGCAATGGTTTTGCAGGGGCGGATCCAACATTTGGGGAACGGGGGGTGTCTAGTTACGAAGGAAACTCTTGTCATCTACTCCCATACTCCCGGGAGTAATTGCAATAGTTACCGTTCGCAACTAGGGGGTTGTCCTATTTTTTAGCTCTTCGAAAAACATTCCTGTGCTTTACGGCATTTAAATTCAGACTTTATCTAAACTGTGATCTATGTAAACTCCGTGGCTGAACGGGGGGTTGCAACCCCGGAACCCCCCCCCCCCCCCCCCACTCCAGATCCGCCCCTGTCTTGACTGTTCCCCGAAAGACCCAGAAATAACTGTATAATATAGCTCAATGAGACCAAATATCCAAAAGAAACATATTTAGCATACATAGCTATGGTTAGACTGTCTTCAATCCGACAGACATTGTCACCTACAGCCAGCGTTTGCATAATTTCAGCCAAGGACGTGAACAAATTGGTTCTTTTTCACAGTTGGTCTTTGGTCTGGTATAATTGTGCAATTTGGGCAACAATATAGGCTGCTATAGACTGATACTTGTTGCTATTTAGAAGTGCAATTAATACATATTCGATTGAATGTGCTGGGTGAACAGTAATATGTATGTCATGGCTGAAATATGTCAAACTGAGTAGCCCGCCATCAAACCGACAAACGCCACCAACTTTATCGACGTTACGGATTTATTGCTATTACGTGTACTAAGAGTAAGTTATTGGTGATTCTCCGAGTTCTGTAACCTATGTATTAGACGAGATTAACATGTTCCAATGTATCCAGGAAACGATGACGATGAAGAACGCCGCTGACGAAGCCACAGTGAAGCTGTCGGCGAACTCGAGCGGGATCCTGGTCCTCCTCATCGAGAACCTGTGTAGCTCGACCACCTACTACTTTTGTCTCAGTGCCAGCAACTCCGCCGGCAAGTCGCCCAGCTCAGAGGTCGTCCAGTGTACCACGCTGGCGCATCAAGAGACCGTTATACCAGGTGAGATTGAGTATACTGCAATGTGAAGATACCGTTATACATGTAACAGGTGAGTTTCGGTATATTGCAATGTGGAGAGACTGGTAACTCGGGTGCGTCTTGGTAGTGTGCAATCTGAAGAGGAAAGTATACAGCGTCATTATGGGTAGTATGCAATGTGAAGAGACCGCTATACCAGTAGCCGATTTCATCAAAATTGCAAAGTATACTTATCTATCAGGGAGTAATCATTTATTTTCCCGAAATGCATTGCTTCATACAGAACTAACGACTGCATATATTTAATGATTAAAAGTATGCAGCGTTATTATCCTGAATGTATTACATTATCACAGCCAAAATGGCTGTGATAATGTAATAAATTCAGTATAATAAAAAGTAATACAGTTATCCGAAATTTCACCCTCAAAGCGTACTTAGCAAGATAAGTATACTTTGCAATTTTGGTGAAATAGGCTACTGGTATATTTCAATCTGAACAGAGTGGTATTGAGTATGAGGTTGATATTTCGAAAACGTGAATATGGTTCCTAATACCAATTGTGAAAATTGGACATAGCCTGACATTTAATGTAATTATGTGTTATTCCATACTGTTATCGTGCAAATAAAGAGTCAGGGGCCGTTTCACAAAACTTCGCAGGACTAAAATGTTTGTAAGTGTAAATTTAGGATCGTCTTGATATTTTAATTGATGGATTTACATGTATTGAGCATAGGCCTATGCTCAGTAAATGTAAATCGAACAGTTGCTTACAAGAAAACATTATTATTGTGAAATGTACAGACTATCATAATTTTGCACTTACGAACATTTTAGTCGTACGAAGCTTAGCGAAACGGGCCCATGATCAGTAGCCTATTTCACCAACATCGCAAAGTATGCTGTCCTAGCAAAGTATACTTTGAGGGATCAATCATTGATTTTTCCGAAATGCATTATTTCATGTAGAACTAACGATTGCATATATTTGATGATTAAAACTATGCAGAATTATTATACTGAATTGATTACATTATCACAGCCAAAATTGGCTGTGATAATGTAATAAATTCAGTACAATCAAAATTAATAAATTGATCCTAAAATTGAAAATTTCTCCCTCAAAGTATACTTTGCTAGGAAAGTATACTTTGCAATGTTGATGAAATCGGCTACTGGATCTACAATAGTTATACATAGATATATAATATTGACTCAGTCATACTGTTGATATCATACAATATTTAAATGAATGAGAGTTCTCCATATTAGCACGTGCACATAATGCCAATGTATGGTATTAAGTGTATTGTATACTGGCATACATTGGGTTGCGCTTTAAGCTGGGTCTAGGAGGTGTTTATGTCATGGACAGTGACAATAATGCATCCACTCGGAAACCCTCGACCCATTCCGTAAAATCGTGAATAGAGTTGTGGTCGACATTTTGTTCTATGAATCTTAAAACAGGGATCCTGTAAATCCGGAACGATGGACGAAAGCCGGAACAAAGGCCCCGTGAAAAAGAATGTACTGCATCGTCCATGAGGCGTAAATGAATACGTGCAATAAAACTGCACGTACGGTGTATGTTTGTCTTGTAGTCGTGTTCACTTGTCATACATCTCATGTCTTTATCTTGTAATGTTTTAATACAAAAAAAGAGAGGTAGTGGAAAGATAATAACCTTTCATCGGAATGCCTTTCATGTCTTGAAACAAATCATGTTCCAAGCAGTGCTTCATCCCTGAGCTTGCATCCGTGGCTCTATGAATGACCCGTACATTCGAAGCCGTAACTCTAACGGCGGCAGTGCCTGGCAATACAGCGACATCGTCGGTACCAGTACGGTGGTGTAATTGTACCGATGCAGTGGCTGTATTGCCAGGCGCTGCCGGGACTGAACTTGTGATCGAAAGATATATATGTATATATGTCTAATAAGTAGATGTAATGAAAAATAAAATAAAATACTTGTTATTCCAATATAATTTACATGTTTAGGTAGAAATTAACTATGTGATTCCGTCTAACAGGTTTCACTTTTGCAGATCTTCAAAAGCAGTGAAACCGGTTAGACGGAATTAAATATTTAATGTCTACATGAAAAATGTAAATTATATTGGAAACAGGCTCATGCATTTTGTTGTATTTTTCATTATATGTTTCGATACTGGTGGAACATTGAACATTTTACTTATATCCATTACAGAGCCGGCGATAGTGGAAGCCCTGTGTAAATGCTTCACGTCGTCCATCCAGCTATTCTCGTCCAGCCCGATAGATGTCGCTCCGGAACAGAAAATCTCGCACTTCCTGCTGTACCGACAGCCCTCCCAGAACCGGACATGGAGATGTGTGTCCATGTACGGGCGCGAGGAACACCGCGTGTTTGGCTTGGACTCGAACTCGGACTACGAGTTTGTCATTCTGGCGTATAACCTCCGCGGGGAGTGCCAGCTCTCTAATAAAGTCGTATTACAGACTGATGTGTCTGCAAGCTATTAACTTTCAGGAGCGACAAGTAATAGACAAATGTTTTGAAAGAATACAGACAGTCCTGTATGTGAATGAATGCATCTGGTTGTTTCAGTACAACTGAGCGTTTTGTCAATAACATAATCTACCAACTGAGTGTCTGGTAATTCGATTCAATTCGTGTTCGACAATTATAGTATGGTTCTTTGTCATGTAGTGTTTCCACGCAGTTTTCGAATGAATTGTAGTTCAGTGGCCTATTTCACCAACATTGCAAAGTATACTTTTCTAGCAAAGTACACTTTGAGGGAGAAATTTTCAATTTTAGGATAAATTTATTAATTTTTATTATACTGAATTTATTACATTATCACAGCCATTTTGGCTGTGATAATGTAATAAATTCAGTATAATAAGTCTGCATACTTTTAATCATCAAATATATTCAGTCGTTAGTTCTATATGAAATAATGCATTTCAGGAAAAATAAATGATTACTCCCTCAATGTATACTTTGCTAGGTAAGTATTCTTTGCAATTTTGATGAAATCGGCTACAGGCATCTGTCTATTATGTCTACAGAACAATGTGGATGTTTATCGAACTGCAAATAAGCGCCGACTGATCACACTATACGGGTCATGAAAGACGTTTTGTCAGATCGGTCCATTATTACAGCATATGTCACCGGCTTGTATATGTCGGGTATGTAATTTGCTGTCTGGAATTTGACTGATATATAAATCCATGTCATCGTTCCCTTTCATGCATTATAAATCAATCTATTGTACTGTATATAATTGCATACACCATTATAAACCATGTTATTTATTGCATACACCATTAATATGCGTGTTATTTATTTATTAAGTCCTGCATTAAAACCTTTAGACACCAATTGCATATAGAAAAAATGTGTTGATATAACACTTGATAACCACATACATGAAATATACAATCCAGACACTGTGCGGAACTGAGCACGCTTATGTATGACATTTCACAAAAAAAAAACGTACTTGGATAATGTTCACTTCTTAGTGCACTGCTACTGAATATGGTGTTTTTATGGAGTGCACTTCTGTGAATTAAGATGGCAAGCTCTTTGATCTGCATTATTATCGTGTATGTTGCAACAAATAAGACGGTGGCTTCTAAACGCAGACATATGCTCAATAAATGACGAGACTGACAGAAGATCTTGAGCACATGTGATCTGAATCAACTTACATCATTCATAGACGGCCCGCCAAGGCCAATAAAAGGCCTCCAATAAAGTTTTGATGGCATTTTTGTTACAAATGGGTACTCATGCTGATCGACATGCTTACATTATTATATGTAAGCTGTTGGATAGGGGTGGGTACCCCCGCATATTTGACCTTATGGGGTCACTTTTTAGGTCATTTAGAGGTCATATTGAGCCAAACTTTCTTATTGACATGGGTGTATAAATGCACGTATATCATTTATAACTGCACTGATAGCCTTCTGCCGATATAGCTATATAAATAGCGATTCCGAAAGTGCCAAATTATTGAGAGAGAAAACATGTCTGCAATTCAAAATGGCCGCCAACTTCCCTAGGAAACAACAAAATATCATGTTGTACGTCATATCTGTGTTGATATTTAAGCCATTTTAATAGTGAAAATGATAATAAGTATATATTCCGATAGAAAAATTGTTTACAAACATATTGATACGTTTTTTCTCAAAATTGCTGTTCGTAAATCGAAATGGCCGCCAAACTAATATGTTGTATTCAATTCGTTCTGATTTAGTATATTGCTGACAATGAATTTGATATTTCCCATTAGCATGTCATTTTCCTGGAATTTGTGACTAATATTATCCTTCAGTTTGTAATATTGATTAAACTAACAGAACATATTTTAAATTTTGGACAATTGGAGCTACATTTCGTTGAGCTCCATATTCAAAATGGCCGCCAACGCAATTTTGTAAGATATAAAATGAAATATCTCTGTAGACGAAGAAAAGCTAAAAATGAGATGTCGGTAGTTGTCTGTAGCACTTTCTCATTGAAATGCATATATTGGTATAGGCCTTCAAATTCAAGATCCATCATATTGAAAACTAAAATAAGAACAATGTTTCTGTAGTCAGATATAAGGTCGAAATATAAAGTGTATGAGGTTTCCTCGCTAATTGCTACATCGTATGTGGCATTTTAGAGTTGAGATGATCATACTTTTAAAATCAAAGGTGGCTGAAATCTACACTCTTGATAAATATATAATAAAATGTGTATGAGGACATAGCTGACACACCATGTGTTACCGCGAATTTCAGCAAGGCAATCCCTATAAACGATAAGTTTCTAACTTTTAGCACCATATATTAATATATGCTCTCTCCACCCTCTCGAATCATAAACCTTTCCATATATCTTGCAAATAATCTAATCATTGAGTGTTGTATATAACGACCTATCAACAGCTAATGTCATTTAAGGCCGGACCAACGGGGTCCATCCCGTATTTAACCTATATGTACTGGGTGTTATACCAACATCAGAACTAACTCTTTACATAAAGAACATGTATACTCAACCGTAAAAGTAGAATGACCGGACCTGATGTCAGGTCCATATCACACCATAGCCACTTAGTTCCATCTCTAAAAGTAATCAGATAAGCACTAATCGTAATGCCTTATAATGGGGTATGACAGGATATCCCCCATCAAGTACCAGAAGGCCGAACATGTAAATTATGTCTACACCATGACGGTTTTCCGGTGAAGAGGAACACTGATCACTACATTACCCTTGACACACATCACGGCCAGCATCTCTGGATCTATAATATGGATGATGAACTAGATGAAGGCGACTACATATATTCAAGAGGGACAAACACTCACCGACATTTCTGACAATTTTGTTTGGCTTAAGTAAGCAATAAGATTTGTTGAAGCGTAGCATGGAATAACGCAAACTGAACTATTTCTGTATCAAAATCAGCAATGAAGAAACATATGCGGTCTCTTATAGTTTAGTGTGGACTATGTTATCAGCAGAATTGATCTTCTTCAATAAGAATTATTCAGATTCTCCAGACATCTGCAGATAACAATACCACTATGACAACGGTAATATGTCGCCTTATCAACACCACTAAACGTTGTCATTGTTTTATTTGTCAATTTTATATAAGCTTTCATTATTTTGGGGGACTGTATACCGCTTTACCCGTTGTCATGGTTCACTATGTCTCATTTGTTGTGTTTTCGTGTTGTTTCCTCTCTCTATTGGCATTATGAAGGTACACTCTTGCAAATAAAGTTCCTTATATATATAAATGTGTATGTGTTACATGGAGATATATACAGATTGTTTCACCTCCTAGAAGTGAATATCAGACACCTTTAAAATGCAGGACTGGTATGTGTTTTGGTATAGTCTGATTTCTTGGAGAGAATATCACAGAATTATGATAAATGATGAATTTCTCAGCATGTTATTCAACGTCGCATCTGGACATACATGTATGTGACTTTCATCAAGACATGGTGATTCAGTTGTGGGGATTAGTTGAAGTAACAGTGTTAGGATCGTTTTAGCAGTGTGTATTACTAGTAAAAAATTGTAAACACTATATATATAGCTTGTTGCCGTTATATCAGAGCTATGCTGTATCCTTAATTGTCACATGATAGAGTTAGGTCACAATTTGACAGGAAAAATAATGAAGTATAAAACCTAATATCCTTATCTGATAGAACTTTGCTGCCAAAACAAGTGTCAGTCTACTAGGCCGTATGCAAGAAATGCCATTCTCCCACGGATGGTCATATACTTATCACACATACTACGCCCGGTGAAAATTATCTTCAATGCATGAAGTGGCTGCGATGGCTTCCGCATATCATGCACAGTTCATGTTAGTCGAACGAAGCACTAAGCTGTAATATCAGGTACACGTAAACTGTAATACGGTAAGAATAAACCGTGTATGCAAGATATCAAATTTAATTATTTGGATCACACCCAATGACTCAACTGGCAACGTATTCAATGTGCATGATCACGTGGTTACAAGAACAACAACGTCGCCCACTCCAAAGTAAGTATTAGTTGATATTTTCCTTAATATGCGGCGGATTTTGATGAAATATGGTACAGCAAACGCGTCTTCATGAGCTGCATTTGGTGGTCTAGAGAGTTCGGCACAGACTTATGTCGTTTTCGCGAAGAATCGGTTTCCCTGTCGGAGACGCGGGCATCGATTCTTCGCAAAAACGACAGAAGTTTGAGCCAAAATACAGAGACCACCAAATGCAGCTTAACAAGACGCGTTTGATGCGCCATATTTCATCCGTTACGTAATAAGGACACAATACAAGACTAAGGACTTTGAATCGGTACTTGTTGTTGTTGTTAGTACCACGTGATCATACACCTTGGTATTGCGCTCACAAATCCTTGAATAGCATGCTCAAAATGAGAAACAAGTCATATCGACACCCAAGATGACTCTCCATCAGCACGTAACTTTGACGGTGGTGCTGTTAATAGATATATTTCAATGAGTCATTATCAAATGACAATGCAGTAATGTGCAGGTATTTCAACATCATCTTTTGTTTTCATATTGAAAACATAAATATATTCTTTGTTGGGTATAATTGTAATTATATAATTATAAGATTCTCTGTGAAATGAACATGACTTCCTTTTAATCACAAGTTAATGTTTGTTGGACAGTACAGTTATTGTAATGAATGAGAATTAACCGAACATGGAACAGTTTAAGCCATGACGAGAGTACTGATAGTGTTGAGCAAATACACATGTTAATGTATTTACCACATATAAAATTAGAGGTGCAGCCTACGTAAACTTAGACTATATGTGCCCGTATTCAAAAAGTATATTTATCTAATCCAGAGGAGTGTGGTAACAGTGTTTGTTTCTATCTATACATATGTCATATTGGGTATGTAATTATCTAATACTGCCCCGATCATTCTGATGGTGAACACATTGATAGGTGAATAATTGAATTGTTGGTAGTTATTGATTCAAAGATTCTTTCACAATTCCGGTCTGAAGACTATATGTCGACATACAAATTTCTCTAACCAAAGCCGTGAAAATGACTCACTGTGTTTGCTTCTTTGAAAATAAAATGTAGTCTGCGGTACTGCCTCATGGACAGATTTACTGATCAAATACATGACCCATAATTATTGTCTCATAGTAGTACACACAACTTGAACAAAATGTATTTCACTTTACATGTACATCCCAGAAAATGTCACAATCAAACAGTTAACCATTTGAACACTATGATCGAGTATGTGTTTAACGGCGGCCATATAAGATTTAAAATTAGTATGGCATATCATTGTATAATAGTAAATGAAATATCATACCATACAACATAACTGTTATAAAAAGACATAAATAACATACATGTATTTAGAACTGGTTATTCTACGTACGTTGCAAGATAATATTTCACATTGTGTTGCATATTTTTCAGTTTGGCAGTCATCTTATATATTTATTTATACATTACCTGGCTGATTTACTAAAGATATAGTATAGCCAATGTATAACAGGTCATGTTCAACACTCTGTTGACATATTCTGCATGAGTTATGTATGCCTTCAAATAGCGAAATGCAGAAAGGTCGAGCTTTTTGTCTTGATTTAACCCATCAATGACCTTCGAACTGCCCACAAATAGTCCAACTTGAGTGTACACTAATACATGTACCTAAACGTATAGTTTTGAACGGTATAACCAATTTTGAGCACTTATTTGTAAACAAAAATGTTTAAAGGATATGCACCCGTGTCTGGGTGTGGAATCGTGACAAGTTGAAAAGTTGACATATGTAATTATTGGCGGCCATCTTGTAACTTAAGTTAGTAAATGATCTAATATGCTCTTTTATTGAATGTCATACCATGTGTGAAGACATTCAGTAACAAACACATACACCGAGCTAGTTTATGTTGCCCATGTAGTGGCACTATTTTGGCGGCCATTTTGAATTTGTATTCTTTATATTTCATTGTTTTATTACTAACAATGATAGTACTACCAGCAATTAACTTGTTTCCATCTTCAACATTGAGTGATGCTTACCTATATATGGCAAACATTAAGACATCTATAATTTTTCTTGATTTGAACCCTAAATGACCTTCAAATGTCAAATTTGAGTGGGTACCCATCCCTATTCGAAAGCTTACCCATCATAGATATAAACTAGCATGGGTACCCATTTGTAAGAACAAAAATGCCATCAACAGTTTGTGTTCACGTCCTGGCGGGCTGTCTATATAGCTATCAAGGCAAATAAGGACAAAACACGGCACCGCCATATGGGAGATAATATATGTACATGTACCAGAGCGAGCCCAATGCTATTATTAACCCTTTCAACCCTAAGGAACTGGAATGGACTGTGATATGCTAATGTTCCGACCAATCCAATGGTCACACAATGATTTTCAGATTCGTCCATTTATGAAAAGGGGGTGTTTTTGTTCTAAGAAATATGAAAATTACTTGCAAAAAGTGCAGATCCTGATGAGACGGCTCGTTACGAGCCGGCTCATCTGGATCTGCACTGTTTGCATAAACCGCTATAGCGGGCTTTCGGGTTCAAAGGTTAATATAATTTACAATGTATCAATGTATGTGGTCGTGATTGGAGAAATGGGGCTCATGACATTTGTGATCAGTGTAGATCCTAATCAGGAAGCATGGGTACACAAGCGGATCACAGCCACATATGGGTCGTATTCTGTTTGAGACCAGTGCAGACCCAGATCAGACTACACATCCACTCGTCGCCATTCGGTCACTGAGTGGTATTAGCGATACAAATAAATCGTCATAGAATAATTATTATTTGACAGTGTAAACAGACCAGGATGTAAATGTATATTTGTTGTCAAATTGTTTTTGGACATCACGAAATATTAGGATTTTGTTTTCGACACAACAAAATATCTTGGGATTTTGTTTTTGAGACAACACTACATCTTCTTTTTATCGAGACTGCTTCAACAGAAGGCGCGACTAACTACAGTCGCCGCTTTTTCCGTCGTCGTCGTGTCATCCGAAATTTCAAAAAGTTTGTACAAGCTTCGTTATCATGGTTTAATTTTAATATTACTTGACGGATTGCTTCAATTTGTGAACACTTGATACATGTGAGAATTTGGAACACACTCATGCCGCCATTAACATGACATTGACCTTTTTGACCTTCACATTTGTGCTGAAACACTTTGTTTCATCAAAACGTTTGTACATTCAAGCTTCTTATCATGGTATAACTTTAATATTACTTCACGGATTGCTTCAATATTTGGACAGTTGATATGTGTGAGCATTTTGAACACACTCATGCCGCCATTAACATCACATTGACCTCCTTTACATTCACATTTTTGCGGAAATACTACTTGACGGATTGCTTCAATATTTGAACACTTGATATATGTGCGCATTTGAAATACACCCATGCCGACATTAACATGACCTTGCCTTTTTTCACCTTCACATTTTTAGGGGAAACACAGCCATTTTTGTTTGCGTCATTAAGTTTGTACAAGTTTCTTCATCATGATATAAACTTTCATATTACATAAATGATTGCTTCAATATTTGGACACTTGATATATGTGATCAATCGGAACACCCTCATACCGCCATTAACATGACCTTATATCTTCACATGTTTGCGGAAACACTTAGCCATTTCTTTTGCATCAAAAAGTTTGTACATGTTTCTTCATCTTTGTATAATATTAATTTTACTTCATGGATTGCTTCAATATTTAGACACTTGACACGTATAGGCATTTGGAACACACGCATGCCGGAAATACTTAGCCATTTATTTGCGTCAAAAAGTGTGTACAAGTTTCTGCAACATCGTCAAACTAAATAATGACTTGATGGATTGCTTCAATATCTGGACACTTGATACATGTAATCATCTGGAAGACACTCATGCCGTCACTAACGTGATCTTGACCTTTTTAACCTTCACATGGTTGTGGAAACACTTACTGTAGCCATTTTCGTCACGCCTGCTTTAGCTTTTTCCGTCGTTGTCGTCGTCTGAAATGGTTGGTACAAGCTTCGTCATCATAGTATTAATATTATTTGGTAGATTGCTTCAAAATTTGGACACTTGATACGTGTGAACATTTGGAACACACTCATGCCCCCATTAACATGATCTTGACCTTTTGTACCTTCACATTTTTGCTGAAACACCTAGCCATGTTTGCGTCTGTCAAAACGTTTTTTTGTATCATCGTATAACATTAATATTACTTGATGGATTGCTTCAGTATTTGGACACTTGATACATGTAAGCATTTGGAACACATTCATGCGGCCATTAACATGACCTTGACCTTTTTGACCTCACATGATTGCGGAAACACTTAGCCATTTTTTTTCTTCAAAAAGTGTCTTCAACCTGGACATTTTTCGTGTTTTAAGGATGCACTTCTCTGACGTTTTTTGTGATGCTTACTTTAGCACATACCCATGATCATGTTACCGTCAAATGCCTCGGCGGGCGCCACACCGCTTCCGTGGCGGAATTCTTGTTGAGACAACACAACATCTTAGGAGTTTGTTTTTGAGACAACACAACATCTTGGGTGTTTGTTTTTGAGACAACATGCTATCTTGGGAGTTTATATTATTTTTGAGACAACACACGATCTCGGGTGTTTGTTTTTGAGACAACACACTATATTGGGAGTTTATTTTTGAGACAACACACTATCTTTTTGGGTCTTTGTTTTTGAGACAACACACTATCTTGGGAGTTTATTTTTGAGACAACACACTATCTTGGGTGTTTGATTTTGAGACAACACACTATCTTGGGATTTTATTTTTCAGACAACACACAATATTGGGAGTTTGTCTTTGAGACAACACACTATTTTGGGAGTTTGTTTTTGAGACAACACGCTGTCTTGAGATTTTTTTTGAGACAACACAACATCTTGGGAGTTTGTTTTTGAGACAACACAACATCTTGGGTGTCTGTTTTTGAGACAACACACACCATCTTGGGAGTTTGTTTTTATACAACACACTATCTTGGGAGTTTGTGTGGCAGAATTTACGTGATCGTATGTGAAAATTTACAACGGTGGTGACTACCCATAACCGATCTTACATGAAGTTTTAGTAAAATTTAGCACATTCAATCTACTCACAAGGACTATATATCCCGTCAACACAGTGCGTATGTGCCGTGAAACACGGTGCCGTGAAACATTTTTGATATACAGTCAATACTATTTTTGCATTTTACAGCCATTTGTAGGTGTTGACGGGATAAATAGAATAGTAGGTTAGTGCCGTGAATGGGAAAAAATATCTGGCGCGACACGGAAACGGGATGTGCTCGGCAGAGCCTCGCCCATCCCATTTCCTGAGCCTTGCCAGATATTGTTTCCCATTCACGGCACTAACCTACTATTCTCTATATAGTCCTTGTGAGTAGATTGAATGTACGTCCTTGTTGCACCTATGGAGAGGTGGAATAATACAGAGACAAGAAGAAACGTTGTAATGTGTTCATTTTGCCAGGGTTTCTTTTCAGTTAGTGAACAAAAATTTAGCCAGCAGTAAATCCTGGAAGTCATACATACTATGATAGCGGTGTCGTAAAAAAATGAAGAGCGGGGGATAAAAAAACACAACATTAACCTATCCATCAGGTACCCGGGTGTCGTGAAAATAAGCGCGGGAATATAACAACAACAACAACAACAGTCACAGCAACAACAACAACAACAACACCAATAGTTTGGATGGAAAGTTATGAGCGAATTAAAATGGAAAAAGCGGCTGTCATACATCACAATTGGGCTGTTTTACTTTATGGGTGGTATAGAATATGGTAATATGTAATAGGTGGACATAACATTATTTCAGAATACTAGCCTACTTGTCAAAACAAAAGCAGACTGATTTTTCAGTCAGTATCCCAGACATTCCATTTTTGGCAGAAGACACCCATCTGTCAAATGGAGAAAAATTAAATTCGGACCTTTGTAATTTACAAGCAAAAAATCTGCCGGACCTGTGATAAAATTGAAATTGCGATCATCATTCAGTGGCGATGCTAAATCCATTCTGATTATAAACGTCTTGTAATATAATTTATGGCGACTCGTTCGAGTATTTACACCTGTTGTGACGAGTCATTTCTCATAAAACAGACACATATTTCTAGCGATTAATCTCTCGGACCTTCCAAAAAATTCCTTGGACCTTTCACTTTTTTCCTTGTTAGGTCCCGGACCTACTGGTAAAAGCTGCTATTTGCAGGCCCTGTTGTCGCTAATCACGGAAAATTTCACGGTCAGTTTCCCGGACATTTTTTGCAGAAGACACCTATCTGTCAAATGGAGAAAAATGTTCCACATTGCCCTTGGTCATGTAAGGTTTTAATCAAATGTGTTAGAATACCTTCAAACTGTTGTATTTCAGCTATTCCCACTTTTTTCCACTCCTACACATCATGGTCATTATTCAAAAAGATTTACAAAGCATGGTTCTGTCAGTCTGCATCACTGGATTCTTTAGCCATTTTGAGAAGTCCAGGTCATGTAAACACAGACTGGTAGCTGTCAAATTGCCAGAATAGAGCTTCGCATTAAACTGCGGGGTCTTATATGAAAAATATTAAAAAAAACTAACAGAATTATATTTGATTACACAGATGTAGATATAAACTCTGTGTTTTTAGTAGAATTTATTGTTCTGTTGATTATAAAAATACTCAGAATAATATGCTAGAGTTTGTAGATTGTTAATATGAAATAGGCACTATCTATGACGGGCGACGTTAGTGTATGAAACCAAATTTACCAATTGATAGATTTACCATGATGTTAGTATGCTATAAACGGTACCGTAGTATATTGTAGTATTGCAGAGCTACTTCCCGCAACTACCACGGTGTTACAACTTCTCTATTATAATTAAATGGTGTCATTGTCGCACTTCTCTTATTATACCCCCCCGCAACGAAGTGTGGGGGGTTATACTGGAGTCAGCTTGTCCGTCTGTCCGTCTTTCCGTCCGTCACAAAACTTAACAATTGTAAATTTCCTTTTAACTTCTCTTTCCCTTTGCGGAAATCTTTCATATTTTACCCACCCCTTCTCTGACACTCATACATCATTCTGCAACAAACCTATGACCCCCATTTATGCCAGGGCTCAAGGTCACAGACTTATAAACTTAGAAAAAAACTAAAACTTAACAAATGTAAATTTCCTTATAACTTCTCTTTCCCTTTGCGGAATGCAGTGATATTTTACCCGGCCCTTCTCTGACACTCGTACATCATTCTGCAACAAACCTACGACCCCCATTTATGCCAGGGGTCAAGGTCACGGACTTAGAATGTCTAGTTTGCTTTTTTCAACTGGAACCACCATTGCACTCTCCATATGTGCTGACATAGTCTTTTATCTGAAAATGATAGTATGCGAGCTGGAATGTATGTTTACCTTCGTTAAGCCTAATTCATTCTAGGTCAGGGCTGACGCGGGTGGGTATTCCGTAAGCCCCCGCTTACTGACAAATCTAGTTTGAACCAGTGATACAATTTAGATATTTAATTCCTTTTCATATATAGTACTACATTAATAGCCTAGGCATTATAGAAACTGTATTACATGTAGTACATTTTACGATCATTTTAGGAAAACATAACAAGGCTAAGAATCTTCAGTGATATTATTCCCAATTTTCGCATAGAGAGACATAGAGAAACAGAGAGAGAGACAGAAAGATAGAGAATGAAAGAAAGAGAGAGAGACAAAGTCAGACAGACAGACAGACATAGAGAGAGAAAGAGAGACAGGCATACAGACAGACAGAGGGAGACAGAGACAGATATAGAGAGACACAGAGAGACATGGGTGTGGGAGAGAGAAAGATGTGTTAACAAAATAAATACGGCATAATGAAACTCCATTTCGTTGCAAATTTTTGTAATTTTTTATTTCGTAAAATACTCAATGCGCATTTAAGGCATTTGCACTCAGATCATTTGAAACGCATATTTTCAGGCATCTCTCGAGTGTTGTTAAGGACAACAGCACAACGTATTTTTTAATTTAATAACTAGAATAGTTCGCCTGCTATATTCAGTATGTTTTCTGACGTAGCATAAATCGGGCTAAAAACTAAAATAGCCCAGATACAACGACTGTTTCTGCCTTCCGTTACTTTCGCTGCATTCGGCCCATTCGCACAGTTCCGCGGTTTGTCGGCTGAATTATCGCCCTTGGGGGACTCTTCAGCATTGTGATAAAAGCAAATTTAGTCTTCAACGACAATACAAATATTTTGAAATGCAGTAACTTCGTAAGCTATATTCAGTATACTTTCCGATGTTATCTACATTTTGTTTTAGAAGCATTTGGCCCTTTGGGCCAAATTATTCGTCGCCCGTATTAGTAAAATACCACCTGTCGTAAAACACCTAGCTCCAGATTGGTATACGCTAAAACAAATTTTACACTTTCAATCATATGTTCAACCTAGTTTCACTGAATGGCAAGTTCGCATATATGCGTAACATAAAGCGGGCTACTTCGTCGCCCATATTATTGTTGGTATAAATCCCACACGTGGTGTGCACCATAATGATTAGGGTAAAATAGCATGTACCACAATTGAAAATTAAAACATGATCTCAAAGCATCTTGCATTATGGTTATTATAGGAATGAATGGCCTTTTTGTGGAATTTATCGGGGTATAAACTTGGAAAAGTCGCGGGAATACTGGACGAAGGCCGGAAGGCCTCGTCCAGTATTCCCGCGACTTTTCCAAGTTTATATCCCCGATAAATTCAACAAAAAGGCCATTCATTCCTTATAATTCCAGCATTTGAAATAAATTCATCAAGAAAATGTGTTTATTTTCTGTTTTCTTAAGAATTATTTTAACTGCGACTCGCGGTTACGGAAAGTAGTTCGGCGTGGGAGTTTACTGGGATATAAATTTTGGACAGAGACTTGCTACGGACCAATTAAATGTTAGGGAATTGTGTAAATATTTTTGTGCTGTAATTATTAACCTTGTGATAATATTATTGTCATTTATGACTGGCAAAGGAAATGGTGGAAAATTGTTTACTGTACACTCCTCTGATAATTTACGTAACCATTTTTTACACTGACCCGATGGTGCGCCGCAATACAGGATGAGAATAACCCAACAACAAAAATCCTGATTCTAAGGTCACAGTCTATTTTCTACAAGCGTCTGGGTGATACGTTAACAAAATGGACGACATGGAAACAAGCAGGACTTTTAGATAAAACTCCATTGCCCCATGCTTAGCAACTTTACACACTTGTTTGTGCAATTTTCAGCGGTGATATTGCCGACGATCTGGCTGTACATCCACAGTGAGTTTGGGGCGGAGGAATATGTCCTTGGGATCCTGCTGTCAGGCTATAGCTTTGCCGCCATTCTCGCCGGACCACTCTTGGGCAGGTTGGTATTGTGGGAAACATGTGCCTCGTTGGATGGAGCTTATGACCTATGTAACCGTGGTAGCATAATTCTGTTCTCCCATGCGACGTTCATGTTACAAAAGGCTTCATTCTTGTTTACAAAAGGCTATATGTTCGTACGTTAAATTCATATTGTGGTCTATCCTGTTTGTTTGTAAGAGTTTGTTCATGTTGCACCAACGTTGGTGGTACAAACGTGCATTCACAAAGCATATGCTGGTTACAGGTAGCCTCTTTGACAAATTCACACAAGTGGTTGATGGTTTTTTACGGTGTGGACTCACATGGTCTATCAGGGCTCCAGATAAGAAATTAGTAATTGAGTATTGTCACTCCATCATTTCTGAGGCAATTGGGTATTTCAAAATTTTAATTGTGTAAAATAGAATCACACTACTGTTTACACATCAGCAGACCGCACTTATTGAATATTTTGCTTGGAAATGAAAACACATCTTGGTATTTCATTAGAATTGTCTCCTTGGAGACAATTCTAATGAAATACCAAGATGTGTTTTCATAGAAAAATAAAAAAATATGCTATATTTATGGTCTGTTGATTGTTTTCTGTAGCATGATAAAGATACCACATATTTTTCATTGCTTTTTGATACTCACTACTTCTGATTTCAATTGGGTTTTTGGCAATTTTAATTTTTTAAGGTATTTACGAAAATACGCAGCTTATCTGGAGCTCTGGTCTATTGTTTTGATTTTGTGTGATGGCGGCACCCATGGGCTGTGAGGTAAATGCAATTTGTATACATACGCCAGTCTCAACAAAAACAGGACATTTTATGTATTCACCTTGTACGGGTGGCGGGAGGGCGTGCACAGCTTGTCCTCTCAATAATTGGAGTTCCTATTCAAAGAAGCCTACTCATTTTCAAAAATTTCCGATGACTTCTCTCCCCTTGGCGGCCATTTTTAATTTTCGCACTCCGTCTCCTTGTCCACGCAATAACTCGAGTTGTGCTTGACTGATCAAAACCAAATTGGGAATACATGTTTATCACGGCAAAATAAAGAAGCTTATTGATTTTCAAAAATATCCGATGGCTTATTTCCTCTTGGCGGCCATTTTTAATTTTTGCTTTCTGTACACTTGTCCACTCAATAACTCCAGTTCTACTTGACGGATCGTAACCAAATGCGGTATACATGTTTTTATCCCGTCAACACAGTGCGTATGTGCCGTGAAACATGGTGCCGTGAAACATTTTTGATATCCAGTCAATACTATTTTTGCATTTTACAGCAATTTGTAGGTGTTGACGGGATAAATAGAATAGTAGGTTAGTGCCGTGAATGGGAAAACATATTTGGGGCGGCATGGAAACGGGATGGGCGAGGCGAGCCTTGCCAGATATTTTTTCCCATTCACGGCACTAACCTACTATTCTCTATATCTGTTTTCCTTATTTCTGAACCAAAGTACATGTATATGTTGTGACCACTCATGAGAAATAAAGAAATTCTTGAGCCTTGCCGGATATTTTTTCCCATTCACGGCATTAACCTACTATTCTCTATATCACGGGAAGATGAAGACCCCTATTCGTTTTCAGTCACTTATCTCCCCTTGTTACTGGCATTGCCTCGACGGGCGTATATTGTGACCTTCTGCACTCTTGTTCATCAATGCGACTGGTTTCTTATTTTTAATGGTGATCATCCATGTTCTAGCCGTTAACACTACAAGTCTGACAATACCACATTTAGCCCCATCACTTCTGTAGTTAGTCTGGAGAAATTTTGAATAAAATTCTTCATTTTGTACGGGCGGGTACAATTTGTCCACGCATACATCAAGAACCCTATTGATTTTCTCCCCTTGGGTGCCAGAGCTCCAGATAAGCTGTGTATTTGCTTAAATACCCAATTAAAATTGCCAAAAACCCAATTGAAATCCGAAGTAGCGGGTATCAAAAAGCAATAAATATTTTGTGGTATTTTTATCATGCTGCGGAAAGTAAACAGGCCACAACTATAGCATATTTTTCTTATTTTCCATGAAAACACATCTTGGTATTTCATTAGAATTGTCTCCAATAGAATTGTCTCCAAGGAGACATTCTAATGAAATGCCAAGATATGTTTTCATTTCGAAACAAACTATTCAATAATTGCCGTCTGTTGATGTGTAAACAGTAGTGTGATTTAATTTTACCAATTAAAATTTTGAAATACCCAATTAATTCAGAAATGATGGAGTGACAATACTCAATTACTAATTCCTTATCTGGAGCGCTGGTGATTGTCATTGAAAATTGTCTATTAATGACAGTTTCAAATGCATGTTTCAGATGGTCCGACAAATTCCGCAAGCCGAAATTGATCTTGGTGATGGGGGCACTTGTGCAGGTGGCCGGCAACTGGATGTACTTCATGGGAATATCGGTCTGGTTCCTGCTCGCCAGTCGACTTGTGGCCGGTATATTTGTCACACTTCCCCGCCACAGGGTCCCACCATTGGAGAAGCCATTTTACTGACTTTACATGAATTTATCCTTTTCTTACGGAGCCCGGCAGGGGACGTTGAATTATTTTTTTTATTAATTTGTTCCCACAAAATAACAATTTGTTCCCTCAATTTAACAATTTGTTCCCTCAGATTAACAATTCGTTCCCATGATATAACAATTTGTTACCTCAAATTAACAATTCATTCCAACGAAATTACAATTCGTTACTCAATTTAACAATTTTTTTATTAATTTGTTCCCACAAAATAACACTTTATTCCCTCATTTTAACAATTCGTTCCCACAAATTAACAATTTGTTCCCTCAATTTATCAAGTCGTTCCTTCAATTTAACAATTCGTTCCCGCGGGAACGAATTGTTAATTCGTGGGAATGAATTGTTATATCACGGGAACGAATTGTTATATCGTGGGTTATTATACCGTTATCATTTTGTGCCGGGTGCGTTTAATAGAATACGGTATGTGTCATTTCAATTTTAATGAAATCACAGAAGGGATGTTGATGAACTTTGAATGATAGCCGATGATTGTTGTACCGCTGCTTCAGGGATTGGTGGAGGGGCAGAGGCAGTGCTGCTAGGGGAGGTAACCAGAACCTCAGATGAAGACAAGCGAACAGGAATTATCTCCCTTCTCGTGGCAATACGACAACTGGGCCTGCTAATTGGTAATTACGAAGTGTGGTCAAAAAGTTCCCTAGAAAGGTGTTGTATCTTTCACATTTATGAAAAAATGTTTAATTAGGTTATATTATGCATCATCCCCGTCGATTGTGTATTGATTTAGAATCATTTCATATGTTTGTGATAAATAGCCACGTCAAATGCAAATGAAACGTCACGCTACGTAGCCAGGCACACCTGTCATTGACAGAAGGTAAAACTGATGAAAGATATGCATGTTATACTCACATCTAATTGTCAATCTTTATCGAAATACTCTCCCTCAAATGAAATGTCTGTTTTGAGCGTTCGGTCCACGACTAGTAGCATGAGTCTGCCGAAAGTTCCGAGATTGCCAGCTGGACTGCCGTGTTCAGCTTCCTGACGTCGTGGAAATGTATGCCTCTGATAATGTATTTCACTCGCGGAAATAGGAAAGTCACATGGCGCCATACCGGGGTTGGGGAAGGAGTTTAAATCCGAATTGTTCGATTGTATCCTGATTTGCTGCTGCTGGGTGAGAGGGTGCGTGGTGAAGAATAACATTGGGGAGCAAGTCGGCCCACTTCTTCCTCATCACATGGATGAAATCCCAGCGAAGAACCTGACACGCACTACCGTTGTTTTTCAATTTTGTCAACTAACTGTCGCTACAGTACCTTAACACTAACTAATTATGACCCCCCCCCCCCCTATGCGATAGCACGTGGTGCATATTGCATTGCTCTTGAGGTTCCGTATGTACGTCCGTTCGTGTACATTTACGACAGAAAGTTTGTAACAGAAATTTTGCCCTGGGCCCGGTTGCTCAAAACCTCTGTTAGCTTAACATACTGTTAAATCCTTAGCAATGCTAAGGATTTAACAGTCTGTTAAGCTAACAGAAGCTTTGAGCAACCGGGCCCTGGACGTAAAAAAACATGATGAACATTGTCTTTTTTGTCGATCGCCAAACATTTTTGTCTCTGGTTCATGCATGCTAACCCGCGTTTCGTCCATGGTCACAATCTTGTGTAAAAAGTAATTTTCTTCCTTTGCCACACGTTTCAGAAACACACGTTTTAGCATCACGGCATCAACCTTGTGCAAATCCGTTGTGTAATTCGTCATGAATTATATTAAACACTGTACCGTAACTGCAATCTGTTCTGTCCACAATGTCTCGAATGTTGATCCGTTGATCGGCATTGAGCAACTTCTTAAAGGTACATGGCTACTCAGTAGGCACCAAATAATGACAAGACTGCACAGATTGTACAAGATTCACAAGCTGATGTGGGTATAGCTGATTTCTTCAAAATTGCAAAGTATACTTATCTAGCAAAGTATACTTGGAGGGAGTAATCATTTATTTTTCCCGAAATGCATTGTGTCATATAGAACTAACGACTGCACATTTCTGATGATTAAAAGTCGGTACCGGTATAATAAAAATGAATAAATTTATCCTTAAATTAAATTTCTCCCTCAAAGTATACTTTGCTAGATAAGTATACTTTTCAATGTTGGTGAAATAAGCTACTGATCTCGGAGATAGTTCACCCATTTTCTCATGGCATGTCCGCTATATAGATTTGTATAACTCCAATTCTAAAAGATGTCACAACTAGCTACATGCAAACACAGGAATACGGGAATAAACTCCAGGGGGCCGTTTCACTAAACTTTATACGACTAAAATGTTCGTAAGTGCAAAATTATGATAGTCTATCATTTCACATTAACAACGTTTTCTTGTAAACAATTATTGGATTTACATTTATTGAGCATAGGCTGCATATGCAGCCTATGCTCAATAAATGTAAATCCATCAATTGAAATTTAGGAGTGGAAATAGTCAATATAACAGTTTAGATCATTTGTAACCTTTAATCTTCCATTACCATCTATACGTCATCATCATACAGCACACCAGTAGCCTATTTCATCAAAATTGCAAAGTATACTTTTCTAGCAAAGTATACTTTGAGGGAGTAATTTTCAATTTAAGGATAAATTTACTGATTTTTATTTTACTGAATTTATTACATTATCACAGCCATTTTGGCTAATTCAGTATAATAATTCTGCATACTTTTAATCATCAAATATATGCAGTTGTTAGTTCTATATCATGCTATTACAAATCCACGATGCTCAAACCGCTGCCAACCCCAAGGTCAAGGTCACAGTCTTTGTGCTTTCATAAACTTAACGTTGGGAGAAATTTGTTATAATTCCCGTTACCTTTCAGCAAACGTTTTGATATTTCACACATGCCTTTCTCTAATGAGTTTCTCTAATGAGTTTCTATCTTGCTGTGACAAATCCTCTCCCCTCACACGTGGGTGGCAGGTGGGAGAATGCGATGGGTAATTTAACGATCGGGGTTCATCCTTACCGGAATTCCGACTGGAGACCTGGTTTGGCCCTCACATACGTTTTTGGCATTTTGTATGTGACAGTTGAATCTGGTTATACCCGTTATGTGAGTATTACGATTAATCGTAATCCTATTATAGGGGAAGGGGCCAAGTGACTTTGGTGTGGTATGGACCTGGTACCAGATCAGGTTATTCTAATTTCAGGGCTGAATATATTTTTTCTCAATGTAAATATTCTGGGATCCCCCCCCCCCACCCCCCCACCCTTACCAATGCAGTAGGTTAAAATGGGATCTAACCCGTTTGCCCGGCCTTACATGACCTTGGCTGTTGATAGGCCGTTAAACACCAATAAACATACAAACTCCCCTCACACCTCCACAAACCCCAAGGTCAAAGTCACAGTCTTTGTGCTTTCATAAACTCAACGCTGGGTGAAATTTGTTATACAGGCGCACTTCGTTATCCTCTGACAACTCTTGTTATTTTTCGCATTCTGTTTCACAAATTTTGCTTCTTGGTACAGTAATAGCGGAAATGCATTAGCAAATTATCTCCCCTGTTTTTCACAGTCTACATGTATGATAGTATATACAACACCATATTAAATATCAGTAGCCTATTTCATCAAAATTGCAAAGTATACTTTTCTAGCGAAGTTCTACATGAACAAATGCATTTCCGGAAAAATAAATGATTACTCCCTCAAAGTATACTTTGCTAGAAAAGTATACTTTGCAATTTTGATGAAATCAGCTACAGAGACGCCATGTCGTTATGTGTAGGGGAGTTGAATGTCTGATGTTCCATATATCTGGGATTTTAAATCTACTGTCACTGAATTACACAGGGCCCGGTTTAAACCTGTTCTTGCGAGAGATGGATTTCTATGTCGGCTCCTTCCACGTGAACAAGTACAATGTACCAGGGGTAAGTATAGGGATAAATGGGCTGCCAGCTGCCTCGCTAAACCTTCCTGGTGGCGCACAATTACTTGCATGAATTAATTATACCCTCCGTAATGAGTTGTGGGGGGGGGTTATACTGGAGTCAGGTTGTCTTACCGTCCGTCCGTCCGTGCATCCGTCCGTCACTAAACTTAACATCAGAGAAATATGTTATAACTTCTGTTTTCTTCATCTAATATGCTTAATATTTCACACATGCATTTGTGTAAGGCTCTACTACCATGCTGTGACAAATCCATGACCGTCCAACCCCGTTGATCCCAAGGTCAAGGTCAATACTTAGTCACTTTACAAAACTTAACATCAGAGAAATATGTTATAACTTCTATTTCCTTCATCTAAAATGCTTAATATTTCACACATGCACTCCTGTAAGGGTCTACTACCATGCTGTGCCAAATCCACAACCGTCCAACCCCCGCTGATCCCAATGTCAAGGTCGAATACGTGGTCTCTTTACAAAACTTAACATCAGAGAAATAAGTTATAACTTCTATTTCCTTCATTTAAAATACTTAATATTTCACGTGTGCATTCCTTTAAGGCTCTACTACCATGTGGCGCCAACTCCATGACCGTCCAACCCCGCTGATCCCAATGTCAAGGTCAAATACTTGGCTCTTTACAAAATTTAACAGAGAAGTTATAACTTCTATTTCTTTCATCGAAAATTCTTAATATTTCATGCATGCATTCCTCTAAGGCTCTTCTATCACGCTGTGACAAATCCCCGCTGATCTCGAGGTCAAGGTCACATACTTAGTCTCTTTACAAAACTTAATCGGTTATAACTTCTATTTCCTTGCTCGGATCTGCTTCACATTTCACATGCATGCTCCAATGGACCTCTACCACCATGTGACAAACGCCATAAGCCTAATTGTTCCTTATACAGCCATATACAGTAAAACCTCGGTAAACCGGACATGAAGACAGTCTATTTATCTTTAATTTTATGGGTTTCATTTTCATCTATCTCTTGTGATGCATGTTGAACTTCAGAAAGAACATCTGCATGCCTTGGCATAGTCACATGTCTGACTTGCAATGGAGCCTCTCTAAACCGGTCTCCCAGTGTGTCCGGTTTAGAGAGGTTGCACTGTATACTGTATGTGAAAAGTTGTCCAGAAAGTCAAAGCAATGCAAACTCAATTTCGGGTCTTCCATGGATTTCATTTTAGCTTTCTTTATGACAGATTTCAAAATCATATTTGGCAAGTTTCATCATCTTCTGTCTACTGTTTCACGAAACCTGCGACAATATATTTTCAGATAATATTAAATTTTATCAAAATTTGAGAATGGGCCTTCTTTTTATTTCATGAAATTTGGTCAAATATTGATTTTATTACGAAAAATTAGTTCTCTACGGGAATTTAACATAGGGGAAAAAGAGATCCCTGGAGGAGGAGTGGAAAATCGAAAACATTTGGAAAATGATTGTGAAATCTAGCTAGATAGCTTGGAAATGATCTAACTAAGAAAACGAAAGTTACATTTTGAAAATCAGTCCACTATTTCTGAAATTAGAAAAATTTCTCCATGTTAAATAGGGATTTAACGTGTGGAAATTGTTTTTTTGCAATAAAATCAATATTGGACCAAATTTCAAGAAATAGAAAGTACCGGTAGGCTCATTCTTAAATTTTACTATAATTTAATATGATCAATTTTTTTTTGCATTATTTATACATGTATAGCCGTACAATTTGGGCAGGTTTCGTGAAACAGACAGTAGGGCCGTGTATGCAATGTATGTGTGTTGTTCATTTCCAGGCGTTTATGGCCTGTATGTGGCTTGTGCAGACATTCATCATAATCCTCATATACACGGACCTCCACAAACTGCAGGCACCTAGTACCAGGCACAAACCACATTACGAACCATATCCTGAAACTTCCAGAACTCACGTTGAGTATGACGAAGATATTTATAAAGAGATTGCTGATCAGTCCATTTCTGTAAACAAACGATCTAGTTCAGACCCTGATAGTCTCATGGAAACAGCAGAAAATGTTATTGTTGGTGCACATTCTAGAAATAGGTTAAAATCTCGCTCCCATGATTCCAATGGCGCATCTGCTGTTGAGAATGGCTCCGCTGTCGTAGACTACGAAGTGCTGGATAATGTCAGCCTAAGGAATCCAATAGACGAGACGCTCAGCAGGCAAGACAGCCAGGACTATATCGACACAACCGAAGGCACACTGAACGACTACTTGATTGGAAAGTCAAAACTGAAGTTCATGTACAATGGTTAGTATTCTTTAACCCTTCCTACGCTGTTGACGGAAATTGCCGTCTGCTGTTTTTCATTTTTTGCTTTAATTCTTAACAAAAATCTGGTTTTGACAACACATGAGAATCGTCTCCACTGGAGACGATTCTCATGTGCTGTCAAAACCAGGTTTTTGTCGAGAAATATTGAAAATAAAACGTTTCCAGCAGACGACAACATTTAATTCAGCGTAGTAAGGGTTAACAGTGGAACCCGTGTAAACCAGATACTGAGACAGTCTCAGTGTGTTTAATTTTGTTGGCTTTCTCTGTAATTTGATTTGTAATGGTAGTGTCTGTTCGTGATTGCAAAGTTGAGAAATATGTATCAAAACATTCATATACAGTAGAACTTTTCTAAACCGGACACATTTGTAATATCTGCATCTTTTACTGATGTCATTGTCATCTAATAACGCCTGTTCAGTTTCGTAAAACACACCCGCATGCTTTGGCAAGGTCATATGTCTTGATTTATAGTGGAACATCTCTAAACCGGTGTTTAGAGAGGTTCCACTGTATCTGAATTACAGTGGAGTATCTCTCAACAGGGCTCCCTGGGGACACCCTAGGGTGCCAGTGTTTGATAGGGTATACAGGGCTCCAGATAAGGTGCGTATTGGCATATTTTTAACAATTATTTTAGCTAAATACACGTTGATTATCAAAAGTGGGAGTACAAAATACACACAGCAATGTGAAAATACGCATTGATTTTCAAATTGAGTAGTGAAAATACATAAAGTTGAAAATTCACTTATTTCAGCTACAAAAAGTTTGCATTTTGCAGCTCAAATAAGTGAATGTTTAAATTTGTTATGTATTTTTTTTATCATTTGTTCCCTATTTAGTAATGAGGAAAATCAATAATCCAATTTGTAAAAGTAAAATACGCAATGATTTTGAAATCAGGGGGTATAGTACACTTTAGACACAAAGCTTATCTGGAGCTCAGTAGCCGATTTCACCAACATTGCACAGTATACTTTACTAGCAAAGTATACTTTGAGGGAGTAATCATTTATTTTTCCTGAAATGCATTATTTCATATAAAACTAACAACTGCATATATTTGATGATTAAAAGTATGCAGAATTATTAAACTGAATGTATTACATTATCACAGCCAAAATGGCTGTGATAATGTAATAAATTCAGTATAATAAAAATTAATAAATTTATCATAAAATTGAAAATTTCTCCCTCAAAGTATACTTTGCTACTAAAGTATACTTTGCAATTTTTATGAAATCGGCTACTGGGGTATACTGTAACAATCTGCAACACATGAACATGTCTAATAATGATTTTAAACAAGAATGGTGTGCTCTATTTTTTACTGACAAACAAATCTTAAACTTAAAACTTAAAATCTGTTCCATAGACATGTAGAAGGCATATCACAATAGACAATTTTACCAAGCAAACATTCCTTATGAAAACCATTATTATCTTCAACTCTACATCAATCGGAAACCAACTGGCAATTGTGATTTTCTAGTGATCTAATGGTGTCTGTTCTGGTTCGACCAGATTGTTGTTGTCCATGTTACTGTTGCCATGGAGACCATTTAATCAGCAGTGACTGTATTCCTGTTACATTTCAGAGTATGTGAGAGAAGAGATAGTCGCGGTGATAGCTATCCAGTTTAATTGTTACTTCAACCAGCTGTCCATCGAGGTTGGTTATCTCCCTGTGAATACTGCTCCACCAGGATAAATTTATGCATTTCAGGAAAAATAAATGATTTCTCCCTCAAAGTATACTTTGCTCGAAAAGTATACTTTGCAATTTTGATGAAATCGGCTACTGGCGATAGTGACTGAAAATGATTTAAGAAAACAAATTTTTTTGAAAATTGGTATAGAATTTGCCAAGCTATTTTAAAATACTACTATGTCGGACTGACGTCAGGCGATATTTGTAACGTCATGACGTCAAACCATTTGGCGCCATATTTCTATCGAGGTGCATGATCACGTGGTTACAACAACAAACATGAATGGCTGAAAGTGTTGAAACGTGCCTACTCCAAAGAAAGTGTTATTTGATATTTTCCTTAATAGGCAACGGATTTTGTTGAAATATGGCGCAGCAAACGCGTCTTGATGAGCTGCATTCGGTGGTCCTGGTGTAACGGTCAGAAATCCTCGTGTCCATAATCCTCCCCGGGGGATTTCTGACTAGTCCACTTTTCCCCCAACCAGTCCGATATCCCCTCCCCTATTTTTGTTAACAATAAAAGGTTTTAATGATAATAAAGAAATCCCTCCCCCCCCCCCCCCAAAAAAAAAACAACACAAACCACCAGTCAGAAATTCCATTTCGGCTATTTGTTTTTCAACAATAAAAGGTATGATAAATTAACAAATAATATATGCAGTATATATGACGGCTATATAGACATAAAATATTTGTTAAGTGGGGGATTTCCAAAACATCTGTGATCTTATTTTTGATGAGTTTCTTGGTCATTTATCTCGTGGGGGGGGGGGCATAATGTCTGTTCTTGATCGCATAGCACACAGCTATGGCTCAGAATGATCAAATGCCTGATTTACAGTGAAACCACTCTAAACTGGACACCCTGGAGAGGTTTCACTGTATGACCATCTTTCTAGCTCTGATCTACTTCAACGTTTTTAATTTTGTTACATTAAGTTAATGTATCTGCCTACACATTCAATGCCACATGACAGTGACATTTTACCTTTAACATGTCATGGAGTCTTGCACATTCATTTTCCGACTTCTTCATATATCGGGAAAGGGATCATTTTGTAAAACACTGTCTGGTGGGTGGTTGGTCGGGTGAACGTGACGGCGTAAATTAACGATAGGGGTTCCTCCTTATAGGAATCACAATTTGCCTGGTTTGGCCCTCAGGTAAGCTTTTATCTTTGGCTCTTTTGTTACCTGGGAGTTGAATTGGGTTATTGTCCATTATAAAAGTAGTAAGATTATTACTGATCCTACTGGTGGGTGGTAGGTGGGAGCATGCGATGGGTAATTTAATGATCGGGGTTCATCCTTACTGGAATTCCGACTGGAGACTTGGTTTGGCCCTCACATACGTCTTTGGCATTTTGTATGTGACAGTTGAATCTGGTTATACCCCTTATGTGAGTATTGCGATTATTCGTAATCCTATTCTAGGGGAAGGGGCCAAGTGACTTGGTGTGGTATGGACCTGGCACTAGGTCAGGTTATTCTAATTTCATGGCTGAATATATGTTTCTCAATGTAAATATTCTGTTCTGATTTTGGGATTTTCCCCCCAATGCAGCAGGTTAAAACGGGATTGAACCCGTTTGCCCGGCCTTACATGACCTTAGCTGTTGATAGGCCATTAAACACCAATAAACAGACAAACAAACAAAACTGATCCTATTGCTTTTGGGAGGGGGCCAAGTGATTCTGGTGTGGCGAGGACCTGGCATCAGATAAGGATTATTCTGATTCAGGCCTGAATATATAGTTTATTGTAAATATTCTGTTCTGATTTTGGGATTTTCCCCCCATTTGTACAGGTAGTATACGGGATTTAGTACTAAACCCATTGACCCGGCCTTAAATTACCTTAGCTGTTGATAGGCCGTTAAACCCAAACAAACAAACACAAATGCTCCTATAAGTCCTATTTCTCCAGTCACCACCACATATGTTTTGCACAATGACACATATTTGCTACTACAGACGATGGTGACGCCCCTGTCGGACAGTCTACTGGATTGGGGGGAGCTGGAGAACAGCATATTCTACTGTGTCGCTGGCGTAGAGGTGAGATGTGGCTCCCACAACTACGTTGCAATCCCTAGCAGCCTGGCCTCGCCATTATACAATCAGGGCTCCAGATAAGGAATTAGTAATTGAGTATTGTCACTCCATCATTTCTAAAGCAATTGGGTATTTGAACATTTTAATTGGGTAAAATAAAATCACTATTGTTTACACATCAACAGACAACAATTATTCAATAGTTTGCTTCAAAATGAAAACATGTCTTGGCATTTCATTAGAATTTATATAATCGTTTTGTAATATTTATTTTACTACGGTGATGTCGGTCAATGAGGCATGCTATTTTTTAGTTATTTAAACTATTACAAATGCGTCGCTTGAAAAAATAATATTATCGACAGATTATAAAGTATGATTATTGCACATCAAAAAATAAATACAGAGAATAAATAGTAATGTCCGTTAACATTTTAAGGAAACGCGATTATCGCCCCTGATATCAGTGTGAAAATTTAGTTGATATAAACATGATAAAATGTATAATAATGCCAATCAATACGTGGGGTAATGGTGATTGAATGTTTATTTTGCCAGAAAATTTCCCAGCTGTTGTCTCTGATTTTGTGCCTACAGAGTGGGTATGTACCTTTAATATGACCTTGACCTTTTGACCTTCACAACTTTGTAATTTTTCCCACATCAATAAGTTTGCCCGAGTGTCATAAGTCTATCATAACTTCTATATCCCTTCAATATTTCAATACATCATACATGTCCACACATCCATGCTGCCCTTAATATGACCCACACATCCATGCTGCCCTTAATATGACCTTTTGACCTTCACAACTTTTTCACACATTGAGAAGTTTCGCAATTCTGTCATAACTTATATATCCCTTGATGGATTTCAATACATCATACAGTGCCACCTCTCTACAACAGCCACGCATGGGAAGAGGCAAAAGTGGCTGTTATAGAGAGGTGGCTGTTGTAGGGAGGTTAATGCTGAATACAATTTTATCGTCTGATGTTTATTTATTTTCTTCAATAATTCTCAATAAAAACATGTTTTTACAGCATTTTAGAATCATTTCCAATGGAAATGATTCTAAAATGCTGTCAAAACATGTTTTTATTGAGAAAGAATGCAAAATCAACATCAAACGACAATGTTCATGCTCAGCAGTGTAAGGGTTAGATATAGAGGAAATCATCCATTTGGGATATGAAATAGCGGCTGTTACAGAGAGGTGGCTGTTGTAGAGAGGTGGCCGTTCGAGGAGGTTCGACTGTACTAGTGAACAAATTCCATATATCTATGCTGCCTTAACATGACCTTGACCTTCACAACAATCTATAAGTATATGGGTACTCCTCATGGTGATGATTTACACTGACCATAAATGGCCTGAGGCCATTGAAATCCCACCTATTTTTATTCACAGATGATATTTGTGTTCCTGCTGGTGCGATGGCTGAGTAAACGTGTACAAGATCGCTACCTCATACTCGCCGGCACTCTCATCCTGGCTGCAGCAAACAGCTGGTTTATATACGCCATTCCTGCCAGCAAGCCTCGTAAGTTACCTAACCTTGACAATGGCCAAAAGCTGGTTTATATACGCCATTCCTGCCAGCAAGCCTCGTAAGTTACCTAACCTTGACAATGGCCAAAAGCTGGTTTATATACGCCATTCCTGCCAGCAAGCCTCGTAAGTTACCTAACCTTGACAATGGCCAAAAGCTGGTTTATATACGCCATTCCTGCCAGCAAGCCTCGTAAGTTACCTAACCTTGACAAATGGCCAAAAGCTGGTTTATATACGCCATTCCTGCCAGCAAGCCTCGTAAGTTACCTAACCTTGACAATGGCCAAAAGCTGGTTTATATACGCCATTCCTGCCAGCAAGCCTCGTAAGTTACCTAACCTTGACAATGGCCAAAAGCTGGTTTATATACGCCATTCCTGCCAGCAAGCCTCGTAAGTTACCTAACCTTGACAATGGCCAAAAGCTGGTTTATATACGCCATTCCTGCCAGCAAGCCTCGTAAGTTACCAATAACCTTGACAATGGCCAAAGCTGGTTTACTACACGCCATTCCTGCCAGCAAGCCTCGTAAGTTACCTAACCTTGACAATGGCCAAAAGCTGGTTTATATACGCCATTCCTGCCAGCAAGCCTCGTAAGTTACCTAACCTTGACAATGGCCAAAAGCTGGTTTATATACGCCATTCCTGCCAGCAAGCCTCGTAAGTTACCTAACCTTGACAATGGCCAAAAGCTGGTTTATACACGCCATTCCTGCCAGCAAGCCTCGTAAGTTACCTAACCTTGACAATGGCCAAACAGCTGGTTTATATACGCCATTCCTGCCAGCAAGCCTCGTAAGTTACCTAACCTTGACAATGGCCAAAAGCTGGTTTATACACGCCATTCCTGCCAGCAAGCCTCGTAAGTTACCTAACCTTGACAATGGCCAAAAGCTGGTTTATACACGCCATTCCTGCCAGCAAGCCTCGTAAGTTACCTAACCTTGACAATGGCCAAAAGCTGGTTTACACGCCATTCCTGCCAGCAAGCCTCGTAAGTTACCTAACCTTGACATGGCCAAAAGCTGGTTTATATACGCCATTCCTGCCAGCAAGCCTCGTAAGTTACCTAACCTTGACAATGGCCAAAAGCTGGTTTATATACGCATTCCTGCCAGCAAGCCTCGTAAGTTACCTAACCTTGACAATGGCCAAAAGCTGGTTTATATACGCCATTCCTGCCAGCAAGCCTCGTAAGTTACCTAACCTTGACAATGGCCAAAAGCTGGTTTTTATACGCCATTCCTGCCAGCAAGCCTCGTAAGTTACCTAACCTTGACAATGGCCAAAAGCTGGTTTATATACGCCATTCCTGCCAGCAAGGTGTAGATCGTCACTGTTCAAAAAGGAATACGCCCCATGATTTCAGATAGTGGCCCGAAATGTTGGTAACTTACAAAGTACACAAAACCTTGACAAAACGACGCGCAATTGACTTCTTATCTTATTTCGCCTCCCGCACGCTGATGCAGCCTGCAGTACATCGTTTTGTTCGCTACTGTCTGTTTCGTGGAATGCTGCCCAAGATTTATTGCCATAAAAACACGAGAAACTGAATTTTTTTTTTCATAAAACTATTCAACACAGTTTTTAGCTCGACTATTCTTCGAATAGTTAGAGCTTATGTTGTCACCCCGGGGTCGGCGTCGGCGTCGGCGTCGGCGTCACCGTCACGCCTTGGTTAAGGTTTTTAGTCAAGCTTGTATATGTAATACTACTGGCCCTACACCCACCATACTTGGACAACTTCATCTCCTAGTGATGCACATCAATAACCCCTGATCTATATTTGACCTTGACCTACATTTCCTCTAGAATTACTTAGTTAATTCCCCTTGGTTAAGGTTTTTAGTCAAGCTTGTATATGGAATACTACTGGCCCTACACCCACCATACTTGGACAACTTCATCTCCTAGTGATGTACATCAATAACCCCTGACCTATATCTGACTTTGACCTACATTTAACCTTGAATTACTTACTTAATTTTCCTTGGTTAAGGTTTTTACTCAACCTTGGTTAAGGTTTTTATGCAGGCCACAGCCACCTTGTTTGTCAAGCTATGTGTACATCGACAACCCTCGTAGTCGAGCTATGCTCTTCTCCTACAGCTCTTGTTTAGGAATGAGCCTCCTTTCTATTTCACGAAAATCCTTCAATTAATTACGTTATTTCAATAAAATTGCCACAGATGGCATTTGCTTAATGGATGCACAGGCTGATTTGGGTTTTCACTGATCACATCATGGCCAATTGTTGTTGCGTCTGCTTTAGCAGAAGGCAGGACTATAGACTCCGCTTTTTCCATCGTCGCCACGTCGACAAGTGTCAAAAATGTTCTTCATCATGATATAACTTTGATATTTCTTTACGGATTGCTGCAATATTTGGACACTTATTACATGTGAGCATTTGGAACACACTTATGCCTGCATAAACATGACCTGTTTGACTTAGTTGTGGAAACACTTAGCCATTTTTTATGTCTCATAACCATATAACTTTAATATTACTTGATAGATTGCTTCAATATGTGGACACTTGATACATGTAACCATTTGGAACACACTTATGCCCCCGCACCCCCCCATTAACACTATCTTGACCTTTTTGGAAACAAGTTTCTTATTCATCATATAACTTTAATATTGTTGCAGAAACACTTAAATAGCCATTTTTACGTCAAAAAGTTTGTACAAATTTCTTCATCTTAATATACCTTTAATATTACTTAATGTATTGCTTCAATATTTGGAAACTTCATACATGTGAGCATTTGGAACACACTTATGCCCCCATCAATACAACCTTGACATTTTTTACCTTCACAATGTTGCAGAGACACTTCAAAAAGTTTTTACAAGTTATTTCATCATCATGTTACATGTAACTACCGTCTGTTTCACGAAAGCTGCCCAAATTTTACGGCTATATAAACAATTCAAAAACAAGATTTCTTTTGATAATATTAAATTAAAGGAAAAATTAAGAATGAGCCTTCTTTTTATTTCGTGAAATTTGGTCAAATATTGATTTTATTGCGAAAAAACAATTTCCCCATGTTAAATCCGCATAGACATCTTCACGGAACATGGGGAATTTTTTAGAATTTTAGAAATACTGGACCGATTTTTAAAATTTAACTTGTTTTCTTAGTTAGATCATATCCAAGCTATCTAGTGAGGTTTCGGAGTCGATTTCCAAATTTTTTTGTTTTTTGACTCATCCCACACTTCCTTACCACTTTTTCCCCCATGTTAAATTCCCATAGACAAATCAATTTTTCGTAATAAAATCAATATTTGACCGAATTTCACGAAATAAAAAGAAGGCTCATTCTTAAATTTTCCTTTAATTTAATATTATCGAAAATAATATTGTTTTTGAATTGTCTATATAGCCGTAAAATTTGGGCAGCTTTCGTGAAACAGACTATAATATTACTTGAGCATTTGAAACGCACTTATGCCCCCATTAACACGACCTTGACTTTGACCTTTTTGACCTTCACAATGTTGCGGAAACACTACAAAAAGTTTTTACAAGTTTCTTCATCATCATATAACTAATATCACTTGATGTATTTCTTCAATATTTCTACACTTCAAACATGTGAGCATATGGAACACACTGATGCCAGTGTTACCAGTTACGATCAGCACTTTAGAATAATTTACAACATGCTTATAATTTACATGCTTGGACAGCAATTCAGAATCATTCCATTGGAATGATTCTGAATTGGTGTCAAAACATGTTTTTATTGAGAAATAAGGCAAGATATAAAAGCAACAGCAGACGACAATTGTTGTGTGTAGCGGTCTAAGGGTTAATAATATGGCAATCTAACAATTTTGTCCAGCCTGCTTTAGTGTATACATGCATCATTCCAAAATGGGCATTAAATGTTTATAAATACCTTATATCTGTATAAGTTACATTCACTTCAAACTTCACAACTTCTTTGGAAAGAAATTTTGCATGTTTTTTACTTTAAAATTTGTCTTAATGTCTTGTTTTGAAAATTTGTGTTAAACTTACTGTCTGTTTCACGAAAGCTGCCCAAATTTTACGGCTATATAGACAATTCAAAAACAATATAGTTTTTAGCTCGACTATTCGAAGAATAAGTAGAGCTTATGTTGTCACCCCGGCGTCGGAGTCGGCGTCGGCGGCATCGGCGGCGTCGTCGGCGTCACCGTCACGCCTTGGTTAAGGTTTTTAGTCAAGCTTGTATATGGAATACTACTGGCCCTACACCCACCATACTTGGACAACTTCATCTCCTAGTGATGTACATCAATAACCCCTGATCTATATTTGACCTTGACCTACATTTCCTCTTGAATTACTTGGTTAAACCCCTGATCTATATTTGACCTTCACCTACATTTCCTCTTCAATTACTTACTTAATTCCTTTTGGTTAAGGTTTTTAGTCAACCTTCTATATGGAATACTACTGGCCCTACACCCACCATACTTGGAAAACATCATCTCCTAGTGATGTACATCAACAACCCCTGATCTATATTTGACCTTGACCTACATTTCCTCTTGAATTACTTAATTCCCCTTGGTTAACGTTTTTAGTCAAGCTTGTAGATGGAATACTCCTGGCCCTACACCAACCATACTTGGACAACTTCATCTCCTAGTGATGTACATCAACAACCCCTGACCTATATTTGACCTTGACCTACATTTAACCTTGAATTACTTACTTAATTCCCCTTGGTTAAGGTTTTTACTCGACCTTGGTTAAGCTTTTTACTCAAGCTTGTACATGGAATACTATTGTGCATACAGACACCATAATTGGACAACCTTTTCTCATAGTGATGTACATCAATAACCACTGATCTATATTTGACCTTGACCTACATTTCCTCTTGAATTACTTACTTAATTCTCTTTGGTTAAGGTTTTTAGTCAAGCTTGTAGATGGAATACTCATGGCCCTACACCAACCATACTTGGACAACTTCATCTCCTAGTGATGTACATCAACAACCCCTGACCTATATTTTACCTTGACCTACATTTAACCTTAAATTACTTACTTAATTCCCCTTGGTTAAGGTTTTTACTCAACCTTGATTAAGGTTTTTAGTCAAGCTTGTAGATGGAATACTATTGTGCATACAGACACCATACTTGGATAACTTTTTCTCATAGGGATGTACATCAATAACCCCTGACCTTTATTTTACCTTCACCTACATTTAACCTTCAAATACTTGATTAATGTTTATAGTCAAGCTTCTATATGGAATACTTCTGGGCCTACATCAACCATACTTGGACAACTTCATCTCCTAGTGATGTACATCAATAATCCCTGACCTATATTTGACCTTGACCTACTTTTATCCTTGGATTAGTTATCTCCCCTTGGTTACGTTTTTTACTCAAGCTTGTATATGGAATACTCCTGGGCCTACAGCAACCATACTTGGAAAACCACGCATCTACGTACAAGGTCAAGGTCACTGTTGAAGGCAAAGGTCAAACCTATTGAATTCCCTTCCGCTCTATATCTTCTACACCGATGCATGGATTATCAAATGGCTTGGCACAAATGTTTCTCAAGATGAGAAGGTGTGTCGCCATCAATAACCACGCACCTACGTCCAAGGTCAAGGTCACAGTTGAAGGTCAAAGGTCAAACCTATTGAAATTCCCTTCCGCTCTATATCTTCTACACTGATGCATGGATTATCAAATTGCTAACCACGCACCTACGTTCAAGGTCACAGTTGAAGGTCAAACCTATTGAAATTCCCTTCCGCTCTATATCTTCTACACCGATGCATGGTTATTATCAAATGGCTTGGCACAGATGTTTCTCATGTTGAGAAGGTGTGTCACAATCAATAACCACGCACCTACGTCCAAGGTCAAGGTCACAGTTTGAAGGTCAAAGGTCAAACCTATTGAAATTCCCTTCCGCTCTATATCTTCTACACCGATGCATGGATTATCAAATGCCTTGGCACAAATGTTTCTCAGGATGAGAAGGTGTGTCGCGATCAATAACCACGCACCTACATCTAAGGTCAAGGTCACAGTTGAAGCTCAAAGGTAAAAAATATTGAAATTCCCAAATGGCTTGGCACAAATGTTTCTCACGATGAGAAGGTGTGTCGCGATCAATAACCACGCACCTACGTCCAAGGTCACTGTTGAAGGTCAAAGGTCAAACCTATTGAAATTCCCTTCCTCTCTGTCTTCTACACCGATGCATGGATTATCAAATGGCTTGGCACAAATATTTCTTATGATGAGAAGGTGTGTCCCCACCAATAACCACGCACCTACGTCCAAGGTCAAGGTCACAGTTGAAGGTCAAAGGTCAAACCTATTGAAATTCCCTTCCGCTCTATATCTTCTACACTGATGCATGGATTATCAAATTGCTAACCACGCACCTACGTCCAAGGTCACAGTTGAAGGTCAAAGGTCGAACCTATTGAAATTCCTTCCTTGCTCTATACTCTTCTACACCGATGCATGGATTATCAAATGGCTTGGCACAGATGTTTCTCATGATGAGAAGGTGTGTCACAATCAATAACCACGCACCTACGTCCAAGGTCAAGGTCACAGTTGAAGGTCAAAGGTCAAACCTATTGAAATTCCCTTCCGCTCTATATCTTCTACACCGATGCATGGATTATCAAATGCCTTGGCACAAATGTTTCTCAGGATGAGAAGGTGTGTCTCGATCAATAACCACGCACCTACGTCCAAGGTCAAGGTCATAGTTGAAGGTCAAAGGTCAAACCTATTAAAATTCCCTTCCGCTCTATATCTTCTACACCGATGCATGGATTATCACACTATGCCCAGGGTCAAGGTCACAGACTGGATGCGTTTGAAACCTTAACGCTCGGCTAAATGGCTTATGGTCAAAAATGCCTCATTTTCTTTGGCTGCCAGTGGGAGTATTCGTGTGCCGACAGGCCACATTTCTAGTTTCCCTTGGTTAATGTTTTTAGTCAACCTTGGTTAAGGTTTTTATGTAGGCCGCAGCCACCTTCTTTGTCAAGCTATGTGTACATCGACAACCCTCGTAGTCGAGCTATGCTGTTCTCCTACAGCTCTTGTTGATAATATTAAATTAAAGGAAAATTTAAGAATGAGCCTTCTTTTTATTTCTTGAAATTTGGTCAAATGTTAATTTTATTACGAAAAATTGATTTCTCTATGAGAATTTAACATGGTTCATGGGGGGAAAAAGAGGTAAGGAAGTGTGGGAGGAGTCAAAAAACAAAAACAATTGGAAATTGACTCCGAAACCTGACTAGATAGCTTGGATATGATCTAACTAAGAAAACAAAAGTTAAATTTAAAAAATCGATCCGTGAAGATGTCTATGGGGATTTAACATGGGGAAATTGTTTTTTCGCAATAAAATCAATATTTTACCAAATTTTTCGAAATATAAAGAAGGCTCATTCTTAAATTTTCCTTTAATTTAATATTATCCAAAAAAATATTGCTTTTGAATTGTTTATATGGCCGTAAAATTTGGGCAGCTTTCGTGAAACAGACAGTAGGTAGGCCCCTCTAACCATGTACATACACCCTTAATACACCTTGAGACCATCACTACAACCTGGGACTATCATATTGTGGGCTTGACATGCAGGCTATGGCCGTCTGGTTTAAAGGTACATGCCCACTCAGTAGGCACAAACTGTTGTTTATAGGAATTAAATACATATGTAAGTGTATATGTGTGTCACTATTCCACCAGTTCTAAAATTTACGGGTGCCCACTATACAGATATAATCATTTATTAATATTTATTTTAATGTTAGTGACGCACGGTGGTATCAGGCTATTTTCATATGCAAATGAGGCATGATATTTTTTAATTATTTATAATTAAATGTGTCACCTGAAAAAATAATATTTTCGACAGATTATAAAGTATGATCATTGCACATCAAAAAATAAGTACAGAGAATAAATAGTAATGTCCGTTAAAATTTGAAGGAAACACGGTTATCGTCCGTGATATCAGTGTGGAAATTTACATCTGATATATACCCGGTATAATAATGCCAATCAATACGTAGGGTAATGGTGAATGAATGTTTATTTTGCCAGCAAATGTCTCAGATGATGTCTCTGATATAAAGAACATTTGTGCCTACTGAGTGGGCTTGTACCTTTAATGTCTTGTTTTGAAAATTTGTGTTAAACTTACCTTAAACCCCTCTAACCATGTACATAAACCCTCAATACAAGTTAAATTTTAAAAATCGGTCCAGTATTTCTAAAATTTAAAAAGAATTCCCCATGTTAAATCCCCATAGACATCTTCACTCCGTGACTCCGTGAAGATGTCTATGGGGATTTAACATGGGGAAATTGTTTTTTCGCAATAAAATCAATATTTTACCAAATTTTTCGAAATAAAAAGAAGGCTCATTCTTAAATTTTCCTTTAATTTAATATTATCCAAAAAATATTGCTTTTGAATTGTTTATATGGCCGTAAAATTTGGGCAGCTTTCGTGAAACAGACAGTAGGTAAGCCCCTCTAACCATGTACATGTACATACACCCTCAATACACCTTGAGACCGTCAATACAGCCTGGGACTATCATATGGTGGGCTTGACATGCAGGCTATGGCCATCTGGTTTAATATTTTATTTCAGACAGACCGCATGATAATATATGGAGGTTTGTGATTGGGGCTGTGTTGGATGTGTTTGCGCTGCCATTCATCGTCGCGGCCAGTATATCGCTGTACTCGAAGATCACTCGCAAGGAAACTCAGGGTGAGTAGGGCGTAGTTAACACGTAAATGGTGGAATCACTGACATCAGATACCTATACATATACAGATTATGTTACTGTTGCAAGTGCAATGGTGTTACTGTGATGGGCGATATGACAATGGATATAATTGGGGTCATGTTACTGTTGCAGGACTGAACATGGGGCTGTGGGGCAGCGTGGTGGGTGATATGACAATGTGTATAATTGGAGCCATGTTACTGTTGCAGGATTGAGCATGGGACTGCGGGGCAGCGTGGTGGGTGATATGACAATGGATATAATTGGGGCCATGTTACTGTTGCAGGATTGAACATGGGACTGTGGGGCAGCGTGGTGGGTGATATGACAATGTGTATAATTGGGGCCATGTTACTGTTGCAGGATTGAGCATGGGACTGCGGGGCAGCGTGGTGGGTGATATGACAATGTGTATAATTGGGGTCATGTTACTGTTGCAGGATTGAACATGGGACTGCGGGGCAGCGTGGTGTGATATGACAATGTGATAATTGGGACCATGTTACTGTTGCAGGATTGAACATGGGACTGTGGGGCAGCGTGGTGGGTGATATGACAATGTGTATAATTGGGGTCATGTTACTGTTGCAGGATTGAACATGGGACTGCGGGGCAGCGTGGTGGGTGATATGACAATGTGTATAATTGGGGCCATGTTACTGTTGCAGGATTGAACATGGGACTGTGGGGCAGCGTGGTGGGTGATATGACAATGTGTATAATTGGAGCCATGTTACTGTTGCATTGGATGAGCATGGGACTGTGGGGCAGCGTGGTGGGTGATATGACAATGTGTATAATTGGGGCCATGTTACTGTTGCAGGATAGAACATGGGACTGCGGGGCAGCGTGGTGGGTAATATGACAATGTGTATAATTGGGGCCATGTTACTGTTGCAGGATTGAGCATGGGGCTGCGGCGCAGTGTGGTTGGCCTGGCCACGATCCTGGGGCCTCTGTGGGCGGGCTCCGCCCTGCACTGGCCCTACATCATGCTGGGCGTCATGCTCGGCCTCCTTGCCCTGTCCTTCGTAAGTCGCAGTATCGCTACCATCACCCGCATAACCCTTCACCCCTAAGAAACTGACATGGACTATTTCATGATAAGTTTGAGACTGTTCCATTATGTTAAATAATGTCAACAAATGGTGCAGATCTTTATCAGACGGCTCGTTATGAGCCAGCTCATCAAGATCTACACTGTTTGCAAAATTACCAGAGAGGTATCTAGTTTTGAAAGGGTTATAATCTGAATGGTCAATTCCAGGATAATTTTGGACTATTCCATTCATCAAAATGGGATACTGTTTCAAAATCTTTAAAATAATTTGAGCTGGCTCATCTGGATATACATTGTTTGCAAATCTGGGCTTAATGGTCTGTCGGCTTGATAGGATTAACCCTTTCAACACTACAGATCTCTACAGCAATGTTTGAAAACAGTGTATATTCAGATGACCTTGACCTTTTGTACCTTCACATATTTGTGGAGACACTTAGCCATTGTTTGCATCAAAAGGTTTATACAAGTTTCTTCATCATCGTATAACATTAATATTACTTGATTGCTTCAATATTTGGTCACTTGATACATGTAAGCATTAACATGACCTTTTTGACCTTCACATGGTTGTGGAAACACTTAGCCATTTTTGTGTGTCTAAAAGTTTCTTAAACCTACATGTATATACCATTTTAAGCATGCACTTCTCTGACGGTGTTTGTGATGCTTTCATTAGCACATGCCCATGATCATTTTATGGTCAAATGCCTCGGCAGGCGCAACGCCGCTTCCATGGCGAAATTCTTGTCTTCTTGTCCAGAACATAAGTCGAATATTTTCATGACACTTCATACATGCATATACCATGACCCAAATGTGTGTTTCGCAAAATATCTCCTTTTGTTTTTTCGCACACTGATTTCTTGTCCGGAACATAACTCGAATACCCTTGGCAATAAATTTTTCATGAAAGTTCACACTTGCATAAACCACAACCCAACGATGTGATGCACGCAAGAATGATAATTATTGCCTCACTAATTTTCTAGTTATCTCCCTTTGTTTTTTCGCACACTGGTTTCTTGTCTGAGCATAACTCGAATACCCCTTGGAATATTTTCATGAAAGTTCACACATGAATAGACCACGACCCAACGGTGTGTAATGTGCAAGATAGACACCTCTTGCCTCACTAATGTTTTAATTATCACCCTCTTTTTGTTGTCAGATCGATTCTTTCCTGTCAATCACAAACTTGATTATTCTTTGGAGTATTTTCATGATATCTCACACTTGCATAAACCATGACCCAAAGGTGTGGCTCTTGCAAGAATGACAACTCTCACCTTACTAACATATTTCTTATCTCCCTTTATTTATGTAGTGGCTGCCCTGTAGGCGGTGAGGGTGATACACACGAGCTTGTTGACGAGCGTCACTTTCTAGTTCCATTATGTTTGAAATGAAAATGCATTATAGGAATGAATGGCCTTTTTGTGGAATTTATCGGGGTATAAACTTGGAAAAGTCGCGGGAATAGGCCTTCCGGCCTTCGTCCAGTATTCCCGCGACTTTTCCAAGTTTATATCCCCGATAAATTCCACAAAAAGGCCATTCATTCCTTATAATTCCAGCATTTTAAATAAATTCATCAAGAAAATGTGTTTTTTTTCCGTTTTCTTAAGAATTATTTTAACTGCGCCTCACGGTTACGGAAAGTAGTTCGGCGTGGGAGTTTACTGGGATATAAATTTTGGACAGAGACTTGCTACGAGCCAATCAAATGTTAGGGAATTGTGTAAATATTTTTGTGCTGGAATTATTAGTGTTTGTTGTTTTTTTTCTCAATAAATGCTTGCCGAAACCCTTCACCAATTTTAATAATATTTGGCCGCAGGTGAAATATGGGATTCAACCCCATTAAACTGGCATAAAATGACATTAACTGTTGATTAAACAAATAAATACATTGATTTGATAAACTTTCTGCTGATTGGAATGTCATTCTGTCTGCAGGTGATGATGTTCCTGTCGTTCAGCAAGTTGCAGCCGAACACCGACGTCATGGAGAACCGGGCGGGCCTGATCACCTCGTCAATCATCTCCTCACTGCAGGATGATGAAAGGCAGCCTCTCATCACATGACCACTGCTCTAATTGTTATTGATTGGTCAATTTGTGAAGTGAAATACAGCCTCTCGTCACATGACCACTGCTCTATTTGTTATTGATTGGTCAATTTGTGAAGTGAAAGGCACATACTCTTTGCCGTAATTGTTGGTGATTACTGTAGTCCATTTGTGTCACACTTTTGATTGTACATGTATTTTTGGCGGATATAACTTTTCTACGCCATTGTCAATATCATCAATTTAGAGGCCTAAAATCATCTTTCATAAATTCACTTGTACCCATCACTTGTATTATGCATTTACACTATGGGATTTGTTTGAAATATAGGATTTATAGTTGATTAAATTATATACATGTATTGGTTATTATTATTGTCAAATAAATTGATTGGAGTTAATTGAAATTAACAAGGACATAATTATACAATAATCTTTCCGCAATAATACAATTTGTTCAACAATTCTGCAAAAACCAGGAACCCACTTTGAAAAGTTAGCAGAAGGCTAGTCTATAGTCGCTGAATTTTCGTCGTCATCCGCATCAACAAATGTCAAAATGTTTGTGCCAGTTTCTTCATCATCAATTTAACTTTAATATTACTTGCCAGATTGCTTCAATATTTGGACACTCGATACATGTGAGCATTTGTAACACACTAATACCACTATTAACATGACCTTGGCCTTTTTTACCTTCACATTGTTGCGGAACATTTAGCAATTTTTTTTGCGTCAAAAAGTTTGTACCAGTTTCTTCCTCATCATATTACTTTAATATTACTTGACGGATTGCGTTAATATTAGGACACTTGATACATGTGAGCATTTGGAACACACTCATGCCACCATTAACATAACCTTCACCTGTTTGACATTGGCCATTTTTTTAGTCAAAAAGTTTGTACCAGTTTTGCATCGCTTAAATATTTGGAAACTTAATACATGTGAGCATTTGGAACACACTCATGCCCCCGTTTACATGACCTTGACCTTTTTGGCCTTCACATCGGGTGGTGGTCGGGCGAACGAGACGGCGTAAATTAACGGTAGGGGTTCCTCCTTGTAGGAATCATGATTTGCCTGGTTTGGCCCTCGGGTATGTTTTTATCTTTGGCTCTTTCGGTACCTGGGAGTTAAATTGGATTATTGCCCATTATAAAAGTAGTAAGATTATAACTGATCCTACTGCTTTTGGGAGGCGCCAAGTGATTCTGGTGTGGCGAGGACCTGGCATCAGATCAGGATTATTCTGATTTCAGAGCTGAATATAGTTTCGTTATTGTAAATATTCAGTTCTGATATTGGGATTTTCCCCCCATTTGTACATGTACTTGAACATGTACAGGTAATATATGGGATTTAGTACTAAACCCATTGACCCGGCCTTAAATGACCTTAGCTGTTGATGGGCCGTTAAACCCCAACAAACAAACATTGACCTTCACATGGTTGTGGAAACACGTAGCCATTTTTTATGTAAACAAGTTTGTACCAGTTTCTTCATCATCATATAATTTTAATAATAACGGATTGCTTCAATATTTGGACACTTGATACATGTGGGCATTTGGAACACACTCATGCCACCATTAACACGACCTTCACATTGTTGCGGAAACATAGCCATTTTTTGCGTCAATAAGTTTGTACCAGTTTCTTCATCATCTTATAACTCGAGTAGTACTTCATGGATCGCTTCAATATTTGGACACTTAATACATGCAAGCAATTGGAACACACTCGTGCCCTGATTAACATGACCTTGACCTTTACATGGTTGTGGAAACACATAGCCATTTTTTACATCAAAAAGCTTGTACAAGTTTCTTTATCATGATATAATTACTTTAATATTACTTGACGGATTGCTTCAATAGTTGGACTCTTGATTCATGTGAGCATTGGAACACACGCATGCTCCCATTAACAAGACCTTGACCTCTGTGACCTTCACATGGTTGTGAAAACACTTGTTAGCAGAAGGCACAACTAAAGTCGCTGCTTTTTCCGTCGTCATTACTGGCGTCGTCGTCCGCTTTCGCCGTCCGCTTTCGCCGTCCACATCAACAAATGTCGAAATGTTTGTACCAGTTTCATCATATAGAGAATAGTAGGTTAGTGCCGTGAATGGAAAAACATATCTGGCAAGGCTTAGGAAACGGGATGGGCGAGGCTCTGCCGAGCACATCCCGTTTCCGAGCCTTGCCAGATATTTTTCCCATTCACGGCACTAACCTACTATTCTATTTACCCCGTCAACACATACAAATGGCTTTAAAATGCAAAAGAAATAGCCCCAGCCACCGCACATATTCATATGCAGTGATTAGGTCGTACTGACAGGATATCAAAAATGTTTCACGGCACCGTGTTTCACTGCACATACGCACTGTGTTGACGGGATAAATTAATATTACTTGCCAGATTGCTTCAATATTTGGACACATGATACATGTGAGCATTTAGAATAAAGAAATGTAAGGCAAATGTGTTAACGTTGTTTTTGTTTATTCAATAACTGCTTCACCGATTTTGATATTAATTTTGTTCACAATGTGTGGGATGGTGCTTTATTTTGCATACAGCCCACGTCCGACACCCCAAGGTGTATCGTCCCGTATTTAACCTGCTGAATTGGAGGGAAAATCCAAAATTAGAACGGAATATTTACATCGAAAAAAAAATATATATTCAGCCCTGCAATTCGAATAACCCGATCTAGTGCCAGGTACATACCACACCAAAGTCATTTGGTCCCTTCCCCTAAAAGTAATAGGATTACGATTAATCATATTACTCATAAGGGGTATAGTGGGTTGCTGGTCAAGAGAACGCGATGGCGTAAATTAACAGTAGGGGTTCCTCCTTATAGGAATCGTGATTTGCCTGGTTTGGCCCTCAGGAACGTTTTTTATCTTTGGCTCTTTTGTTACCTGGGGGTCGAATTGGGTTATTGCCCATTATAAAAGTTGTAAGATTATTACTGACCCAACTGCTTTTGGGAGGGGGCCAAGTGATTCTAGTGTGGCAAGGACCTGGCATCAGATCAGGATTATTCTGATTTCAGGGCTGAATATATATTTATTTTTTATTGTAAATATTCCGTTCTGATTTTGGGATTTTTCGCCCATTTGTACATGTACTTGTACAGGTAATATATGGGATTTAGTACTAAACCCATTGACCCGGCCTTAAATGACCGTAGCTGTTGATAGGCCGTTAAACCCAAACAAACAAACATAAGGGGTATAACCAGATGATTCAATTCTCACATACAAGAAAGCCAAAAATGTACAGGAGGGCCAAACCAAGTCTCTGGTTGGGATTCCGGTAAGGATGAATCATGATCGTTAAATTATCCATTTTTTTCGAAAATTGTAATTTTTTATCGCCAATTGCGAAAGTGGCGATCGCCAGCGGAATCCCTGCCAACTGTGTCGGTATGGAGGATGGACAGTCAATACGTGTCGTTACTAGGATATTGAATTGAACTATTAAATTATAAAAACTGGAATTTGACTGGTTTACATAATGTTTAAAGGTGAAGGACAGCACATCATTAATTAACATGCCATTAAAATGTCATTAGTTAATGAGACTTTAACCTGGACGGAAATAACACCAATAAAAAACAAGAGTTTGATTTTTGTTTCAAATTTTATACAAGTATATAATCATAATAAATCCTATCACCTGTGCATACGTTAATAAATAATAACATGACAAATGATCTGACAGTAATTATGTCTTATATTCCATGAAATAATTGCATTAAAAAATTAACCCTTACACTGCTATCTTAATTTTTCATCGTCTGCTGTTTATTTTCTATTTTCCATTTTTATCCGACATCAATAATTTAAGTGCTGTCAAAACATGTTTTTATTGTTCGTCTGCTGTTACTTTTATATCTTGCCTTATGCAAGATATAAAAGCAACAGCAGACGAACAATTGTTGTGTGTAGTGGTCTGATATATAACTACATATGGTCATAGAGCACTGAATAACATAATTTGTGAGTTGTATCTCAAATCCAAGATGGTCGCATTCAGCCACTTTTTAACAAAAACAATTAAATCCGAGTTCGCAAACTGCATGTCGTAGATAGTATTATAAATCATGTATTCCATCTGTAGACAGTTTTCACTGGAAATAAATGAAACACAAACTTGACAATTTTGTAAAATTTAAGAAAACATAATTAGATGGCATGATGAAAGAAGTTATGCATGAAGGAATACCATTCAATAGGTTTTGTTAGAGGTGTATATCATAAGCAATCCTTCCCTCGGAGCGCCGCTATAAAACTTTGTAAAAAGGACCTATGTAGGGAAGTGTTCGCTATCTAGTCCGTGTTCGTCTGGTCCTGTAGCCTATTTCATCAACATTGCAAAGTATACTTTAGTAGCAAAGTATACTTTGAGGGAGAAATTTTCATTTTTTTTTTAAATTTATTAATTTTTATTATACTGAATTTATTACATTATCACAGCCATTTAATGGCTGTGATAATGTAATAAATTCAGTATAATAATTCTGCATACTTTTAATCATGAAATATATGCATTTGTTAGTTCTATATGAAATAATGCATTTCAGGAAAAATAAATGATTACTCCCTCAAAGTATACTTTGCTAGTAAAGTATACTTTGCAACGTTGATGAAATAGGCCCCTGGTTGTACATCATAAGCAATCCTTCCCTCGGAGCGCCGCTATAAAACATTGTAAAAAGGACCTATGTAGGGAAGTGTTTGCTATCTAGTCCGTGTTCGTCTGGCTGGTCTGGTCCTGGTTGCGGCATGTGCCACCCGTGTAGGCCGCGACCTCCCCGGTGGGGTGTGGGTGGGGGGGCCCTGGTGCGGGTCCCCGGCGAGGCGGAACATCGTGAGCACGTAGCGGCCGGGCTGGGGCTTCACCACCTGCACAATCGTGTCCAGGTCAACGTGCAGCTCATGCTCGTACGTCTGCAATGTCGCAGCAATGTATGTGGCTGTCTGCAATGTTGCTATGCTAAGTATGTGGCTATGTGTATAAAAAAGTGAATGTGTACAAATTAAAGTATAAATACATGTACATAATAAAATATAATTATTACATTAAATACATATTTTAAAAATAAATAAAAACTAAACTTTAAATATTCTCACAGATGCGGACTTGAACTCGCATGTCGCATGTGTAAATAAGTTGTTAGTTTAGCAATTTGTTGATTCAGTTGTGTGTGAATATCGCTGGAAATAACGATAACTAGTTTACCTGATCCCATAATTCTGGTAGCTCCACCTCCCTCAGTAGGTCACCTGATGTGTTGTCATGGAGATAGATCACGCCCCTGAGTGCTGGATTGTGATAGGTTGCTGAGATCCACATCAAGTCCAACTCGTCTTCATAATCCACCTGATGTATTATCTGAAAGATATTTGAAATTCTGATGTTAACGATGTCATAAATGCAATAATAAATAGAGAATAGTAGGTTAGTGCCGTGAATGGGAAAAAATTGCCAGGTTATTGATGTACATGGTTATGAGAAAAGGTTGTCCAAGTATGGTGTCTGTATGCACAATAGTATTCCATGTACAAGCTTGACTACAAACCTTAACCAAGGTTGACTAAAAACCTTAACCAAGGGGAATTAACTAAGTAATTCAATAGGAAATGTAGGTCAAGGTGAAATATAGATCAGGGGTTATTGATGTACATCACTAGGAGATGAAGTTGTTCAAGTATGGTGGGTGTAGGGCCAGTAGTATTCCATATACAAGCTTGACTAAAAACCTTAACCAAGGCGTGACGGTGACAGTGACGCCGACGCCGGGGTGACAACATAAGCTCTAACTATTCTTCGAATAGTCGAGCTAAAAAGCAATGAAAAATTTGTGGTATCTTTATCATGCTAAAGAAAACAATAAACAGACCACAAATATAGCATATTTTCTTATTTTTCCATGAAAACACATCTTGGTATTTCATTAGAATTGTCTCAAATGAAATACCAAAATGTTTTTTCATTTAGAAGCAAACTATTCAATAAATGCGGTCTGCTGATGTGTAAACAGTAGTGCGATTCTATTTGACACAATTCAAATTTTGAAATACCCAATTGCTTCAGAAATGATGGAGTGACAATACTCAATTACTATTTCCTTATCTGGAGCCCTGTGGCACTCACCATATCTGGGTCCCCGTCTATTTCGTCAACACTCTGTCGTTTCTTCACCAGTCGCCCTGATGATGTGGCACAAAATCTATCTTCATTAGGCTGAAATGTGTCACATCACGTCAATGTGTACGTCATGCAGTCAAATTATTATAATACAGTCAAACCTGTGAATAAAGGTCAGCCAAGGGAAGCGAAAAATTGATGATAACTAGAAATGTGGCCTGTCGGCACACGAATGCCCCCGCTGGCAGCCAAAGAAAACGAGGCATATTTGATTATAAGCCATTTACCCGAGCGTTAAGGTTTTGAACGCACTTTGACCCTGGGCTTAGTGGGGGTGGAACAAATGTGGATTTGTCACAGGGCGGTAGAGGACCATTGTAGCAATGCGTGTGTGAAATGTGAAGCAGATCCGAGCAAGGAAACACAAATTATAAGCCATTTAACTGAATGTTAAGGTTTCAAATGCACCAAGTCTGTGACCTTGACCCTGTGCTTAGCGGGGGCAGGACGAATGTGGATTTTTCACAGGGCGGTAGAGGACCATTGGAGCAATGCGTGTGTGAAAGTTAGTGTAGGATTGAGAAACGCGCACGTAGATTTGTCCCAAAGTGGCAAGTAAACAATTAAAGTGGAAAAGGTAAAGGTCAAAGGTGAAGGTCGAAGTAATGGCTGGTGGAGTGTGTAAGGCATGTTCATATGTATCATGTGTATAAATATTTAAGCGATTGGCAAAAGTATTGATAAGTTAGTGTAGGATTGAGAAACGTGCACGTAGATTTGTCCCAAAGTGCCAAGCAAACATTTAATTTAAAGTGGAAAAGGTCAAGGCCAAAGGTCAAGGTCGAAGTACTGGGTGATGGAGTGTGTAGGGCATGTTCATATGTATCATGTGTATAAATATTTAAGCGATTGGCAAAAGTATTGAGAAGTTAGTGTAGGATTGAGAAACGTGCACATAGATTTGTCCCAAAGTGCCAAGCAAACATCTAAAGTGGAAAAGGTCAAGGCCAAAGGTCAAGGTCGAAGTACTGGGTGGTGGAGTGTGTAGGGCATGTTCATATGTATCATGTGTATAAATATGTAAGCGATTGGCAAAAGTATTGAGAAGTTAGTGTAGGATTGAGAAACGTGCACGTAGATTTGTCCCAAAGTGCCAAGCAAACATTTAAAGTGGAAAAGGTCAAGGCCAAAGGTCAAGGTCGAAGTACTGGGTGGTGGAGTGTGTAGGGCATGTTCATATGTATCATGTGTATAAATATTTAAGCGATTAGCAAAAGTATTGAGAAGTTAGTGTAGGATTGAGAAACGTGCACGTAGATTTGTCCCAAAGTGCCAAGCAAACATTTAAAGTGGAAAAGGTCAAGGCCAAAGGTCAAGGTCGAAGTACTGGGGGGTGGAGTGTGTAAGGCATGTTCATATGTATGACGTATATAAATTGACATAATATGTGAAGCCATGTAGAAGTTACTAAAGAATATGGTAATATCGGGACGTACGGACGGACGTACGGGACGGACGTATGGACGGACGCCGGTAACACTATATGCCCCCGTACCTTTCGGTAGCGGGGGCATAAAAATGGAAAATAGAAAATAAACAGCAGACGACAAACAAAAGAAGATAGCGGTGTAAGGGTTAAGAACTCATTTGAGATATTGTAAATATAAGCATGTTGACAAAGTTAGGTGGAAATCGGACTTAAACTTTCGAGTTATCATCCCAGCAACAACAAAGTTCATCTAGTTTAAAGTCACATACGACAGACCAGTGGGACTGTCACGCCTAGGAAGAGGATTGAACTCATAACCTCTGCTATTGAAGTCCAATGCCATATCCTCCAGGCCATGGCTCATCCCGTCATTTCAAAATGAGAGTTGAATGAAGCCTGTACACCTACCTGTTTGTTCTTCTGAAGGTTGATTTCTTGCCCTGCCTTGACCTCGTGTACATTTGTCTCACCGCCACGTTCAATCAGCATAACCCTGGCGAGTAAACATGGGGCGATTTATTGATTGATTAATTAATTTACAGCAGAGCTCCAGATAAACTGCGTATTTGCTTAAATATCCAATTAAAATTGCCAGAAACCCAATTGAAATCGGAAGTAGCGAGTATCAAATAGCAATAACAATTTTGTGGTACCTTTATCATACTGCAGAAAACAATAAACAGATCACAAATATAGCATATTTTTCTTACTTTCCATGAAAACACATCTTGGTATTTCATTAGAATTGTCTCCAAGGAGACAATTCTAATGAAATGCCAATATATGTTTCCATTTTGAAGCAAACTATTCAATAATTGCTGTCTGTTGATGTGTAAACAGTAATGTGATTTTATTTTACCCAATTAAAATTTTGAAATACCCAATTGCTTCCGAAATGATGGAGTGAAAATACTCAACTACTCGTTCCTTTTCTGGAGCCCTGTTACAGACACAACGAGATTAGACATTGTACATTTACACTGGGTGTTTGAACCCAATATAGGTCATTTTCAGTTCATAAAGTGGAAGACCCAGCCATCCTCAGATGAGATTGTGGTTTTTATCATGTCATGAAAGATATACGAGATATTAAACCAAGTGTATCATTTTATTTGATCGATTTCAAGGAGTTTGTGTTTATTCTACTATATACGCAGTGATAAGTAGGGGAGATAGTTTTGTAATGCATTTCCACTATTACTGACACAGGAAGCACAACATGTGAAAATACTGTTGTTAAGTTGTGAAATGATAATACTGTTACAGCCACCTCTACAAACTTCAGTCTTATTTCCCAACGGAATAATAACCAATGCTTCCCTATAACAGCCACCTCTCTACAAGATCCAGTCTTATATCCCAATGGAATAACAACCAATATCTAACTTCCCTATTACAGCCACCTCTCTACAAGAGCCAGTCTTATATCCCAATGGAATAACAACCAATATCTAACTTCCCTATTACAGCCACCTCTCTACAAGGGCCAGTCTTATTTCCCAATGGAATAACAACCAATATCTAACTTCCCTATTTAAACAGCCACCTCTCTACAAGATCCAGTCTTATTTCCCAATGGAATAACAACCAATATCTAACTTCCCTATTTAAACAGCCACCTCTCTACAAGATCCAGTCTTATTTCCCAATGGAATAACAACGTGGAGGCGGTTGGTGTGGAGGTGGCTGGTGTAGCAGTGAACGATCACAATTGGACGAACAACTTTGTATGGTTGGAGTTTCTAATGTATATGGTCATGGTGCACGACATTAGTTTGAGCTGGCGATCAGGTATCGGCCAAATATGACCGATAACCCACGCCCGACGGCCTCAAATTCTGTGTGAGATTCTTTCGTACACACAAATTTCGCTTTGGATGGGGTATGCAAAATGCGAATAACTGAATAAATGCTGGAAACAGCGATTTGAAGTGAGTATATTCACACACCTAATACCTTTATCGATTGCCAGAGACATAAGTCATACATTTAATTGAATAATTGATGTTTATTGTGTTTGTGCAAGTCGGAAAAGAGAGGGCTCTCTCTATAGTAGCCATATTCTTTATCACCTTTCTATATAGAAGATGGTACTGTACGAGACCAAGTGGGTGGGTAATGGGATTTTTTTTAATAGGCATTTTTTTGGTGTCATAAGTCCGAGTCTTCCACCTGTGCCCTGTACCTGACTTCAGTTGGCCCGATGTGCAGGATCCTGCCTGAGTTGTCGTTGTGGAAGACTGCGCGGTCCGGCTCAGCACTCAGGTACTTCATGTCCAGTTCGCCATTCTTGGCCTACAAACAAATCAACACCTTATATGGTCAGCTGGTTGACAAAAGGACACATTGTTACATGCCAGTGTTCTTTTCTACCTGTTTATTGGGCGCTGTACTCCCAAAAGTATGAATTGTGTTCCCAATTCTCAATTAACCCTTAACACCGCAAACCTGTACAGTGGTATTGGCAAACATTGTAGCTCCAGATGAGCCGGCTCGTGACGAGCCATCTCATCAGGATCTACACTTTTTCCAGTAATTTTCATAATTTTTGAGAACAAAAAACACCCCCTTTTCATAAATGGACTAGTCTGAACATCAGTTTGTGACGATTGGATTGGTTGCAACATCACTATATCAAAATCCATTTCCAGTTACTTAGAGGGGAAAGGGTAAACAATTCCCAAAATTTTACATGTTGGCCCATTACATTGTTGTTTACCTGTTGTCATGGTTACAGAGGGAAACTGGAATATCTGTAAAACTGACAGATTCTCCCTGATGCAAACATAACTATCAACATTAAGAAGAGCTCAGCCACCAGAAAAATCAAAGAGCAATAACTCTGAAACTGTTCATGGAACATACATTGTTAAAGGTACATGCCCACTCAGTAGGCACAACATTTTCTTTATATCAGATACATCATCTGGGACATTTTCTGGCAAAATAAACAGTCATTCACCATTACCCCACGTAATGATTGGCATTATTAATCATTTTATATCGGACGTAAATTTCTACACTGATATCAGGGGAGATAACCGTGTTTCCTTAAAATGTTAACGGCCATTACTATTTATTATCTGTATTTGTTTTTAGATGTGCAATGATCATACATTATAATCTGTCGAAAATATTATATTTTTACGTGATACCACCATAATACCACCGTGCGTCACTATCAGTAAAATGCATATTACTGAATGATTATATCTGTATAGCGGGCACTCGTAATTTTTAGAACTGGTGGAATATTGACACAATTATACACTTATTTAATTCCTATAAAGAACATTTTGTGCCTACTGAGTGGGCATGTACCTTTAAGAACACATCCAAAACCTAATACGATATATCGCCATAAGCTTGTTGACAAAGTTTAGTGGAAATTGGACTTAAACTTTTTGAGTTATCGCGGTCACAAGCTCAACCAATCAGAACAATCAATGGGCAATAACTCTTGTATGTTAACTCTACAATGGATTGGTCGTGCCCATTGCTATATGATAATCATTTGTTTGTACGTATGTCTGCATATGACCTTGCCGTCGAACGGACGTAACACTCAATTCAATCAATCACATTTCGTGTATGGCCAATTACAGTAACCCCGTTTGGAACCCCTTTAACCCTTACAGTGCTGAATTAAAATTTGTCGTCTGCTGTTTATTTTTTATTTTCAAGTTTTCTTATCAAAAACATGCTTCGACAGCTTAACCGTTACAATGCTGAATTAAATTTTTTCAATTTTCCATTTTTCTCATCAAAAACATGATTTGACAGCCCTTTAGAATTCGAAAGTGCTATCAAATCATGTTTTTATTGAGAAAGAAGATAAAATATAAAACAACATCAGGCAACTATTTACGTTTCCCGCATTCTAAGGGTTAATTGAACCCCCCACCATTTACATATAAAAGGGGGTATAGTACACTTTAGACACAAAGCTTATCTGGAGTTCTGATTGTGTGCACGACAAAACAAGTAACAACAATTCCGCCACGGAAGCGGTGTCGCGCCTGCCGAGGCATTTGACCGTGAACATTACAAGTAAATAAATGACCTTGACGTTGAGAATTTGGATGTGGGGGTGTGCGTAATGAAGCATCATCCATAGACAAACATTGATGTGAAATATTATCAAAGTCTGGCAAGGGGTTAAAGAGATATTGTGAAAAAACAATAACTTTAACACATTTCTGTTACAAAACCGGTGAAGATTGCAAGTAAATAAATGACCTTGACCTTCAGAATTTGGATGTGGGGGTGTGCGTAATGAAGCAACATCCCTAGACAAACATTGATGTGAAATATTATCAAAGTCTGGCAAGGGGTTAAAGAGATATTGTGAAAAAACAATAACTTTAACACATTTCTGTTACAAAACCGGTGAAGATAACAAGTAAATAAATTACCTTGACCTTGATAATTTGGATGTGGGGGTGTGCATAATGAAGCATCATCCCTAGACAAACATCTATGTGATATATTATCAAAGTGTGGCAAGGGGTTAAAGAGATATTGTGAAAAACAATAACTTTAACGCATTTCTGTTACAAAACCGGTGAACATTACAAGTAAATAAATGACCTTGACCTTCAGAATTTGGATGTGGGGGTGTGCGTAATGAAGCAACATCCCTAGACAAACATTGATGTGAAATATTATCAAAGTCTGGCAAGGGGTTAAAGAGATATTGTGAAAAAACAATAACTTTAACACATTTCTGTTACAAAACCGGTGAAGATAACAAGTAAATAAATTACCTTGACCTTCAGAATTTGGAAAAAGCGCCGACTATAGTCGCGCCTCTGCTAAAGCAGGCGCGACAATAAACTAGGACAGGCAACTGACCAGTGTGTCGTTGTCCAGGGAGTGGACCGAGAAGTAGCCGATGGAGCCGTGAGGCGTCACAATGTAGTGCCACGGGAATCCCCCGATCTGCACGTCATGGTCCGCACAGCGAACTTCAAACAGGCACGGAGGACACTCTGCAATTAATTGCAGACATATTTTCAAAGTCAACTGATTTGGTGTTTTACGTCAGTTAACCCTTTGAACCCGAAAACCCGCTATATCAGTTTATGCAAACAGTGCAGATCCAGATGAGCCGGCTCGTTGGGATATCGCGCATTTCAGACGCCAAACATAACGGCTTGGGACGAAACGGTCGGCGCCGGGTCCGAAACCATTGAATTTAGTAATTAAGGCAGCGTGCAGCGCATGCAAACATAGCCACTATAAATAAAACAAAATCTATGTCACTCAACACTTATAGAAAATAAGAAGCGTGCAAGCCTCTGAGCAAATAAAACTGTTTTTTTTTGCTAGATAAGTATACTTTGAAATTTTTAATTTTTATGAAATCGGCTACTAGTCACTGAACACTTATCATGCTTATAACGATCACAACAAACCTGTTATTTTAATGTTCAGCGGCAATCCAGATTGAAATGGCCCATTATGTTCGACTGGCATTTTACAAGTGTCCTGTATAGAATGGTCAAACATCTTGAACTGAAACACAGAGGCACAGCCTGCAGTACATTAATGGTATAAAATAAGCTAAACAATTTTGTTTACTCCATCCATATAGATTTGATATTAAGTCTATATGGAGGGTGTAAAAAGAAATGTTTAGCTTATTTTTCATTTATTGATGCTTTTAGGCATATTTAATGTATTTATAGACCTCGGTCCGTTACTTCAACCTGTGCAACATAGTGCCAGAAGAGCCACAGGTATATACAGTCAAACCTGTGTTTACGGGCACCTGTGAATAGCGGCCACCTGTCCACAATGGCCAGTTAAAAATCCCCATCCAATTTTGTTGTTTGCAAGACCTTCGAATAACGGCCACCCCCGAACTACGACCAGCGGCCAGTGATTTTCATTCCAGCGCGGCATTTTTGTATGTGAACAGCAGCAAAATAATAGCACCATAATCGCAATATTCCTTTCATCACAAACCAAATAACAGCAAAATAAAACGACAAAACAAAATGAGTTTAATTGGCTATTTTTTATTCAATTTGTAATTGATAAAAAGCAGATCCACGTGACGATCATGCAATAGCGAATCGTCAGGTGGAAGTGTATACAGCCAAGGCTTTCTATGCATGCGTATAGATTACAATATAATGCAAAATACATGGCCCACTTTTTGTGAAAGGAAAATATTTGAGCTTTGGAACAACAATCGGTCAACAACGGCCACTTTGGCCACTTCCCTTGGCCGGCCGTTGTTCACCACAAGCGGATTTCATCAAAATTCCAAAGTATACTTATCTAGCAAAGTATACTTTGAGGGAGTAATCATTTATGTTTCCCGAAATGCATTTTTTCATATAGAACTAACAACTCCAATATTTGATGATTAAAAGTATTCAGAATTATTATACTGAATTTATTACATTATCACAGCCAAAATGACTGTGATAATGTATTTAAATACATTCAGTATAATAAAAATTTATCCATAAATTGAAAATTTCTCCCTCAAAGTATACTTTGCAATTTTGGTGAAATCGGCTTCTGTTCGACTGTAGTGTGTAGCAGGGATGGTAAAATGGAGGCAATTCACCTACCAACTACAGAATGTCAATCAATTATATTATTATGTTCACATACATTATATTTTATATGCTATGTCTATAATAAAGGTGTATGATCACGTGGTTACAACAACAACAACATCAAGTACTGAAACTTCCAGAAGCCCTCCGATTCACAGTATGTATTCTTTTATTTTGTCCTTATTATGTAATGGATTTTTATGAAATATGGCGCATCAAACGTGTCTTGTTAAGCTGCATTTGGTGGTCTCGGTATTTTGAAACCAACTTCTGTCGTTTTTAGACACGAAAATTGATTCTTCGCAAAAACAACATAAGTATGTGCCGATCTCCCGGGACCACCAAATGCAGCTCACGAAGACGAGTTTGCTGCGCCATATTTCATCAAAATCTGTTGCCTATTAAGGAAAATATAAAATAATACTTACTTTGGTGTGGGCGCGCTTTCAACACTTTCAGCCATTGTTGTAACCACGCGTGATCTTGTAATACTGAATTAATGAATGTCTTACCTTATCCAAGATGTACTGTAAGCTGTAGAATCGAACATAGCCATTCTGATACATAATGATCAACATTCCATGCGACACGATGGCATTGCTAATACCCGCGCCAAATATCTGAAAGAGAACAGATCCAGCAATATATAATCAGAGCTCCAGATAAGCTGTGTATTTGCTTAAATACCCAATTAAAATTGCCAAAACCCCAATTGAAATCAGAAGTAGCGAGTATCAAAAAGCAATAACAATTTTGTGGTTCCTTTATCATGCTGCAGAAAACAATAAACAGACCACAAATATAGCATAATTTTCTTATTTTCCATGAAAACACATCTTGGTATTTCATTAGAATTGTCTCCAAGGAGACAATTCTAATGAAATGACAAGACATGTTTTCATTTCAAAGCAAAATATTCAATAATTGGTGTCTGTTGACGTGTAAACAGTAGTGTGATTATATTTTAACCAATTAAAATTTTGAAACACCCAATTGCTTCAGAAATGATCAACATTCCATGTGACACGATGGCATTGCTAATACCCGCGCCAAATATCTGAAAGAAAACAGATCCAGCAATATAATTATAATCTTTTAAACCATTAAACACTTACAAGGCGAACAGCGGTGCCTGACTGACTGTCACCCACGAAAATAGAACGTCAGTGTCCCCGGATGCTATTCATCAATAGACTATAGTCTGTTTCACGAAAGCTGCCCAAATTTTACGGCTATATAGACAATTCAAAAACAATATTATTTTCGATAATATTAAATTAAAGGACAATTTAAGAATGAGCCTTCTTTTTATTTCGTGAAATTTGGTCAAATATTGATTTTATTGCGAAAAAACAATTTCCCCATGTTAAATCCCCATAGACATCTTCACGAAGTGAAGATGTCTATGGGGATTTAACATGGGGAAATTCTTTTTGAATTTTAGAAATACTGGACCGATTTTTAAAATTTAACTTTTGTTTTCTTAGTTAGATCATATCCAAGCTATCTAGTCAGGTTTCGGAGTCAATTTCCAAACATTTTCGTTTTTTTACTCCTCCCACACTTCCTTACCACTTTTTGGCCCATGTTAAATTCCCATAGACAAATCAATTTTTCGTAATAAAACCAATATTTGACCGAATTTCACGAAATAAAAAGAAGGCTCATTCTTAAATTTTCCTTTAATTTAATACTATCAAAAAAAATATTGTTTTTGAATTGTTTATATGGCCGTAAAATTTGGGCAGCCTTCGTGAAACATACTATAGTTTGTTGTATTGCCTCATTAGCAGATGACTGTATTCATATTTACATGTATCAGGTAACCTGCCCTGTATTGACCGACTCATAACATATTGTTGTATCAGGCATTGACCTGATATACAAACATCTGGGTTACAACGAAGTGAAAACTGATGTTCCATTGGTCGGATGATGTCACGTGACGTTACCGAATGACGTCAGTGTAATGACGCAATGTAAACACGTCCTCGTTCTGTCCATAGATAACGACGTCATCTATGTTCATTTTCGAGCACAAAATGTTACCTGATAAATAGAATACCAGGCTAGTGTCGTTTGATATCAAGTTTATCAGGCTCGGCTCGGAAACGGTAGGAATTCTTCGGCGAGCCTCGGAATTCCTACACGTTTCCTAGCCTTGCCTGATAAACTTGATATCAAAAGACACTAGCCTGGTATTCTCTATATGTTACTGTGACTCTATTTCTACCAATCAACTTGAATTACGTGTGAATCTAGAAAAAGTGGTAAGGAAGTGTGGGAGAAGTCAAAAAACGAAAAAAATTGTAACTTGACTCCGAAACCGGACTAGATAGCTTGGATATGATCTAACTAAGAAAACAAAAGTTAAATTTTAAAAATCGGTCAAGTATTTCTGAAATTCAAAAAAATTTCCCCATGTTAAATCCCCAAAGACTCTGTGAAGATGTCTATGCGGATTTAACATGGGGAAATTGTTTTTTCGCAATAAAATCAATATTTAACCAAATTTCACGAAATAAAAAGAAGGCTCATTCTTAATTTTTCCTTTAATTTAATATTATCAAAAGAAATCTTGTTTTTGAATTGTTTATATAGCCGTAAAATTTGGGCAGCTTTCGTAAAGATGAAAACCTATGCAAGCGTATCACCAATACCACCTGTAGGCGAAATGTGTGTCTACAGGGAAAATACATTTTTATAGCACAAATAACCGTCAGTCTTTATGCCCCCAACACCGAATGGTGAGGGGAGCATATAGTGTTGCCAGCATCCGTCTGTCCAGTCCCGCTCGGGTAAATTTATTCTGATGAAAAGAAAAGTGAGAGGGGTTGACGTCCCACCAACAGCTAAGGTCATATAGAGAAGGGACCACAGATTAAAGTCTTATCCGACAGACCAGTGGGATGGAAATACTTCTTCTGGTGAATCGAGGATGAAGCGGTTATGTGAAAGGAAACGGAAATTTACCTGAGCGTTAAGTTTGTGAAGGTTGGGGATAAAATTAAATGTATAATTGTATCACTATTCCACCAGTTCTAAATATAACAAGTGTATAATCATTTAGTAATATTTATTTCACTGATAGTGACTCGTGGTGGTATCAGGCTATTTTCATATGCAAATGAGGCGTGGTATTTTTTAATTATTTATAGTAATTAAATGCGTCACCTGAAAAAAATTATATTTTCGCCAGATTATAAAGTATAATCATTGCACATCATTAAAATAAATACAGAAAATAAAAAGTAATGTCCATTAACATTTTAAGGAAACACGGTTATATCCCTGATATCAGTGTGGAAATTTACGTCTGATACAAAATGATAAATAATGCCAATCAATACGTGGGGTAATGGTGAATGAATGTTTATTTTGCCAGAAAATGTCTCAGATGTCATTTTCGCTGTGATAATGTAATAAATTCAGTATAATAATTCTCTGCATACTTTTAATCATCAAATATAAGCAGTCGTTAGTTATATATGAAATAATAAATGCATTTCGGGAAAAATAAATGATTACTCCCTCAAAGTATACTTTGCTAGATAAGTATGCTTCGCAATTTTGCTGAAATAGGCTACTCGATTTACACCAGGGCTCCAGATAAGGAATTAGTAATTGAGTATTGTCACTCTGAAGTAATTGGGTATTTCAAAATTTTAATTGGGCGAACTAAAATCACACTACTGTTTACACACCAACAGACAGCAATTATAGAACAGTTTGCTTCGAAGTGAAAACATGTGGCATTTCATTAGAATTGTCTCATTGGAGACAATTCTCATGAAATACCAAGATGTGTTTTCATGGAAAATAAGAAAAATATGCTATATTTGTGGTCTGCTTATTGTTTTCTGCAGCATGGTAAAGGTACCACAAAATCTTTATTGCTTTTTGATACTCGCTACTTCTGATTTCAATTGGGTTTTGAAATTTTATTTGGGTATTTAAGCAAATACGCAGCTTATCTGGAGCACTGTACACCGATTCCACATTTCTGATGGAACAGTCGCATGTACATGTACCCTGTGTTGCTTCTGTGGAGAATTGAAGTTTGTTTTGTTTGTTTTTTTAGGCTTAACGGCCTATCAACAGCTATGGTCATTTAAGGCTGGGTCAATGGGTTTAGTACTAAATCCCATGTATTACCTGTACAAGTACATCTACAATAAGACAAGAATTCCGCCACGGAAGCGGTGTCGCGCCTGCCGAGGCATTTGACCGTGAACATTACAAGTAAATAAATGACCTTGACCTTCAGAATTTGGATGTGGGGGTGTGCGAAATGAAGCATCATCCATAGACAAACATTGATGTGAAATATTATCAAAGTGTAGCAAGGAGTTAAAGAGATATTGCGAAAAAACAATAACTTTAACGCATTACTGTTACAAAAACGGTGAACATTACAAGTAAATAAATGACCTTGACCTTCAGAATTTGGATATGGGGGTGTGCGTAATGAAGCATCATCCCTAGACAAACATTGATGTGAAATATTATCAAAGTGTGGCAAAGGGTTAAAGAGATATTGTGCAAAAACAATAACTTTAACGCATTTCTGTTACAAAACTGGTGAACATTAAAAGTAAATAAATGACCTTGACCTTGAGAATTTGGATGTGGGGGTGTGCGTAATGAAGCATCATCCCTAGACAAACATTGATGTGAAATATTATCAAAGTCTCTGGCAAGGGGTTAAAGAGATATTGTGAAAAAACTAACTTTAACGCATTCCTGTTACAAATCTGGTGAACATTACAAGTAAATAAATGACCTTGACCTTCAGAATTTGGATGTGGGGGTGTGCGTAATGAAGCATCATCCCAAGACGAACATTGATGTGAAATATTATCAAAGTCTGTCAAGGGGTTAAAGAGATATTGTGAAAAAACAATAACTTTAACGCATTACTGTTACAAAAACGGTGAACATTACAAGTAAATAAATGACCTTGACCTTCAGAATTTGGATGTGGGGGTGTGCGTAATGAAGCATCATCCCTAGACAAACATTGATGTGAAATATTATCAAAGTCTCTGGCAAGGGGTTAAAGAGATATTGTGAAAAAACTATAACTTTAACGCATTCCTGTTACAAATCTGGTGAACATTACAAGTAAATAAATGACCTTGACCTTCAGAATTTGGATGTGGGGGTGTGCGTAATGAAGCATCATCCCAAGACGAACATTGATGTGAAATATTATCAAAGTCTGGCAAGGGGTTAAAGAGATATTGTGAAAAAACAATAAGTTTAACGCATTTCTGTTACAAAACCGGTGAACATTAAAAGTAAATAAATGACCTTGACCTTCAGAATTTGGATGTGGGGGTGTGCGTAATGAAACATCATCCCATGACAAACATTGATGTGAAATATTATCAAAGTCTGGCAAGGGGTTAAAGAGATATTGTGAAAAAACAATAACTTTAACGCATTTGCCTTACAAAAAAACCGGACGACGCGGACGACGCGGACGACGAAGCGGACGACGACGACGCGGACGACGACAGAAAAAGCGCCGACTATAGTCGCGCCTCTGCTAAAGCAGACGCGACAAAAACTATATATTCAGCCCTGATCTGATGCCAGGTCTTCGCCACACCATAATCACCTGGCCCCCTTCCAAAAGCAGTAGGATCAGTAATAATCTTACTACTTTTATAATGGGCAATAACCCAATTCAACTCCCAGAAATGAAGCCAAAAAAAGTCAAAGGGTTTAACGTCCCACCAACAGCTAAGGTCATATAGAGACGGGACCACAGTTTTAAAGTCTCATCCGACAGACCAGTGGGATGGAAATACTATGAAAGTATTTTTGATGTCTAAGGCGAGGTTTGAACCCACAACCTCCGGATTGGAAGTCAGGTGTTCTACCCCCTAGGCCACATCCCATCCCAGAAATGAAGCAACACCCCACTGCTAACACGTACCCGTTTATCCACCTGCAGCATTCCTAGAAACTGCAGTGGAAATGCACAGAAAATGGTGATCACGCGCGATATGTTCACATCCACACCTGCCTGAAAGGGAGACGTCTCATGGAACTTCTGACTGGTTACAGTCACAGGTGGAAGACTGGGACCTATGACACCAAAAAAACTGGGACCTATGACACCTATTAAAAAAATCCCATTACCCCACCCACTTGGTCTCGTACAGTACCATCTTCTATAATAGAAGATGGTACTGTACGAGACCAAGTGGGTGGGGTAATGGCTTTTTTGTAATGGTCATTTTCTTTGTGTCAAAGGTCCGAGTATTCCACCTGTGGTCACAGTCCCACAATATGAACAAGCATTTAACCCTGACTATGCAGGAGACGAAAATTGTCGTCAGCTGGTTTTAATTTTAATTCTTAACAAAAAAATCCAGTGGAGACAATTCTCATGTGCTGCCAAAACAGGTTTTTATTGAGAAATATTGAAAACATTTCCAGCGGACGACAAAATTTAATTCAGCGTACTAAGGGTTAAACCTTGGTACGCATCAAAATTTATCCCCTCAACACAGTGCGTATGTGCTGTGAAACACGGTGCCGTGAAACACGGTGCCTTGAGACATTTTTGATATCCTGTCAATACGACCTAATCACTGCGTATGAATATGTACGGTTGTCATACTAGTCGACGCTCCAATTTTGAGGATGCGGCTGAGGTTATGTTTTTGCATTTTAAAGCTATTTGTAGTGTTGACGGGATAAATAGAATAGTAGGTTAGCGCCGTGAATGGGAAAAATATCTGGCTCGGCAAAGAAACAAAATGGGCTTGGCAGAGCCTCGCCCATCCCGTTTCCTACGCCTTACCAGATATGTAATCCCATTCACGGCACTAACCTACTATTCTCTATATCAAAATTAGTGAAGCAATTCATGAGTTATTGAAAAATGAATGAAGTTACTAACGTACGCACGTACATACATACGTACATACATGGACTAACACTATATCCCCACTTGCCTATCGGCGTGGGATAATAATCTTTTATGTAGCCTATATTCAGTGGTAAAGTGAGTTTCCAACTGTCCCGACTAAACACTGTGAGTGTGAAACTGTATAAAGCCACAGGTTGAAGAAAAAAATAAGCTAAACAAAATGTGTTACTCACTCTGTAACACATATGTGTTATAGAGGGAGTAACAAATTTTTGTTTAATAGCTTCTTTTTTTTTCATTTAGGCATATTTAATGTATTTATAGACCTCGGTCTGTTACTTCCACCTGTGTGTATAGTTTGTTATATAATACATCTTTATGTCACCTGTATAACTTGGGCCAAAGTTTCCAACTTGCACCTCAACAGAGAAACCATGACTACACGGCTTGCGTACCCACCATGTATGAATCGTGTAACTGGGGCCCGTTTCACTAAACTTCGTAGGACTAAAATGTTCGTAATTGCAAATTTAGGATTGTCTGTATATTTCAATTGATGGATTTACATTTATTGAACATAGGCTGCTCCATAAATGTAAATCCAATATTTTTTTATAAGGAAACCTTGTTAATGTGAAATTTACAGACTATCATAATTTTGCACATACAAACATTTTAGTCGTACGAAGTTTAGTGAAACGGCCCCCTGGTGGTTGTAGACGGTTGTATAAGCAACGGAAATGTGATATTTTCACATGTAACTGTTCATAGTGTAAAGCTTCCGTAAATGCGTTACATGGTTTGGAAAATCTATGCTTAGAAAGCATTTAGTCCGAACTGTGCACATGCACAATAGCATGGTTGAAACAGAGCTCCAGATAAGGTGCGTATTTTATTAAATACTTAATTAAAATTGCTAAAAACCAAATTGAAATCAGAAGTAGTGAGTATCAAAAAGCAATGAAAAATTTGTGGTATCTTTATCATGCTACAGAAAACAATAAACAGACCACAGATATAGCATATTTTTCTTATTTTTCCATGAAAACACACTTGCTACTTCATTAGAATGGTCTCCTTGAACCAAGACATGTTTTCATTTAGAAGCAAACTATTCAATAATTGCGGTCTGCTGATTGTGTAAAACAGTAGTGTGATTTTATTTTACCCAATTAAAATTTTGAAATACCAATTGTCTTCAGACATGATGGAGTGACAATACTCAATACTAATTCCTTATCTGGAGTCGGGTTGAAAACATAATCAATGCCTTGCACTGCACTGCACTGCACGTATCGGGAAATGATAAACGATTTAAACAAAATATATAAACTCGGAATGAAAGTACAAAAGCATAATTCTAAAGTAATACTGCTGCTATCAGTGATGTGTCAGCATGATTGATTGTTTGTTTGTTTGTTTGTTGGGGTTTATCGACCTATCAAGAGCTAAGGTCATTTAACCCTTTCCCTGTTTTGCGATATTTCGACTCATCCGCATCCAAAACATCTGAATAAAAGAATGAAATGCTGGGTCAAATGATGGTTAAATTATCTGATAGAGTAGAAAACATTGTGGGAAAAGGAGAAATTGCTTGTTACAAGCAATTTCTCCTTTTTCCACAATGTTTTCAAAAGACATCTTTTGCAGAGGCGTGAAAAGTCGTCTCTATCAGGGAAAGGGTTAAGGTCGGGTCAATGGGTTTAGTACTAAATCCCATATATTACCTGTACAAGTACATGAACATGTTCAAGTACATGTAGAAATGGGGGGAAAATCCCAAAATCAAAACTGATTATTTACAATAAAAAAAATATATAGTCAACCCTGAAATCAGAATAATCCTGATCTGATGCCAGGTCCTCGCCACACCAGGATTATTACTTGACCCCTCCCTAAAGCAGTAGGATCAGTAATAGTCTTACTACTTTTATAATGGGCAATAACCCAATTTAACTCCCAGGTAACAAAAGAGCCAATGATAAAAACGTACCTGAGAGCCAAATCAGGATGAGCCAGTATGATTTGGGATATTTCCAAATACTACAAATTTACAGGATTGATAATGTATCAAGTGGGTAAAAAAACCCACCAATGACTGAATTATATTGCATAGTTGTATAGATACAGCAATTTGATATTTGGGGTTGTTTATTACCCGATATAAACAACAAAATCTGGGGGCCGTTTCACTAAACTTTGTACGACTAAAATGATTGTAAGTGTAAAATTATGATCTGTAAATTTCACATTAACAATGTTTTCTTGTAAACAATTATTGGATTTACATTTATTGAGCATATGCTCAATAAACGTAAATCCATCAATTGAAATTTTCAGACGATCATAAATTTGCACTTACGAACATTTTAGTCATATGAAGTTTAGTGAAACTGACCACAGGCAAATAATACTGACCTGCCTGTGGAATACTGTCTGTGTGCGGTTCTTTGACCTGACGGCAAACGTCTGATTCTCGTCGACCCACGATATCGACCTGAATATAAAGTCGGCATCTGTTTACTCAATCTGAGTCAACCGGAGATTGGTGTGAGTGATCATGAGTAAACAAAGTAATCGAAGTATGCAGGGTTCAAGCCATATTGTCTTGTGAGATACGCAGTTACACTTATGCAACTATGTTGTGTGTTATTATAGGAATTAATGGCCTTTTTGTGGAATTTATCGGGGTATAAACTTGGAAAAGTCGCGGGAATACTGGACGAAGGCCGGAAGGCCTCGTCCAGTATTCCCACGACTTTTCCAAGTTTATATCCCCGATAAATTCCACAAAAAGGCCATTCATTCCTTATAATTCCAGCATTTGAAATAAATTCATCAAGAAAATGTGTTTATTTTCCGTTTTCTTAAGAATTATTTTAACTGCGCCTCACGGTTACGGAAAGTAGTTCGGCGTGGGAGTTTACTGGGATATAAATTTTGGACAGATGTTAGGGAATTGTGTAAATATTTTTGTGCTGGAATTATTTGCTTTTGTTTTCCTGTACACGTGCGTGTGTAGGCGAAGTTAGATTTTGATGAAATCGGCTATTTGCCTACTAAACAGGTGTGGTGTGCGAGACAGACAGTGATATATTTACCTGAATAATACTGTGTGTGACAGATGGATTTTCCTGAGAAGTTGGCCGGTGTGAAGGTCGTACTGAACGAGACTGTCTCCCATCACGCTGGACTGTACCCCCAATATACTCGCCCTGCTCTCCGTCTGTCGGACCTGGGCCTGGTAACCAGACAACAAAACAAACATCAATTCAACTCTATACAACAAGATGTGACAAAAAAATGAAACAAGGCCACAAAGACTTTAATAAAGAAGACTGCCACCATGACACAGTGTGGTTAGTCAGCCAAATGCCAGTTAGCCATCAAAGTGAAAAGTAGGTCAATGTATTGGTGGTAAGCCAAATGCCAGTTAGCCATCAAAGTGAAAAGTAGGTCAATGTATTGGTGCTAAGTCAAATGCCAGTTAGCCATCAAAGTAAAAAGTAGGTCAATGTATTGGAGGTAAGAAAACAAATGCTAGTTAGCCATCAAAGTGAAAAGTAGGTCAATGTATTGGTGGTAAGTCAAATGCCAGTTAGCCATCAAAGTAAAAAGTAGGTCAATGTATTGGAGGTAAGACAAATGCTAGTTAGCCATCAAAGTGAAAAGTAGGTCAATGTATTGGAGGTAAGACAAATGCCAGTTAGCCATCAAAGTAAAAAGTAGGTCAATGTATTGGAGGTAAGACAAATGCTAGTTAGCCATCAAAGTGAAAAGTAGGTCAATGTATTGGAGGTAAGACAAATGCCAGTTAGCCATCAAAGTAAAAAGTAGGTCAATGTATTGGAGGTAAGACAAATGCCAGTTAGCCATCAAAGTAAAAAGTAGGTCAATGTATTGGAGGTAAGACAAATGCCAGTTAGCCATCAAAGTGAAAAGTAGGTCAATGTATTGGTGGTAAGCCAAATGCTAGTTTATAGTCATCAATGTGAGAAGTAGGTCAATGCATTGATGGTAAGACAATTGCTAGTTAGCCATCAATGTATGGAAGTAATGATGATGTTTGGTACAGCCAACATATCAGGAGATAATCAAATTTGGACGAACATCCAAAACTGTTTTGCAGATAATTAATTTAAATTCAAAGCTGCGAGTTGTTTTAGCCGGTATTGTGCACCATTGTTGTGAATATCTCAACTAGATGGTTCATTTACATGGTTAAAATGGCTACAGGTATGTGTATCGAGTTTCAGGCGCCCGTTTCACTAAACTTTGTACGACTAAAATGTTTGTAAGTGCAAAGTTATATTTCACATTAACAACGTTTTCCTGTAAACAATTATTGGATTTACATTTATTGAGCATAGGTTGCATCTGCAGCCTATGCTCACAGGTGGAAGACTCGGAGCTATGACACCAAAAAAATGCCTATTGAAAAAAAACACCATTACCCCACCCACTTGGCCTCGTACATTACCATCTTACATAAAGAAAGGTGAATAACATTGGGGCCATTATAGAAAGAGCCCTCTCGTTTCCGACTTGCACAAACACAATACACATCGATTAAATGTATGATTTCTGTCGCTGGCAATCGATAAAGGTATTAGGTGTGTAAATATATTCACTTCAAATCGCTCTTTCCAGCATTTACAGTTATTCGCATTTTGTATACCCCATCCAAAGCGAAATTTGCGTGTACGAAAGAATCTCACACAGAATCGGAGGCCGTCCGGCGTGGATTATCGGTCATATTTGACCAATAACTGATCGCCAGCTCAAACTAAAGTAGTACACCATGATCATATACATTAGCAACTCCAACCATATAAGTTCGTCCAATTGTGATCGTTCACAGATCTAAAAAACACCTTTTTTCTACTTTCACACACCTAATACCTTTATCGATTGCCAGAGACATATTTCATACATTTAATTGATGTTTATTGTTTTTGTGCGAATCGGAAAAGAGAGGGCTCTTTCTATAATAGCCATATTTATACCCACCTTCTATAAATAGAAGATGGTAATGTACGAGACCAAGTGGGTGTGGTAATGGGATTTTTTTAATAGGCATATTTTTGGTGTCATAGGTCCGAGTCTTCCACCTGTGCCTATGCTCAATAAATGTAAATCCATCAATTGAAATTTCCAGACGATCCTAAATTTGCACTTAAGAACATTTTAGTTGTACGAAGTTTAGTGAAACGCCCACTATTAAACTTATGATTTGACCAGTTGTAACTGCCTATATAGTAAACCAATAGCTATATTAAAGTTACGGCATGATGAACCAACACATGACATTGCATCGAATGCAACATGATAGCTGCAGTAGTTGACACTTACATTATTACAACATCTGTACAACAACGCATCTTCTATCTTAGTCTTTAAAGGCAAGTCAAGCTTGTAGACTAATCGTGGCCCTCCACGCACATTGTACCTAAAATAGAATGGCGTGTTTACTCAGCCACACAGACAAACGTCATTCAGGGCCACAAGCTCACACAAGAATTCTGCGGAATCAAATGTCTCACCTTGTTGTTCCACCATGACCTTGACCCTGGGGCCTTGACCTTGACCCTGGGGCCCCGAGAATAGTCCTATATTCATCTACATATCATAGTAAAGGTATGTATAAAGTTTGATGACTGTAGCTGATAAGGTGTTGAAGTAATGGCCATAACACAAAAACTTAACATTGAATGATGACGCCGCCACCGCCGACGACTCCGGAAAAGCAAAACCTATGTCTCGCTTCCGCTTTCGCGGGCGAGACAAAAACGACTGTAGCTCCAACTTTAAAATTTCTCAATTTTCCATTGTAAGAAGTAAAACTTTTAAGCCGTAAATAGCTGGAGACTTGATATCTAGTATGTATCTTCTTCATTGTAGTGTGCAGATGAACACAGTGAATTTCGTTTTGACCCCACGGTCATGGATTATCTCCCCCATTTGGAATTAAAATTCTGCAATTTTGTCATGTATAAAGTACAAGAATTCCGCCACGGAAGCGGTGTCGCGCCTGCCGAGACATTTGACAGTAACATCATCATGGGCATGTGTTAAAGTAAACATCACAACAACCATCAGAGAAGTGCTAAAACACGGTCAAGGTTGAAGAAACTTTTTGACATACTAAATGGCTAAGTGTTTCCACAACTATGTGAAGGTTAAAACAGTCAAGGTCATGTTATTAGTAGCATGAGTGTGTTCCAAATGCGCACATGTATCAAGGGTCCAAATATTGAAGCAATCCGTCAAGTAATATTAAAGTTATACCATGATGACAAAGCTTGTACAAACTTTTTGACATTTCGGATGACGACGACGTGGATGACGACAAAGGAAAAAGCGGCGACTTCTGCAAACTGTAAACGTGTATTGCTACTCCCGAGTTCAGGGATGACAACCATGTTTATTAAAAGAATTACGGAAACAAATATTTATTCTCTTTATTTATTGTAGAGATGTAGGAATATAGTATAGGAATGAATGGCCTTTTTGTGGAATTTATCGGGGTATAAACTTGGAAAAGTCGCGGGAATACTGGACGAAGGCCTCGTCCAGTATTCCCGCGACTTTTCCAAGTTTATATCCCCGATAAATTCCACAAAAAGGCCATTCATTCCTTATAATTCCAGCATTTGAAATAAATTCATCAAGAAAATGTGTTTATTTTCCGTTTTCTTAAGAATTATTTTAACTGCGCCTCACGGTTACGGAAAGGAGTTCGGCATGGGAGTTTACTGGGATATAAATTTTGGACAGAGACTTGCTACGGACCAATCAAATGTTAGGGAATTGTGTAAATATTTTTGTGCAGGAATATAGTGTTCTATATCCCTGGAAGGATAAGCTTACATACGTACATCATACTAGTGGACAGTTATCAATCAATTTCATTTGCAATAGGATGTACAGAAATACAACATGGCCGCCAATTTTACATCAATTTCATTAAACAGACACGCATATGCATTAAGAGTTGACTACACTTATGGATATTAAACTAAACTAGAAAATGCGTTTGTAGAACACGGATGCCTCACATATTGCTTTGATAGTAAACGAGGTAAAATTCCAAGTCCAAAAGGGGGATATAATCAATGACTCAGTGTCAAAACAAAAATAGAAATCCACTTTGTGCATCTACACACCATAAAGAAGCTACATACCAAACATCATGCCTCCAGCTATTACAGTTTATTAGAAGTTTTACAAGTTAAAAGGCAAAATGGTGAAATTCTAAGGTCGAAAAGAGGGAGATAATCCATGACACGGGGGTCGAATAAAAAAAATAAATAAACTTTGTTTTACAGGTTACAAGGTTGGTGACGGACGGACAGAAGGACGGATGGAACGGACAAGGGCAACATTAAATGCCCACTCCACTATCGTGGTGGGGCATAAATAGTTTCAAGTTGTTTAACAAATAGTATGCACTATAAAAACATAACATTTTGTGTATAAACATGCCATATTGCAAAAACAACATGGCCGACATTATGAAACGAATATAGTCTCGTTTAAGACAGCATGTTCCGACACTCGGGTGGAATATCCTAGTCACACACACAGGTTGAAGTAATGGACCGAGGTCTATAAATACATTAAATATGCCTAAAAGCATCAATAAATGAAGAAAGAAAAAAAGCTCCCTCCATATACTCCATCAATCATCAATATGGAGTATATGGAGGGAGTAAACAAAATAATCTTTAGCTTATTTTCTTTTCTTCATTTATTGATGCTTTTAGGCATATTTAATGTATTTATAGACCTCGGTCCATTACTTCAACCTGTGGTCACACACCAGTGCATATGATGGATACTCTTAATCTCACATGTTGATAACCATTTGTGGTAGATCCTGTACATATACACATGTACCTGAATACAACACAATTCAAATGAAATTTGGGCACATAGTATATTGCCACTGGTTGGTGTAGGTCATTTGCAGTTACGAAGGGAAAATCCACATATTCAAGATCTGACACATTATCTGTGACACATTTTGCAGAAATATGTGTAGGCCAGACATCACTACATTAACCCTACACCGCTATCTTAATTTTTTGTCGTCTGCTGTTTATTTTCTATTTTCCATTTTTATCATCAAAAACATGCTTTGACAGCACTTTAGAAGAATTTACAAAATGTTTTGACAGCACTTCAGAATCATTTCCATTGGAAATGATTCTGAAGTGCTGTCAAACCATGTTTTTATTGAGAAATAAGGCAAGATACAATGTATAAAAGCAACAGCAGACGACAATTGTTGTGTGTAGCGGTCAAAAGGTTAAGACATGGAAGACTCACCCATAATGGCAGACTTTATAGTTTTCTGAAAATATTCTGCCACTGAAATAGAAAATAAACCAAAATAAACATTTTTATTACCTGCTTTGTGCCATTTTCTGTTCTCTTCCTTGTGAATTAGTTTATTATTTTCTGCGGGTGATATTCTAACGAGTTAAATAACAACATGACACAGTCTCCGCGAAAGTCGTCGGTCCGTCCGAATGTCCGACTATAAAATAATAATACTTTTCTATTCTAAGCTTCAACCAAATTGGTATGCCCTTCTGATGCTAGCTAGCTTTACTTATATGACTGATCTATATACTTAAACAAGAGTGCCGCAAGTCACAAAATACGCCCGTCGAATATGGGCCAGACAGCGAAGATGCAGAAATGTGAAGCTCTCACCAAGGCAAGAAACATTAATGAGAATTTGAAAGTCTATAGCATTATTTCTTCATCTCGTTGTGCTAAACATGTATACTAATTTAGGCAGAGATAGAAAAGTAGAGTGTAAAGTAGAAATGATAGGGAATTGGATACAACAAAGTAGAAAAAATGCCTAAGTTAAAAAGGTGATATTTTTGTTAAAAAATATTTTTTCGGCATAAAAACACCAAGGTGCACATCTTCAATATGTGTGGAAGACGTGTGTATAGTTTCAGAACGATCGACTGAACAGTTTCGGAGGAGTTGTGTACACAAACTCTGTATTGTATATAGAATTGCATAGAAAAATGTAGAAAAAATGGCTAAGTTAAAAAGGCGATATTTTTGTTAAAAAATATTTTTTCAGCATAAAAACACCAAGGTGCACATCTTCAATATGTGTAGAAGACGTGTGTATAGTTTCAGAACGATCGACTGAACTGTTTCGGAGGAGTTGTGTACACAAACTCTGTACCGTATATAGAATTGTATAGAAAAATGTAGAAAAAATGCCTAAGTTAAAAAGGTGATATTTTTGTTAAATAATATTTTTTCCGCATAAAAACACCAAGGTGCACATCTTCAATATGTGTAGAAGACGTGTGTATAGTTTCAGAACGAGCGACTGAACGGTTTCGGAGGAGTTGTGTACACAAACTCTGTACCGTATATAGAATTGTATAGAAAAATGGTAGAAAAAATGGCTAAGTTAAAAAGGCGATATTTTTGTTAAAAAATATGTTTTCGGCATAAAAACACCAAGGTGCACATCTTCAATATGTGTAGAAGACGTGTGTATAGTTTCAGAATGATCTACTGAACAGTTTCGGAGGAGTTGTGTACACAAACTCTGTACTGTATATAGAATTGTATAGAAAAATGTAGAAAATATGGCTAAGTTAAAAAGGTGATATTTTTGTTAAAAAATAATTTTTCGGCATAAAAAAACCAAGGTGCACATCTTCAATATGTGTAGAAGACGTTTGTATAGTATTAGTTTCAGAATGATCTACTGAACAGTTTCGGAGGAGTTGTGTACACAAACTCTGTACCGTATATAGAATTGTATAGAAAAATGTAGAAAAAATGGCTAAGTTAAAAAGGTGATATTTTTGTTAAAAAATATTTTTTCGACATAAAAACACCAAGGTGCACATCTTCAATATGTGTAGAAGACGTGTGTATAATTTCAGAACGATCGACTGAACGGTTTCAGAGGAGTTGTGTACACAAACTCTGTACCGTATATAGAATTGTATAGAAAAATGTAGAAAAAATGGCTAAGTTAAAAAGGTGATATTTTTGTTAAAACATATTTTTTTGCCATAAAAACACCAAGGTGCACATCGTTAATATGTGTAGAAGACGTGTGCATAGTTTCAGATCGATCGACTGAAAGGTTTCGGAGGAGTTATGTACATAACTCTGTACCGTATACAGAAATGTATAGAAAAATGAAGAAAAAATGGCTAAGTTAAAAAGGCGATATTTTTGTAAAAAAAAAATAATTTCGGCATAAAAACACCAAGGTGCACATCTTCAATATGTGTAGAAGAGTCTTTTCACACTTTTCGGCGAAAAAGAAAGTTGCAATCATGGGCTGTGTAGGCTACTGTGTAGGCGACGACTAGGTTCGTCAGGTGGCGCCTCGAGTGGGTATACCCACAATCGTAGCTAACGATTGGATGCTATTTTTATTTCGGAAATGGTATCCCACAAAGCGTCATAAGCTGACAAAAATGTGTGTAGACAACTACGTCGTATGCCGATAGACTGCGATAATAGTCGCCTCCCATTTACCTTGAAACTAATTATTCACGTGTGTCGTCGAATCAAATTAGTCGAAGCCGACCAATGAATTAAATGAAGCTATAAGCCCCGCCTTAATGACGTAAATTCGGGTCTTCAATCAACGTTCCTTGAATGCTTTAGTTAAACAATATTAAGCGCCCAGACGTGTCTGATCAGTTCATACGCATCATGGCGTCGCGAATAACAAACCGATAGTAGGCGACAATAACAAAGAAACCCCGCGGGCAAATACACACCAGGGGTCATCAAACAATCGATGCGATCCAATTTTACACGCCTATTTGGTGGGATTAGCGCATTTATGACATGCACTCGCCCCTAGGGTCTGAAATTCATAGGAAAAAAAAATATCCAGAAAATTCCAGGGCAACTTGACTTCCCCCTACGGGAAAAATAAGGCGACTTGGCCAGAAAAAAAGCGACCACTTCGCCCATGTCGCCCTCAAACATGAACCCTGAAAGACGTGTGTATAGTTTCAGATTGATCGACAGAACGGTTTCGGAGGAGTTGTGTACACGAACTATGCGCTTTTTCTTCAGCCGCCCGCCCGCCCACCATGCGGTAAAACATAATACGTACCGTTTTTTAAAAACAGTCGTATAAAAACAAGAAATGCGTCTGTCGAACGCGGATGCCACCTGCAGCATATTTGAAAAAATGTGACAAAGTGGTTAACCGAAAAGTGTGACGGACGGACGACGGACGGTCCAAACACTATATGCCACCCGTTTCTTCGAAACCCGGTGGCATAACAAGAGGGCCATGATGGCCCTAATTCGCTCACCTGACTCCATGAACACCAGAGGAGAATGTGACATTGAGTTCATGTGTTTTAAAAAAAATTGTGCTATTTTTAGATGGCGGTCATCTTGGATTAAGCGATGACTCTCATTTTACCAAATCTGAAAATGCTTCACCCAAGGATCTTAACTTCCTATGAAGTTTGGCCAGCATCGGCCATGTCATTCCTGAGAAAAAGACGTTCAAAATCTTGAATAAATGGACCTTTTGGTGGCCATCATGGATGTTATAATCATCCGATTCCGATAAATTTTGCACCAGAGCAATCGCCTCATCGATACCTTCAATCTGATATATGACATGAGCATATTCGGTCAAAAATAAAATTTGACACCAATTTGACCCCACGGGCCACACCCATTTTTGACCCCGGGGTCACCATTTTTACAACTTTGAAAGAGCATTGTAAATCGATCATTTCTACCAAGTTTAGTCGAAATCCGGCCAGCGGTTCATGAGAAGAAGATTTTTTAAGAATTTATGCTATTTAGACGGCGGCCATCTTGGATTAGCGATGACCTCCATTTTAACAAATCTGAAAAGGCTTCACCCATGGAGCATAACTTTTAAGTTTGGCTACCATGGGCCAAGCGGTTCATGTGAAGAAGAATTTTGAAATCTCTAATAAAAGAAAGACCTTTTGATATTTCGGCGGCCATCTTGGATGACATAACAATCCGATTTTGACAAAAAATGTACCAGAGTGATCACCTCATTGATACCTTCGATTTGATATATAACATGACATATTTGGTCAAAAATAAAATTTGACCCCAATTTGACCCCACGGGCCACGCCCATTTTTCACCCCGGGGTCACCATTTTAACAACTTGAAAGAGCATTGTACATCGATCATTCCTACCAAGTTTTGTCGAAATCTGGTTGGCGGTTCTTGAGAAGAAGATTTTTGAAGAATGTGTTCTATTTTTAGACGGCGGCTATCTTGGATTACGTAATGACGTCATTTTAACAATTTTGTAATCCCCCTACCTAAGGACCATGACCATGAAGTTTGGTGACTATAGGCCCAATGGTTACCGAGGAGAAGACGTTTGAAAATGTTCACGGACGACGACGACGACGGACGACAGACACATTGCGGTAACAATAGCTCACATGAGCTTCGCTCAGGTGAGCTAAAAATCCATGTCCTCTGCGGAGCTCCGTAGAATACAGTCATCTTAATGTGTGGACTGTTTTATCACCAAAAACATGCTTTGACAGCACTTCAGAATCATTTCTGACATGCTTTGACAGCACTTTAGAATCATTTCCATTGGAAATGATTCTAAAGTGCTGTTAAACCATGTTTTTATTGAAAAATTTGAGGGAACGAATTGTTATATCGTGGGAACGAATTGTTAATTCGAGGGAAAGAATTGTTAAATTGAGGGAAGGAATTGTCATCCGTGGGAACAAATTATTAATTTGAGGAACAAATTGTTATATCGTGGAAACGAATTGTTAATTTGAGGGAACAAATTGTTACTTCGAGGGAACCAATTGTTATTTTGTGGGAACGAATTAATAATAAACTAGAAAATGTGTTCATTGAAGATGGATGCCCCACATATCGCTTTGATAATAAATGAAGCCAAATTCCAAGTCAAAATTTTTTTTACCCGAGAGTTCAAGTTTTTGAAGCACCAAGTATGTGCACAGGGCGGTAGAGGACCATTAGAACAATGTGTATATGAAATATGAAGCAGATCGGTCGAAGGATGAAGAAATTACGAGACATTTAACAGAGTGTTAAAGTTTGTGATGGACAGACGGGACGGACGGACAAGGGTAACACTAAATGCCCCCTTCACTATCGTGGTGTGGCATAAAAATCCATGTCCTCTGTGGAGCTCCGTAGAATACTGTCATGTTAATGGGTGGGCAAGTTGTAAGTACATACCTTTCCAAATGAAAACTCCTAGTAGAATGTTTGTCCCAAACCTTTATAAATTTCCTCTGGGTCTGAAATAGTATTGGTAAATTAACTCTTTGCATGCTGGGAAACTTGTGGGCTATAAATAGTTCAAAACTAGCGGACAGAAATTCATCATATTTTCTTGTATTTCTCCCCGTAAATATCATGAATATGTCTTGGAATTTCATTAGAATCGAGTCCTGAGGACTCAATTCTAATGAAATTTCAAGACATATTTACAGAGAGAAATAAAACATATACTCCTAATTCGTTTGGCAGATATTTTCGCCGCTAGCATGCAAAGAGTTAACAAGAATGCAGCCAATGAAATGTATCCCATCACCGTGGTGGTTGGATCATAAACATGCACATTAAATTTTAAGCCAATCGCTCATACAGTGAAGAAGTTATAGGAGAATGGAGAAACATGCACGCATCTATAATTCAATGTGAAACATCAAAGTTATTTGACCTTGGACATGGACATGGAGGGAGCATCGATGGGGTGGAGACTGAAAATATGAACGACAAATCCGCCACGGAATCGGTGTCACGAGAGGCATTTGATGATAACATGATCATGGCCATGTGCTAAAGTAAGCATCACAAAAACCGTCAGAGAAGTGCATGCTTTAAACGAAAAAGGTCAAGGTAGAAGAAACCTTTTGACATAAAACAAGAAACGAGGCAAAGCCACGAAGGCCAGGTTTTTTCCAAGCATAGACACTTGGATAACATAATTATACCCACTTTTTGTAGACTAGATGGCCGTGGCCTGCATGTCGCGCCTTGGGGCGAGGCATGGACACTAAAAAAATAGATATAGTAGATGAAAAAACTTTAACGAAAAAAATAATTTAACCGGACACACGGACGTACGGACGGACATATGCCAAAATGCCGACGATATCGCGCTTTCCGCAAGCGGGTGCGACAATGATGATAAACACCCATGTGAAGTATCAAGGTAATGGATGAAGCAGTTGCAGAGATATAGTACACGAAAAAACTTTAACAAAAAACTTCAAAGTAATTTGACCTTGACATTGGGCACAGGGGCCGCACGGTTGGGGGTTAGAATGAAAATATGGATGATGATAAACACCCATGTGAAGTTTCAAGGTAATGGGCGAAGCAGTTGCAGAGATATAGTATAACAAAAAACTTTTAACCAAAAAACTTTAACCAGACGTACGTTAAAAAGTTAACGTTGAAAATTGCTAAGTCAATTACGTAGAAATAATAGGTGAAGGTAAAAACAAGAAACGAGGCAAAGCCACGAAGGCCAGGTTTTTTCCAAGCATGGACACTTGGATAACATAATTATACCCACTTTTTGTAGACTAGATGGCCGTGGCCTGCATGTCGCGCCTTGGGGCAAGGCATGGACACTAAAAAAATAGAAAATAGATATAGTAGATGGATAGTGATATGTGGTGGGCACCCCTTGATTATGAAGCTGTGAAAGTTTGGTGGTCCTAGGTGGTACAGTACCAAAGAAATGGACTTAAACACGAAAACTTAACATTGTAAATGCGAAAACTTAACATTGAAAATGGCTAAGTCGACTGCGCGGAAAAAATGGGTCAAGTTAAAAAAAAAGTAACATGTTGGATAGTGATATGTGGTGAGCACCCCTTGATTATGAAGCTGTGAAAGTTTGGTGGTCCTAGGTGGTACAGTAACAAAGAAATGGACTGAAACACGAAAACTTAACATTGATTGTGGACGCCGCCCGCTGCCCGCCCGGCTTTCGCCAATCCAATAGCCTGGACTTTTTTTAAAAAAACCTGGATAAAAATGACCAAGTGTTTCCACAACAACGTGAAGACCAAATAGGTCATGTTCATAGTCATGATAGTGGCATGAATGTGTTCCAAATGCTCACATGTATCAAGGATACAAATATTGAAGCAATCCATCAAAGTTACATGATAGTGAAGAAACTTTTACAAATTTTTTGACTTAAACAAGAAATGTGGCCTGCCGGCACACGAATGCCCCCGGTGGCAGATTGGAGAAACTGTGGCAAAGTTAATTAACCAAAGTATTAAGTATTCACAAGCACATTTATGAAGGTGATAAAGTCAATGTCATATTAAGGGTAGTGTTGATGTGTGGCATTTATGAATGAAATATTAAAATAATCCATCAACGGATATAGAAGTTATGACTGAAATGAGAAGCTCCGGTGTTTTACTATTTCATCTGCCTTTTATATTTTCTGTATCCGTGAGAGCCGAGACCCTTATAGTGTAAAATTTAGTCACAATAACAGCCCAATTTGTCCTGGCGTTTTGCTGCACAGTCTGACGAGTGAGAAGTTTAACACTTCACAGTCATGTTAAAAACATTCAGACCAATAATACACATGTAGGTATGCATAGTTTGACATTGGTTATCCTTTTATTCCCATTTGTGTAGCAAAACACCAGGACAAATTGGTCTGCTATTGTGACTAAGTTTTACACTATAAGGGTCTCAGCTCTCACGGATACAGAAAATATAAAAGGCAGATGAAATAGTAAAACACATCCATAGAGCTAAGATTTTCTAAGCTAAGGGTAACACAGAATTACTGTGCAAATTTGTGGTGACACCTAAAAAATGGCTGTAGTCTGTAGACAGCATGAGACAGGATGATTTTACAGTTGGTTTACAAAAATGGGAATAAAAGAATAACCAATATCAAAGTATGTATACTTACATGTGTATTAGGGGCAATCCGGGAAAACACGGACATAGGAAAAATACGGACATCCATTGATGTAACGTGTTCCCTGCACAAGTAGTGTCATTTTCATTATTGTTGGCCCATTTAGCCCTTTTCAGGTCATTTCCCGCGAATGTGGCACATGCGGCTATGAGGTACACCCATATCAATGACGTCATACGCCTACTTTAGTGACGCTATACACACAACCTTTTCCAAATGACTTTGACTTTCAAATGTCGTAAACATTTTTGGGCGGAAAAAATACACTCAAACTGGGTATACCGTTTGAATGTGTTTCGTGAATTTTATTCCTGCCAGTAAAACAATTATTTCTGAATCAATAACGCTATTTCTTTACACAATTGGTAACAGAGATATTACAATAAATATAAAACTAGAAAAAGTCGATGGCGCGCCATCGCAATATACCCACTTTCCCCAAATGCTTAGTCCGAAAGGGGGAAGTAATCCATGATGGAGGGTCGGATAAAAAATCCGAATTCACTTTGCGCATGTGCACATGATAACGAAGCTACATAGCAAATATGAGGCGCGTAGGTATGAAGGTGAAAAAGTTTTTCGAGTTACAAGGAAAAAATGGGAAATTCTGAGTCGGAAAGGGGGAGGTAATCGATGATGGAGGGTCGGATCAAAAATGGGAATTCACTTTGCGCATCTGCACATAACGAAGGTACATTACTAAATATCAGGCGCATAGGTATGAAGGTGAAAAAGTTTTTCGAGTTACAAGGAAAAAATGGTAAATTCTGAGTCCAAAGAAAGGGGGAGATAATCCATGATGGATGGTCGATGAAAAATGAAAAATTTTTTTCCGAATTCGGCACTTTGCGCATCTGCACATGAAAATAACGAAGCTACATAGCAAATATTAGGCGCGTAGGTATGAAGGTGAAAAAGTTTTTCGAGTTAACAAGGAAAAAAAGGGAAATTCTGAGTCCGAAAGGGGGGATGATAATCCATGGATGAAAAAGGGTCGGATGAAAAATCCGATTCAATTTCGCATCTGCAACATGAAAAAAAAGAATGTACATACTAAAATAATAGCGCATAGGTATGAAGGGTGAAAAAATTTTTTTCGAAGTTTTACCAAGGAAAAAATAAATTTCTGAGTCCGAAAGGGGGAGAAATCCATGATGGAGGGTCGGATGAAAAATCCGAATTCACTTTGCGCATCTGGCACATGATAACGAAGCTACATAGCAAATATGAGGCGAGGTATGGTATGAAGGGTGAAAAAAGTTTTTTCGAGTTACAAGGAAAAAATGGGAAATTCTGAGTCCGAAAGGGGGAGATAATCCATGATGGAGGGTCGGATGAAAAAATCCGAATTCACTTTGCGCATCTGCACAAGATAATCTAAGCTACATAGGCAAATAAATGAAACGCGGTAGGTAAGAGTGAAAAAGTTTGGTTCGATTACAAGAAAAAAATGGGAAATCAGAAAAAGTTTTTCGAGTTACAAGGAAAAATGGGAAATTCTGATCCGAAAGGGGGAGATAATCCATATGGAGGGTCGGATGAAAAATCCGAATTCACTTTGCGCATCTGCACATATAACGAAGCTACATAGCAAATATGAAGCGCGTAGGTATGAAGGTGAAAAAGTTTTTCGAGTTACAAGGAAAAAAAGGGAAATTCTGAGTCCGAAAGGGGAGATAATCCATGATGGAGGGTCGATCAAAACTCCGAAATCTCACGTGCGCATCTGCACATGGAAGTAACAAGCTACATAGGGGGCCATATCCATGAGGGCGCGGTATATAAGGTGATAAAGTTTTTCGAGTTTACTAGGAAAAAAATGGGAAATTCTGAGTCCGAAAAGGGGTTAGATGGGAATCATGATGGAGGGGGTAACGGATGGAAAAAATCCGGAAATTCACTTTCCAAAAGCGCATCTGCACATGATAACGAAGCTACATACCAAATATCCAGCGCGTAGGTATGAAGTGAAAAAGTTTTTCGAGTTTACGAGGAAAAAATGGAAATTCCCGAGTCCGAAAGGGGGAGATAATCCATGATGGAGGGTCGGATCAAAAATCCAAATTCACTTTGCGCATCTGCACAGATAACGAAGCTACAATTACCAAATATCAGCGCGTAGGTAGAAGGTGAAAAAGTTTTTTTTTTCGAGTTACGAGGAAAAAAATGGGAAATTCTGAGTCCGAAAGGGGGAATAATGGGGAAATTTCTGAGTCCGAGATGGGGGGGAGGATAATCCATGATGGAGGGTCGGATCAAAAATCCAAATTCACTTTGGCGATCTGCACATGATTATAACGATAGCTTACATACCAAATATCAGGCGTCGTGGTATGAAGGTCCCCCCCCCCCCCCCCCCCCCCCCCCACGCCCCCCCCCCCACCCCCCCCCCCCCCCCCCCCCCCCCCCCCCCCCCCCCCCCGGGGGGGCTGAAAAAGTTTTTCGAGTTACGAGGAAAAATGGGAAAATTCGAGTCCGATAAGGGGGAGATAATCCATGATGGAGGGTGGATCAAAAAATCCAAATTCACTTTGCGTATCTGCACATGATAATCGAAGTACATACCAAATATCAGGCGGTAGGTATGGAAGGTGAAAAAGTTTTCGAGTTACGAGGAAAAAATGGGAAAATTCTGAGTCCGAAAGGGGGAGATAATCCATTGATGGAGAGGTCGGATCAAGAAAATGCCAAATTCACTTTGGCATCTGCAATGATAACGAAGTACATACCAAATATCAGGCGCGTAGGTATGAAGGTTGAAAAGTTTTCGAGTTACGAGGAAAAAATGGGAAATTTCTTGAGTCCGAAAGGGGAGATAATCCATGTTGGAGGGTCGGATCAAAAATCCAAATTCATTTGCGCATCTGCACATGATAACGATGCTTACATACCAAATATCAGGCGGTAGGTATGAAGGTGAAAAAGTTTTTCGGGAGAGTTACGAGGAAAAAATGGGTAATTCTGAGTCCGAAAAAGGGGGAGATAATCCATGATGGAGGGTCGGAATCAAAAATCAAATTCACTTTTGCGCATCTGCACATGATAAAACGAAGCTACATACCAAATCAGGCGCGTAGGTCTGAAGGTGATACAATGTTTTTCGAGTACGAGGAATAAATGGGAAATTCTGGAGTGCCGAAAGGGGAGATAATCCATGATGGGGGGGTCGATCAAAAATACAATTCACTTTGCGCAATCTGCACATGTTAACGAAGCTACATACCAAATATCAGGCGCGTATTATGAAGGTGAAAAAAGTTTTTTCAGACGAAAATAAAAAATGGGGAAATTCCCGAGTCGAAAGGGGGGAGATAAATCCATGATGGAGGGTGGATCAAAAATCCAAATTCCACTTTTGCCGCATCTTTGACCAATGATACGAAGAAATACATACCAAATAGGGCAGGGCGCGTTTAGGTATGAAGGTGGAAAATAAGTTTTTTCGAGTTACGAGGAAAAAATGTGGGAAATTCATGAGGGGTACCGGGGAGGGGGAGGATAAATCCCAAAATTGATGGGGGTTCGGAAAAATCCTAAAAATCATTCACTTTGCGCAAATCTGCACAAAAATGCTACGAAGCTAATACAAATTATAGGCGCGTAGGTAATGAAAAAGTTTTTGATAAAAGTTTTTTTTCGGAGAAAGGGGGTAAACCGAGGAAAAAAATTGGGGAAATTCTGAAAGTCCGAAGAGATAATCTGATGGGGAAGGGGGTCGGATCCATTCCAAAATTCACTGCGCAAAATTGCACATGATAACGAAGCTACTACCAAATATCCAGGCGCGTAGGCGCGTAAAGTTAAAAAGTGGGAAAAAAGTTTTTTCGAGTTACGAGGGGAAAAAAAAATGGGAAATTCTGAGTCCGAAAGGGGGAGATATCCATGATGGAGGGGCCGGATCAATAATCGGATCAAAAATTCCAAATTCACTTTGCACATCTGCACATGATAACGAAGCTACATACCAAATATCAGGCGCGTAGGTATGAAGGTGAAAAAGTTTTTCGAGTTACGAGGAAAAAATGGGAAATTCTGAGTCCGAAAGGGGGAGATAATCCATGATGGAGGGTCGGATCAAAAATCCAAATTCACTTTGCGCATCTGCACATGATAACGAAGCTACATACCAAATATCAGGCGCGTAGGTATGAAGGTGAAAAAGTTTTTCGAGTTACAAGAAACGTGACGGACGTACGGACGTACGGACACGGACACGGACGGACGGACACCCGTGACGAAAACAATATACCCGTTTTTTTTTACAAAAAAAGTGGGTATAATAATATCACTGTCCGTATTAAACCTATCATTTTTTGATGGTCGTAAAACTACGGACAATCCTGTCCGTATTTTACCATATCAAAATAGCATTCTGCAGGAACTTCGAGTCTGCATGCATATATTTTACTTAAATGATTGTGATTATAGTGAATTACTAGTGATTATAGAGTCTAAAACATTGTAATTTTTTAAAAATCTTTTTTTGTCAGTATTTATCCTATCATAGTTTGCTATGCCCGTAATTTGCCGACTCTATGTCCGTGATTCCCCGGTCCTTGTTTCACCATTTTCAAGTATCTTCAATTATATGTAAAAGTCGGGGTTTGAACGACCTAAATCACTGTATTTGAAATACGGACTAATTAGTTCGGACTCCCTCGCAGATCACCATAGAGAGACCGATATTATATTGCGACATACATCGGTATTATGAACACAAACATCAGCGTCTCCAGAAAGTTTTCCGTATTTACCCGGATTGCCCCTATTCATCTAGGAGTGTTTTGAACATGACTGTGAAGTGATAAACTGCTCACGCGTCAGTGTGTGTCGCAAAATGCCAGGACAGATTGGGCGGCGGTAACTGGAATTACCGGAAACCTCTTATTTACCGAAAAACACAGAAATACCGGAAACCCCTGTAATTCACTATATAATAACATAAATAAGTGTTTGTTGTGTGATAAATGGTTTGTTTACTATATTAAGAGATATATATGCACTAATTACAAACAAACATTGGGCGGTTATAATTTGTGACCAATGTTTATATTGATGGGCTCACAGCTCTCACGGATACAGAAAATATAAAAGACAGATCAGCATGATCAATGTCATGAAATATCATACATCACATATCAAATTTCGTAGTATTTTGAAATCTCTTCTTCGGCTGTTAATCTCTGAATATTCTCTGTTTCTTAAAGATACACAACAGTTTTTTCCAGATTTCATGGCTGTTGTTGTTGTTGTGCAGATTTCATGGCAGGATAGATATATTTGTAATTCAGGCGCTTATTTTTCGACTCTATCTCTCTACAGCCACAAAGACTGCAATGTTCCTACAACACCACAGTTGACCATGCAGTACCTGGTCTGAAAAAATAAAAAATACCCAAGAAAAAACGGGGTTTGCTATGTACACACGACCAGCAACGGAATATTTACATTATGAACAAGATATATATTCAGCCCTGAAATTATAATATTTGTTTGTTTGTTTAACAGCCTAATATGTTTGTTTGTTGGGGGTTTACCGGCATATCAACAGCTATGGTCATTTAAGGCCGGGTCAATGGGTTTAGTACTTAATCCCATTATAGTACCTGTACAAATGGGGCGGTCCAAAAATCAGAACAGACTACATTGTATTTACAATAAAAAAACATATATATTCAGCCGTGAAATCAGAATAATCCTAATCTGATGCCAGTTCCTCGCCACACCAAAATCCCTTGGCCCCCTCCCAAATGCAGAAGAATCAGTAATAATATTACTGCTTTTATAATAGGCAATAACTCAATTCAACTCCCAGGTAACAAAAGAGCCAAAGATAAAAACGTACCTGAGGGCCAAACCAGGCCTAATATGTAATAGGTCCATGGTACCTATATCGATCCTGATCAGCCAGCACACTCATCATGCTCATACAACTTTATAGGGATCTACAGCTTGAGTAACTAGAGTTTGTGTAACTCCTGATCAGCCATCACACCCATACAACTGGATAGGGATCTAAAGTTTGAATAACTCATGATCAGCAAACACACTCGTACAACTTGATAGGGATCTAGTTTGAGTAACTCCTGTAGCCGATTTCACCAAAATTGCAAAGTATACTTTTCTAGCAAAGTATACGTTGAGGGAACAATCATTTAGTTCCCCCGAAATGCATTATGTCATATAGAACTAACAACTGCATATAGTTGACGATTAAAAGTACATGTATGCAGAATTATTATACTGAAACTATTACATTATCACAGCCAAAATGGCTGTGATAATGTAATAAATTCAGTATAATAAAAATCGATAAAATTATCCTAAAATTGAAAATGTATTCCTCAAAGTATACTTTGCTAGATAAGTATACTTTGCAATGTTGGTGAAATAGCTACTGATCAGCTAGCACACTGATACAACTGGATAGTGATCTAAATTGTGTCTAGCTCCTGATCAGCTAGCACACTCAATACAACTTGATAGGGATCTAACTCAAGGTCAAGGTCACTATATAAGGACTTGCGTTCACGTTGTTTTTAAGGTCAAGGTCACTAAGGACTTGCGTTCACGTTGTTTTTAAGGCAAAAGGTTTTGGGTTTTTTTTATTATCAAGGCTGCCAGCGAGAGGATTAGCTTAATGATAACTATGCCCTTGTTTTTAATTCTATTGCCTAGAATTGGTCACATCTATGTATAAATTTGCCATTTTCAGGCTCATCGATGTGTGTCTCATCAATTGACAAGGCTCATGTGAGACAGGATGATTCCAGTAACAAGCTGACCGGTTTATGTTGCCCATCAGAACACATTATGTATGTATCATTCACATAGAGTGGAAGCTCTCTAAACTGATCACACTGGGAGGTCACCAATGTGTCCGGTTTAGAGAGGTTTCACTGTAATTATTTATAGCACCGATATACAAAGTATGTCAATGGGTATATATACCCAGCAAACACACAACGTAACTACAACGTTGCGCGAATGTAGTAATCAGCAATGCGTGTTCAACAACGTTTTCAGGCAGTTGAGGTAACGTTTTAATATTACGTTACCGTAAAAAACGTTGCTACAACCAGCTTTAGGAATGTTACAATTACGTTCAATTTACGTTGTTAATTTAACATTTGGTGACAACATATTATCAACGTTGCCGCAAAAACGTTTCCACAATAACGTTGCTGCAACCAATTATTTGGAAGCTCTTATTACGTAACATTTATGTTGTCATATGACGTTGCATGTGACTACGTAATTACAACGTTATCACCGAAACGTTGCCGCAATAACGTTGCTGCAACCAATTCTAGGAAAACTCTCATTGCATACTATTCACGTTGTCATATTACGTTGGGTGAAAACATCAAATCAACGTTGTCGCAAAAACGTTTCCACAATACCGTTGCTGCAACCAATTCTTTGAAAGCTCTTATTACGTAATAATTATGTTGTCATATAACGTTGCATGTGACTACCTAATCACAACGTTATCACCGAAACGCTTCCACAATAACTTTGCTGCAATCAATTCTCGGAAAACTCTCATTACGTACTATTCACATTGTCATATTACGTTGGGTGAAAACATCATCTCAACATTGTCGCAAAAACGTTTCCACAATAACGTTGCTGCAACTAATTCTTTGGAAGCTGTTATTACGTAATAATTTATGTTGTCATATGACGTTGCATGTGACTAAGATATTACAACGTCATTACCGAAACGTTGACGCAATAACGTTGCTGCAACCAATTATAAGAACACTCTCATTAGGTATTATTCACGTTGTCATATTACGTTGGGTGAAAACATCTTATCAACGTTGTCGCAAAATCTTTTCCACAATAACGTTGCTGCAACCAATTCTTTGGAAGCTCTTATTACGTAACATTTATGTTTTCATATCACGTTGGGTGAAAACATCATATCAACGTCGTCGCATAAACGTTTCCACAATAACTTTGCTACAACCAATGCATGTTGCATGTGACTACGTAATTACAACGTTATCTCCGAAACGTTTCCGCAATAACATTGCTGCAAGTTTCAATACATAATATGTATGGTGTCATATGACGTTACATGTGACAACGTGATTACAACGTCATTACCGAAACATTGACGCAATAACGTTGTCATATTACGTTGGGTGAAGACATCATCTCAACGTTGGGACAATAACATTGCTGGAATAACGTTTCTGCAATCTATTCCAAAAAAAGTAATCAGTACGTACTGTTCACATTGTCATATGGCATTGTGTGACTAAGAGTATCCATCATATATATATGCACTGGTGTGGGACAAGGATATTTCAACCGAGTGTCAGAATATGTCGTCGGAAACGAGGCATTGCCGAGTTCCTGACGACATATTCTGATCACGAGGATGGAATATCCATGTCCCACACCAGTGAACATATTTGCGAATCTTACAATATTTATCTGACCCAGAATAAGACTCAAATTCTTATTCTCTGAATTTATGCGACTTTTAATACGTCCAACGGGTTTGCCATATCAACAAATGGGTTAAAACAAAGTTTTCACCAACGAATTGGACGCTAATGCCAGTTCAGTGGATCGTTTACAAATAATTATCAAAGTAATCTTTAATGCCATCACCATTCAGCCCTGACAAAGCAAAACTTATCATCAAACTTATCATCAAACTTAAAACGACGTCATAACGCTATGACGTGATAATAAACACGTCAACAACCATTGAAAAACATAAACATCAAACGTATTAATTATTGTATGGCGTAATTGTAAGACACATTAGTCATACTATTGCGCTGTCAGACAATTTGTCGTTGCAAGATGTGAGACACGCGCGTTTAGGGTGAGACAAGGAAATCTCACATGGGCGTGACTATGCGAATATCCTTGTCTCGGACACCTGGTGGGCGAGAAAACATAATACAAATGTTGTCAAAATAACGTTGCTACAGAAATGTTGCTGCAACCAATTCTAGCGAAATATCTCATTGCGTACTATTAACGTTGCCAAATACCAAGGCGTGAAACATCACCTCCACGTTGTCAAAATAACGTTGCTGCAATAACGTTGCTGCAACCAACTCTAGGAAAGTTCTCATAACGTATTATTCACGTTGACATATAGCAATGCATAACATCATCATATCCACGTTGTCACAATAACGTTCCTGTAATAAAGTTGCTGCAACCAATGCTAAGAAAGTTTTCATAACGTATTATTCACGTTGTCATATAGCATAGCGTGACAACATCATATCCACGTTGTCAAAATAAGTTGCTGCAACACATACTAGGGAAATTATAATAACGTACCATTCACGTTGTCATATAGCATATACCATTGCGTGACAACATCGTATCCACATTGACAAAATAACGTTGCTTCAATAACATCGCTGCAAATAATTATTGGAAAGTTATATTTACGTATTGTTCACGTTGTCATATAGCATTGCGTGACAACATCATCTCCACATTGTCAAAATAACTTTGCTGCAATAACGTTGATGCAACCAATTCTAGGAAAACTCTCATTACGTACTATTGGAGTAGGTGCCTTAGGGGTGTACAAGACAATTAAGTCGTCATTGTCATGATGTATATAAATCATGTATAAATGCTGACCACATACATGATGTCTGTGTTTCACATATGCGTAGAACATCGCTATGTTCATGATGTGATACATGTACTTTCCATATACCATATATACATAATATTATATACTATATACTTGCATGGATAGGATAACCGTGCCAGCTTAATGTAAATAACTTCCTCGAGTTACGTCGACATTCAACAGATTTCTTGTTACTTTTGGATACAAATAACCTATGCCAGTAATGTGTATCTCTGTCGTGACAGCATTTGATCAGTCTCGTTAAAACGATTGAAATGGTAGTCAAAAGTTAAAAACATGTCATTTGGATCGGAAATGTCAACACTACTGGTTTTCACCAACAACAAGGTAACTATTTTGACTGTATATGATGTAATCATGGTAATCTGGCAATCATCGTCATCATGGTAGCGGTTAGCTGGCCTGCCAGTTCCAGAATTTGAAAATTGCTTTTGTAGTAAATTAGTAAATTATTTTGTAATTTATATGAAAGTTCCTATTATTCCCCATGGTTAGCTACATACTTATCTGTCAGAATATAATATACATATTGTGCAAGTTGTGTTTCTATTTATTGTTTCATAAAATATGCGTGGTATGTCTCATTTTGATCATCTCCGTGAGGTGGTTCAAATGAGTGATCACAATATTTGTAGATAATGTAAATGCCGATAAAATGTTTCACAACCCGCCAAGTCACATAAACTTAAAATATTCCAAATATCATCACGTTTGAGGCATTTACTTACTTACTTACTTATTTATTTCCTATATATCAGTTGTAAAGCATGTACAGTTGCCATGTCGGCAGACGCTATCAGGCTATAGCCATGCTAGCTACATTATCATTGATTATTGTAACATATTTAATAACCACTTTGATTATCATTGTTATTCCCATGATTAAAACTTGTGCGTATCCGTATTTTATATTTGCAGCAGACCAACTGCCCATTTTCCTCCAGAATAATTTGCTCGTACTCGGATGACAGAAACTATGAATACAAACCTGACATTTATAGAAATATGTTACTGTCTTGAAACATTTGTGTGTATTGTGCATTTATAATCTGCATGCGTTCTTCATTTTCTTTTGACAGACATTTGTCTGTATAATCGTGAATAATTACTGCACATTTGAAAATGATATCCTCGCATATCGTAAATCTGTGTCTAATTCCATAGGGAAATTGGCCACAGTATGGCCGTAGAAAACTATGTTTGTGAAACATGGATATGCCCCCATGGCATACTATAGACTCTAACTAGAACAGTGTGTGTAAAAAGAAGACACAATTAGTTTCAAAGTAATTTGAGAAAGTCTTACAAACATTTTGACGTAAGAAAATGGCTAAGTGTTTATAAGCACCATATTTAAGGTTACAAAGGTTAAGGTCATGTCATTGGTGGTGTTATTGCGTCACACATGTTCAGGTGAATGAACTGTCCAAATATTAAAGCGACCCTTCAAGTACTATGTATGGCTAATTTAAGTGCTTCAGCGAAATTTCAAAGGTGACAAAGGTCAAGGTCGTGTTAATGGTGGCTCGAGTGTGTGGCACATGTTCAGATGATTCAAGTTTCCAAGTATTGAAGCAGTCCTTCGCATTTTATTGAAGATATACCATGTTGGAGCAACTCTTACAAACTTTTCGACGTAACAAAATGGCTATAAGTGTTTCAACGACATTTCGAAGGTGACAAAGGTCAAGGTCGTGTTAATGTTGGCGCGAGTGTGTTATGTTCAGGTACTTTCAATGTCCAAGTATTGAAGCAATCCTTCGCGTAATATTGGAGAAACTCTTACAACTTTTTTTACGTAAATGTACACGGACGTCCGTGCGGACGGACGGACGGAACCTGAAGAGCAACGCAATATGCACCCCTTGCTACCGCATAGGGGGCATAATGACTACCGTACTGGTAAAGCTACGGACATCTAGACGTAAATTCGTCGCCACATCTTTGTTGGCTGCCTACTCCAACCTGTATGAGGGCGGGGCGATATTGGCTGTACTTGATCAAGGTTCCCCCAGCCTTGAGAGAATAAGTTCAGCCCTAACTTTGCACCACCAGACGCGTGAACCGCGGCGAGTTGGTGGTGGTGGGGGGGGGGGGGGTCTGGGAGTATTCCCCTCCCACCCCCTCCGATGTGTTTGTTTTGTACATCCTGTTTTTCCTTACAAACTGATAGATATTATTACTGAACAATTAATAGAGGTAAATAACACTTCCTCCCTCTGTACATGTACACCACCTCTGAGCCAATCAAGATGCTTGGTTTCAAGCACAATGTGTAAGTATTTTGCAATAAAGAAATTGACAAATATCGTCAAGAATAACGCAGGTGGTGTACTAGCTATATTAGTCCGTATTGTTCAACACCACCACCACCCGAGTCTCAGTCAGTATTGTTCAACACCACCACACGAGTCTCAGTCTGTATTGCTAAACATATACCCTAAATCCGTGATTATAATAATCGCTCATTGAGAGTCAAACTAGGTCATGGGCGGGTCAAATTATATTGAGTCATTATAATAATCGCTCACTGAGAGCCAAACTGGGTTATGGACGGGTCAACTTCTATCGAGTCATACAACTAATCGCTCACTGAGAATCAAAGTAGGTTAAGTCATTATAGCAATAGCTCATTGAGAGTCAATGTAGGTCGAGTCATTATAGTAATCGCTCACGGACGGGTCAAATTCTATAAAGTCATAATAATCGCTCATTGAGATTTCAACTCTGTTGAGTTATTATAGTAATCGCTCATGGAAGGATCCATTTTCATTTAGCTTATAGTTAAGGATGGGAATTGACTCGAAGACCTTCCATACCCGGACATTTAAGTCCAAACAGGCCGAAAGTGTTGTATGCGATATATGTTGATGCAAGGGCGGACAAATGTGTATAATTGTGTGCCGAAATGGGACTCTGCTTAGGTCCAATTCGGTCCTGTAATTCCGCGCAGTGTCCCGGGCGGAAGAATCCAATTATGTTACAGCCCGCAACTAAGTTATCGTTCACTGAAATGGAATCCTCCATGGATGATTACTATCACTCAATATATTTGGACTCCTCCATGAACACTTGCTATAATATTATAACTCAACGGAAGAATCCAAGCCTGTTGAGTTATCATAGCAATTGTTCATGGAAGAGTCCAAATATATTGAGTGATAGCAATCATTCATGGACGAGTCCATTTCAGTGAACAATAACTTAGTTGCGGGCAGTAACTCTGCAAAACACCCGTATGCTACTGACTGTGGCTACAGACGTGACACCGTATCGACCAGTGTAGACACAGATCAGCCTGAAAAAACTGCAAATGAGACATATATATTAAAGTACATGTATATCTAAAAGTTATAATGCATCATTATTCGGCAGCAAATAATAAATACATTCGATAAATGTTAATGTCACTGTAATATGACAAGAAAGCTAATTGCCGCCTTGATTACATGCATATAAGTCAATTTTATACATATAATATGTATTAATTAATACTGTAGTGTCATTATATAATATATACTATATTTCTGGATATGACCAGTATAGCTCCTGATCAAATAGTTTACTCCTTTTGCATGATAACCATGTTAGAAGGTAAGGATCACGTCTATGTTTTCATGTTGGTCCATTGCACTTAACCATTCTTCAAATACTTGAAGCAACTGTGTAACACAAGTCTGATTTAGAATGACCACACCTGAACCCGAATTGGTGCTCTGAGTATAAATTGTTATTGTCCATATGTTCTGTAATTTTGTCTCTTATACTCGATTCTAAGATTTTGCAAATCACACATGTAAGGCTCACAGGTCTATAGTTTTCCGCCATCTTTTTATTCCCTTTTTTAAATATTGGTGAGATATTTACTAACTTAATTTTTTTGTTTATAGTTTTTGTCATTCCGTCCGTCCGTTTGTCCGTGTGTGCATCCGTCCGTCCAATTTGCGTTAGTTTTCGGGTACACATTATCTCTGCAAATTGAATTCAAACTGTGTATACTTCCTTATCATCATCCATATTTTCATTCCATACCACACCCATGTGGCCTTCGTGCCCAAGGTCAAATTACAAATATTTGCGTTAAAAGTTTGTGTTTGTCGGTTTGACTCACCTTGTGGGTTGATCCTGAGCCAACATAGCAATCTGCAGTTTGTGTAGCTCCTAATCAGCTAACACACTCGTACAACTGGATAGTGATCTAAAATTTGTTTAAATTTGTGTTGTTGTTTTTTTGTGTTTTCATTTTTGACGGGATATGCATCAGTGTTTGTGTAGATCCTGATCAGCTAGCACACTCGTACAATGTGGTAGCGATCTACATATGTGTAGATCCCGATCAGCTAGCACACTCATACAACGTGATAGTGATCTAGAGTTTGTGTAAATCTTGATCAGCTAGCACATTCATACAACGTGCCAGTGATCGAGAGTTTGTGTAGATCTTAATCAGCTAGCACACACATACAACGTCGTAGCGATCTACAGTTTGTGTAGTTCCTGATCAGCTAGCGCACTCGTACAATATGTTAGCAATCTACAGTGTGTGTAGATTCTGATCAGCTAGCACACTCATACAACGTGGTAGCGATCTACAGTTTGTGTAGATCCTGATCAGCCAGCACACTCGTACAACCTGATAGCGATCTACAGTTTGTGTAGATCCAGATCAGCCAGCACACTCGTACAACGTAATAACCATGTACAGTTCGTGTAGATCCTGATCAGCAAGAACACTCATACAATGTGGTAACGATCTACAGTTTGTGCATATCCTGATGAGCCAGCACATGTTTTTTGTAGAACCTGATCAGCTAGCACACTCATACAATGTGGTAGCGATCTACATTAGTGAAGATCCTGATCAGCCAGCACACACAGGGCCGGATCCAGGATTTGAATAAAGGGGGGTGGGGGGGGGGCGTAGATGAGGGGGTCTGGGCGTCCTCCCCCAGAAAATTGAAGTGCCTCAGATGCATTTTCCTGGCATTTGAGAACAAAAATCATTGCTTCGTCAAAAATAGGGGGGCGTACGCCCCCCACGCCCTCCCCCCCTGGATCCGGCCCTGACACAGTTTGTGTAGACGCTGATCAGCTAGCACACTCATACAATGTGGTAGCGATCTACATTAGTGTAGATCCTGATCAGCCAGCACACAGTTTGTGTAGACCCTGATCAGCTAGCACACTCATACAATGTGGTAGCGATCTACATTTGTGTAGATCCTGATCAGCCAGCACACAGTTTGTGTAGACCCTGATCAGCCAGCACGCTCATACAATGTGGTAGCGATCTACAGTTTGTGTAGATCTTGATCAGATAGCACACTGATACAATGTGGTAGCGATCTACAGTTTGTGTAGATCTTGATCAGCCAGCACACTGATACAATGTGGTAGCGATCTACAGTTTGTGTAGATCCTGATCAGCCAGCACACTCATACAATGTGGTAGCGATATACAGTTTGTGTAGATCCTGATCAGCTAGCACACTCATACAATATGGTAGCGATCTACAGTTTGTGTAGATCCTGATCAGCCAGCACACTCATACAATGTGGTAGCGATTTACAGTTTATGTAGATCCTGATCAGCTTGCACACTCATATAATGTTGTAGCGATTTACAGTTTATGTAGATCCTGATCAGCTAGCACACTCATACAATGTGGTAGCGATTTACAATTTGTGTAGATCCTGATCAGATATCACACTCATACAATGTGGTAGCGATCTACAGTTTGTGTAGATCCTGATCAGCTAGCACACTGATACAATGTGGTAGCGATCTACAGTTTGTGTAGATCCTGATCAGCTAGCACACTCATACAATGTGGTAGCGTTCTACAGTTTGTGTAGATCCCGATCAGTCAGCACACTGATACAATGTGGTAGCTTTCTACAGTTTGTGTAGATCCTCATCAGATAGCACACTGAAACAATGTGGTAGCGTTCTACAGTTTGTGTAGATCCTGATCAGATAGCACACTGATACAATGTGGTAGCGTTCTACAGTTTGTGTAGACCCTGATCAGCTAGCTCACTGATGCAATGTGGTAGCGTTCTACAGTTTGTGTAGATCCTGATCAGATAGCACACTGATACAATGTGGTAGCGTTCTACAGTTTGTGTAGACCCTGATCAGCTAGCACACTGATACAATGTGGTAGCGTTCTACAGTTTGTGCAGATCCTGATCAGATAGCACACTCATACAATGTGGTAGCGTTCTACAGTTTGTGCAGATCCTGATCAGATAGCACACTCATACAATGTGGTAGCGTTCTACAGTTTGTGTAGACCCTGATCAGCTAGCACACTGATACAATGTGGTAGCGTTCTACAATTTGTGTAGATCCTCATCAGATAGCACACTGATACAATGTGGTAGCGTTCTACAGTTTGTGTAGACCCTGATCAGCTAGCACACTGTTACAATGTGGTAGCGTTCTACAGTTTGTGTAGATCCTGATCAGTCAGCACACTCATACAATGTGGTAGCGATCTACAGTTTGTGTAGATCCTGATCAGTCAGCACACTCATACAATGTGGTATCGATCTACAGTTTGTGTAGATCCTGATCAGCCAGCACACTCATACAATGTGGTAGCGATTTACAGTTTATGTAGATCCTGATCAGTCAGCACACTCATACAATGTGGTAGCGATCTACAGTTTGTGTACACCCTGATCAGCCAGCACACTCATACAATGTGGTAGCGATCTACAGTTTGTGTAGATCCTGATCAGTCAGCACACTCATACAATGTGGTAGCGATCTACAGTTTGTGTAGATCCTGATCAGCCAGCACACTCATACAATGTGGGTAGCGATACTACTGTGTGTTTGATCCTGATCAGTCAGCACACTCATACAATGTGGTAGCGATCTACAGTTTGTGTATATCCTGATCAGCCAGCACACTCGTACAATGTGGTAGCGATTTACAGTGTGTGTAGATCCTGATCAGTCAGCACACTCATACAATGTGGTAGCGATCTACAGTTTGTGTAGATCCCGATCAGTCAGCACACTCATACAATGTGATAGCTATCTACAGTTTGTGTAGATCCTGATCAGTCAGCACACTCATACAATGTGATAGCTATCTACAGTGTGTATAGATCCTGATCAGTCAGCACACTCATACAATGTGATAGCTATCTACAGGTTGTATATATCCTGATCAGTCAGCACACTCATACACTGTGATAGTAATCTAGAGTTTGTGTAGATCCTGATCAGTCAGCACACTCATACAATGTGATAGCTATCTACAGTTTGTATACATCCTGATCAGCCAGCACACTCGTACAATGTGATAGCTATCTACAGTTTGTGTAGATCCTGATCAGTCAGCACACTCGTACAACGTGATAGCTATCTACAGTTTGTGTAGATCCTGATCAGATAGCACACTCATACAATGTGGTAGCGTTCTACAGTTTGTATAGATCCTGATCAGCCAGCACATTTGTACAACATGATAGCGATCTACAGTTTATGTAGATCCTGATCAGCCAGTGTAAACAATATACCATGTGATCCCATACCTTGAGTGAGGGTATTAGCCTCGTGATAACAGTGCCATTTCTTTGTCTTATTGCAGGACGTGGTTTACTGTGACAGCCACCAGCATCGAGCCGATTTCCACACACTTCCAACAGTTGGGCTGAATAAAGACTGTCAAAGTTTCAATGGACAATGTAGATCTGATTGAACATTTGTTTACAATATTATAATTATTCATGAACTATTGTGATTCAAAGATGACCTCCATTTTCAATTGGACAATAGTATTTAATTAATAATTGCTCTTGAAATATGAAATATTTTGAGAAAATGAATGTTAAACAAAGAATAGTGTTGTAAATAACAAACACTATACTTCCGGACCTATACTGTTTATATAATTTAATTGCTGAACAAAATTGGGTTCAATGCAGTCCGACACATATAAGGCAGGGTTCATTCACCTAATGATTCTGAGTCCCATTACTAGTTCATACAATATATTGGGACACTGCTTGTTTTGTGGCATTTGACATACAACTAACCGTGGCTCAATACTGTAAACTACATCTATATCTTTAACCCATTACATTCGGAATACACCTTTACGAGATGGTTCAAATGGTGGTCACGACATATATACTTTTAAGCACACAGAAAGAAAATATTTAGAATTTTCCACACACAAAATGGCGTATCCTCAGCAGGAAATGGGTTAATGTAGTTGCTGTAGTTATTATATAAATGGTAATGGCGTCATTATTTCCGTGTAAATCTATTGTAAACCTATTGCATTCTGTAACCACAATTATGTAAAATAATGTCTTTTACTTTTTCATGGGTAGATGGCAGAAACAGTTGTATCTAGTGGTTTGACCAATGTGCATTTGGAAAATATGATTAGGGTCTGCAATATTCACTATTCGATAATTAGGAAAACATTCCACATGAAGAGCCTGGATGGATGTTCATCATCGTTTTTACCGGCCGGCAATTATATTGAGGTTACCGGCGGTAGCCATTTGAACCATTGGACTGGTAGGGCAGTAGACTACTCGGTGCATCCGACTGCCACTTATAGAACACAACCCATGCATGTTCTGGGTGGTTCATTGTGGCACCTTGTGGATCTGCCTGGCCTCCGTTTAATGCGGACTGGTAGGACAGTTGACTACTTAGTGCATCAGACTGCCACTTATAGAACACAACCAATGCATGTTCTGTGTGGTTCATTGTGGCACCTTGTGGATCTGCCTGGCCTCCGTTTAATGCGGACTGGTAGGGCAGTTGACTACTTAGTGCATCAGACTGCCACTTATAGAACACAACTCATGCATGTTCTGTGTGGATCATTGTGGCACCTTGTGGATCTGCCTGGACTCCGTTTAAAGCGGACTGGTAGGGCAGTTGACTACTTGGTGCACTCGACTGCCACTTATAGAACACAACCCATGCATGTTCTGTGTGGTTGGATGTATATGCGAAACCCTAGTTTGAGAGTACAAACGGTGGTTTCTGCCGCCAAGTGCACAATAATTGCTCAAACCAGGGTTTAAGAAAACTACCATTTGGGATCTCAAATGGCAGTTTAAGCCCAAACTAGGGTTTGAGGAGCCTGAACCAGGGTTTGAGCTCCAAACCATGGTTTAAGGAATTATTGTGCATTTGGCTTGCCATAGATGTGGCACCTTGTAGATCTGCATGGCCTCCGTTTAACGTGGACTGGTAGGGCAGTTGACTACTCGGTGCATCCGACTGCCACTTATAGAACACAACCCATGCGTGTAGCCCTTCTGGGACTCGGACTGGCTTGTGGTGATACCCGTGTGGTTCTGCCTGGCTGCCCATATAGTGGATAGGCCGGGCGGTTGACCTATCTGGGTGTATCCTGCGGCCATTACCGGGTTCTGGATTGAATATGCGCATGGGTGAGACGGTAGTTTCAGCAGTTGGGTCATACTAATGCTGGTGATAAAAATATTGAAAACTTAAGTTCCAAAGTGAGCATCCCCTTTAACAATACGACAGCTGTCTTGTATTTTAAATTCGATCTGGTTTCATCATTCAAATATTCAAGAAACGGTTTTCTTTTGAACGATAAAACATCAATTGTTCCCTAATGTTTCCACCCCACTATCTATATAACATACAATCAGAAGGCGGGGAGAAATGGTTGCCTTAAAACGACAGGAGGGTCGTTACAAAGAGCCTGGAGCATGGTATGATGGGTGTGAATTCTAGGCACAGGCAGTGAAAATAGGAAACATAGAGTTGCTACCTTGTGTATTTCAACGGTTAGTTTTCTTTATTTAGAATTAATGTTTTAAAATGCAACATTTTGTCCGTTACTGCAATCAGAAACAAAGTCGGTTTAGAACAATTTATGCACGCAGTTCACCAGTACATGTCTGGAATAGTACGACAAGTGTCTACAGTGTTTGCCAGACCGGTATGGCAAACACTGTGGCATGGCTGTCTTATTCCTTTACATCGCCATTCTTTTTTACTTTGTAATTACTTTGTATTTACTTAACTAACCTAACATTCTCTTATATTTTGGGTGTGGGTCTGCATGTAAGGAAATGTAAAGAAATTAAGATGGCTTCTGCTTCTGGCACACGTACTGATGCAAAATTTAAACCAGTTGGTGAACATAAGATAGCATCACTTGATGGCTCACACTTCCACTGCAGGTGTCATGAATTCACTCACACCGAACCATTCTTCAGTCTCCTTGAAACGCCCCTCATGTCGTTTCCAGAAGATCACATCCCACATGTTGTGAATGCATGCTATGTACATACTTCCATGACAAACCTTCCGTAGCAATTGTCACCGTTTTATTTGTCACACAGAAAAACACTTCTTGGATATTTGAATAATAAAACCACTGTGGAATTATCAAATGCAAAACCGCTGTCAATTAACTTAAAATTGTAAAAGTATGAGCCTCAACTATTTTCTTTCCTTGTCAATGTCATATCCAGGTAATCTGGAGGCTAATGGAGAACATATATTTGTACATCTTAGTCACACTTGGTACATTTCATTTCTGACCACTGTAGACCCTATTCAGCCATTGTGCCCACATAGTTAACCTGAATTGTATGGCTATCATGCAATGTGACATATAAGTCGCCTTGCATGGCAGCCATTAAATTTGGGTTACCTGATAATAATTATCTGGATATTTCATTGATGTTAGAACAGTAAAGACTCTGATCGCACTGCATGGATGTGCATAATTATCTTGGCCATCAATAATTGGAAATGCAATAAGTCGAGTTTTGTCAGACTACCTTAGCGTTTGTTAGCCAACAGTTTGTTTGTTTATTAATGTTTAACGGCCTATCAACAGCTAAGGTCATGTAAGGCCGGGCAAACGGGTTCGATCCCATTTTAACCTGCTGCATCGGGGGGAAAATACCAAAATCAGAACGGAATATTTACATCGAGAACAAATATATTCAGCCCTGAAATTAGAATAACCTGACCTGGTGCCAGGTCCATAACCACACCAGTCACTTGGCCCCTTCCCCAAAAATTGGATTACGAATATCGTAATACTCACATAAGGGGTATAACCAGATTCAACTGTCACATACAAAATTCCAAAGACGAATGTGAGGGCCAAACCGTGTCTCCAGTCGGGATTCCGGTAAGGATGAACTCCGATTGTTAAATTACCCATCGCGTGCTCCCACCTGCCACCCACATTAGCCAACAGTAAAGTTACTTCAGTGATATTATGGCGAACAGTGTAAGTCCTGTTTACATGTGTGGCATCTTCGATTTTGTCAGCCTTGGGTCCATTTTTTCAAAGGTGGAGCATGGATGGCTGTAAGGGGCGGATGGAGGCAATATTTGCCCCATCGGCTGATAAAATGAACTTGCTATTAGCGTAGTCCCAGATCAGCATGCCCATTGTCTGTATGATCAGGACCTATGCTGTGTGCCGTTTGGTCCCTGCAGTAGCGTTGTTGTAGTCTACAAAATACACTAGTCTTACAAATAGTTTACCAACCCTGGAACATCATTGACCCGGCCTTAAATGACCTTAGCTGTTGATAGGCCGTTAAACCCCAACAAACAAGCAAAAAAAAAAGTTTACTTACATTAGAACAACTTCTGGGGCATCCTTGACCTTAGAATTGGCAGAATTTGTGGGTTTGACTTTACGTTAGTTAGTTTCTCCTTGTTATAATCACTGTAAATCTAAGTAACATGATGTCAAATCTACAAACTGCCAATTCTGATGTTGACGATGCCCCGGAAGTAGTTCTAAGGGCAGTTTTGCCAAGTTCGGTAATATTTATAAGATTTTTCTATAGTTATAACCCATTCGTGTGAAAATGCGTAAGAACCAGGTGGTTCGGTGGTTGGTGACAAAATTAAAAATTTACACTAGTTTGGTTGATTCATTGCTACGAATGTCAAGTCTGTGTTTCTGTTTGATCATTTTGTTGTACATGTATATCTTTACAATAAACACTGTAGCTCCAATTTTAGTACAGGTCAGTGATTATAACATTTTTCAGCAGATACTCCACATTTCGAATGCAACATCTAACAGTTTGATTGGTTGAGCCTGAGCCAGGCTCAGCCAATCAAACCGTCAGATTTTGGGTATGTGATTTGAGTATATGCTTAGAAAGCTTTATAATCATGGATTCAGGATGACGGCTTCTGTACTTGTTTATTTTGTTGACTTCTTCCATTATACCCACAGTGTGAAGCTTGAATGTCCTGAACATTTACGTATTATGCTCAAAATCACAGTCGGATTTGTTAAGTCTTGAGATCTACTCGGGCTGAACCAATCAGGCTCTTTTGAGAAAATGCTCAGAATGTTCAAGGGACCATTCACGGGAAAAGGTATCTTATCTAACTTAAATTTCTATGTTTAGATTTGAAAATTTCATAAGGTACATTTTAGCCAGATTACATATTTTGTTTATGGAAAAGAATTAAAAACCAGCAATTCAATAAGGTACGTTTTGTCATGAACCGACACATGGACACATGGGAAAAGGTACCTGATGGAAAATATCTCAAGACCAGCCTATCCATGCTATTTTCAATTTGAAAATTCCATAAGGTACTTTTATCATGAACAGACACTGGGTAATTCATGGGAAAAGGTACCTTATGGACAAAATCTCAAAACCAGCCTAGAGCTATGTTGGTACGTTTTCTCATGAACCAACATTGAACAAATCTCAAAACCAGCCTAACTATGCTGGTTTCAATTTGAAAATTTGTTTGTTTGTTTATTGGTGTTTAACGGCCTATCAACAGCTAAGGTCATGTAAGGCCGGGCAAACGGGTTCGATCCCGTTTTAACCTGCTGCATTGGGGGGAAATTTCCAAAATCAGAACTGAATATTTACATCGAGAAACAATATATTCAGCCCTGAAATTAGAATAACCTGACCTGGTGGCAGGTCCATACCACACTAAAGTCACTTGGCCCCTTCCCCTAAAATAGGATTACGAATAATCGTAATACTCACATAAGGGGTATAACCAGATTCAACTGTCACATACAAAATGCCAAAGACGTATGTGAGGGCCAAACCAGGTCTCCATTCGGAATTCCGGTAAGGATGAACCCCGATCGTTAAATTACCCATCGCTTGCACCCACCTTCCACCCACTTGAAAATTTGATAAGTTATATTTTCTCATTAACAGACACTGTGTAATTCATATTCAATTATTTGAACGAGAGATCAAATGAGCATGAACACATGTGGAAGAGGAGACGAACTCTATAAGATATCAATCTTTCGTTCCAATCCTCTTTACACTGCATGTATATCGAAAAAAGATGTAATTACTATTTAATAAAATATGTTTATACCAACATATGTGGGAAGTTGTACGACAATATTGGTATTTGTCGGCCATCATGGATTTACTCAAACAAGTTTGTGCATGCACCACTTAAAACTATCAACTGATATGTGATAAAATGTGGACCTGTTGACATTTGACAGGCCATCTTGGATTAATGAAAAGGTCAAACTACTTCCTAAATATTATCAATTTATTCCATAATATTTATGTTCAAATACCAGACTATAAAAAGTTTAATCGCTCAAATATTTAAATTGTGAGTAGTAATTTGGCTGCCATCTTGGATATACAAATTTGGTAATTTCTTCCACAAGTGCACACTCTTTCCCCTTAGACATCACGGGACGGTTGAAAACAGCCAAAATTGACTGCTTTTCTGAGGGCGGAGGTGACTTATAAAAATCACCGCCTCTCACAATCAGTTAAGGAGGCTCTTGCGACAAGTATGGAAAAATACTCGCAAATGAAGTACAAATCGCGCGCCACAATACAAATTCAGTAACCGCATCAGATGTGTTCAATTAATTTTTTACAAAGTTACCCAACCCACCTATTTTTGGCCAAAAGTTTCAACACGACTGAATTTATCGGAATTGTTTTCATGAAAATATGAGGCACAGATACTTTGTTATGTCTTGTTCTATCACTTGTAACACCACACCATTTTCTGAAAATGATTTCAAAGCGGGGTCATAACCAGCTCAAATTTTCGCTACAAATGCCCGAAAAATACCTTAAATTCTGACGCGAAACCGTACCGGCGAGACAGCATAGCAGGCGACATTTTCCAAGATGTCAAAATCAACTGGAGCTAACATTCAGTTTCGTAGAATTATGAAATACTCTAAAAAATACACCTTGTCAAGCCTCCCAAAGTCAAGAAATATTCATAAACCTATTTTTCTAGACACACTGGTGTAACTTACAGGGTCGGTAATGAAGTATTTAGAAACTCGTCCACCCCCTTTTTAAAGAGCTGCCCACTGTCCCGTGAGACCTTATTGGGTGAACTGTAAGCACAGTTGTGAAGGTCAATGTCATCATAAGGGCAGAATGGATTTGAAAAAGTTCAAAGTTGTGAAGGTCAAAAGGTCATGGTCAGAATGGATGTCCACAAGTATGATGTATTAGTAATCCATAAATGGATATAGAAATTATTACAGAATTTAGAAACTCCGGCAAACTTCTTAACGTGTGAAAAAGTTTGAAGAGGTCAAGGTCAATATCATCCTTTACATTTTCTGGCAAAATAAACATTCATTCACCATTACCCCACGTATTGATTGGCATTATTATACATTTTATATATCAGACACACGGACACACAATCCAAACAATATATATAAAAAAAATCAGTCAGACTGGTGGAAGTATTGGGTGTGACAAAAATTCCCAATTCTTTGAATAGTTGAGATAAAGATTGTATCTTTCAACCATCCTGCATATTTCCCCAGTTGTTCATTTCACTGATCGTACTATCCATTATAGGAATGAATGGCCTTTTTGTGGAATTTATCGGGGTAAATACTTGGAAAAGTCGCGGGAATACTGGACGAAGGCCGGAAGGCCTCGTCCAGTATTCCCGCGACTTTTCCAAGTTTATATCCCCGATAAATTCCACAAAAAAAGCCATTCATTCCTTATAATTCCAGCATTTGAAATAAATTCATCAAGACAATGTGTTTATTTTCCGTTTTCTTAAGAATTATTTTAACTGCGCCTCACGGTTACGGAAAGTAGTTCGGCATGGGAGTTTACTGGGATATAAATTTTGGACAGAGACTTGCCACGGACCAATCAAATGTTAGGGAATTGTGTAAATATTTGTGTGCTGGAATTATACACCAGTGACTGAATGACAAACAGCGTAGGCCTGGGTCAGACCAAACAGGCTGAGGCTATACTTGTCACAAACGTCATAAAGGTATCTATCAGCAAGTATCCAATACATAGGTGGCAATAGATAGGTTCATGGGTAATAAACATACAGTGTATTCTGATTGCCACTAGACTGCTTAGGCCTAAAAAATCTTGTGGTGCAGGCAGTCCGACCCTACCTATGAATATGCCGCCAACCCTAAACTGTTTTTTGCCTTTAAAATAAAAAAAGGAAAACAAGTTCAACTGAACAACTTGTGTGCACATTAAAGTTGGCTTTTCACACTTGATGCCTAAACTAGTTATTGTCGGAAATAAATAAGTATCACATAATGAATAGTGTCAGCACATACAGCTGCCTAGTACTACTAGGCAGGACGGGTAGGATTTTTAAAAATACATACTACTTACTGTCGGAAATAAATAAGTATCACATAATGAATAGTGCCACCACATACAGCTGCCTAGTAGTACTAGGCAGCTGTATGTGGTGGCACTATTCATTATGTGATACTTATTTATTTCCGACAGTAAGTAGTATGTATTTTTAAAAATCCTACCGGCCCTACCTAGTTTTTCCTGGACCATTGCCCGCACCACATATTTTATAGGCCTTATAAGCATGAGACTAGAATACTTACTAAAATACATGTAACAACAAGACTAGAATGCATGTAAATCACATAGCTTACATATCTAACAAGGCGATCACCCATGAAGGTCAAGGTCACCCAAATGACACTGTATGGATAGTCATTTCATTACCAAACTTCATAAATAGCTAACGGATCAGGAAATATTCAACACCTGGACGCACATCCAAAATTATTGACACCAAGGTCAATGTTACCAAGGTCAAGGTCACCCAAATGGAACTAGATGGATACTCATCAATGTGAGGAAACTATTGATAATGTTTGGTAATAATCTGACTACTGTATTAAGTGATATGCGGAATTTGGACGACACACGTACGTCCAAAATTGTTGATGACCATGCTGGAATTGTGACCGCTATGTCTAATTTTCCACGATAGTGGGCGAGACATATCCACCTTTGAATACATATGGGATATTTGATTCACATACTAGTATGCGACATACCAGAACATAAATGGACATCTTGGGTTTGTGAGCAATGTAGTTCCCGATCATCTAACACACGCGATATGAATCTTCAAAGTAACAGCATTATGGCATGGTTTCATAATCTCAATCGTGAATATGCAGATGCGGTGACTGATCAGTAGCCTATTTCACCAACATCACAAAGTCTGTTTTCTGGCAAAGTACCACTGCATATATTTGATGATTGAAAGTATGCAGGATTATTATACTGAATGTATTACATTATCACAGCCAAAATAGCTGTGATAATGTAATACATTCAGTAAAATAAAAATTAATAAATTTATCATACAATTGAAAATTTCTCCCTCAAAGTATAAGTTGCTACTAAAGTATACATGTACTTTGCAATTTTGATGAAATCGGCTACTGGGGTATACTGTAACAATCTGTAAACCATGAACATATCTAATAATGATTTTAAACAAGAATAGTGTGCTCCATTTTTTACTGACAAACAAATCTTAAACTTAAAACTTAAAATCTGTTAAATAGACATCATGGACACGTACAAGGCATATCACAATAGACAATTTTTACCAAGCAAACATTCCTTATGAAAACCATTATTATCGTCAACTCTACATCAATCGGAAACCAACTCGCAATTGTGATTTTCTAGTTATCTAATGGTGTCTGTTCTGGTTCGACCAGATTGTTGTTGTCCATGTTACTGTTGGCATGGAGACCATTTAATCAGCAGTGACTGTATTCCTGTTACATTTCAGAGTATGTGAGAGAAGAGATAGTCGCGGTGATAGCTATCCAGTTTAATTGTTACTTCAACCAGCTGTCCATCGAGGTTGGTTATCTCCCTGTGAATACTGCTCCAACCCCCACCCCCACCCCCCCCCCCCCCCCCGCCTGCATCTTGTAGAACATGGATACATCACTCAGGGCTCCAGATAAGGAATTAGTAATCGAGTATTTTCACTCCATCATTTCTGAAGCAATTGGGTATTTCAATATTTTAATTGGTAAAATAAAATCACACGACTGTTTTCACATCAACAGACAGCAATTATTGAATAGTTTGCTTCGATATGAAAACATGTCATGGCATTTTTCATTAGAATTGTCTCATTGGAGACCATTCTAATGAAATACCAAAATGTCTTTTCATGGAAAAATATGGTATATTTGTGGTCTGTTTATTGTTTTCTGTAGCATGATAAAGGTACTACAAATTTGTTATTGCTTTTTGATACTCGCTACTTCTGATTTCAATTAAGTTTTTGGCAATTTTAATTGGGTATTTAAGCAAATACGCAGCTTATCTGGAGCTCTGAATACTGCCATTTACTGACAATATAACACTTTGTCAAACTGCAGATAACACTCTCGGGTTTTGATTGGTCAGCTTGACCGGTAGCAGTAGCCCATGTTGTCTGTCAAGCCTATCAGGACGGCTCAAATCAAAATTGGAATATCCGAAACCTGGTGATAGTGACTGAAAATGATTTAAGAAAACAAAAGTTTTGAACATTGGTATAGAATTTGCCAAGCTATTTTAAAATACTACTATGTCGGACTGACGTCAGGCGATATTTGTAACGTCATGACGTCGAACCATTTGGCGCCGTATTTCTATCGAGGTGCATGATCACGTGGTTACGACAACAAACATGAATGGCTGAAAGTGTTGAAAACGTGCCTACTCCAAAGAAAGTTTTATTTGATATTTTCCTTAATAGGCAACGGATTTTGTTGAAATATGGCGCAGCAAACGCGTCTTGATGAGCTGCATTCAGTGGTCCTGGTGTAACGGTCAGAAATCCCCCTGTCCATAATCCTCCCCGGGGGATTTCTGACTAGTCCACTTTCCCCCCAACCAGTCCGATATCCCCACCCCCTATTTTTGTTAACAATAAAAGATTTTAATGATAATAAAGAAATCCCCCCCCAAAAAAAAACAACAAAAACCACCAGTCAGAAATTCCAATTCTGCTATTTATTTTTCAACAATAAAAGGTACGATAAACTAGAAATGGACGCTTGTCGACAAGCGCATGTGTATCCCCCTCCCCAGATACACAAGTAGTTTGAAAAAAGGGTGATCGAGTTATGCTCCGGAGACAAAATCGGTGACGGACAAAGGGAGATAACTAAACAATTAGTGATGCAAGAGTTGTCATTCTTGCGCGACACACCTTTAGGGTCTATGCATGTGTGAAGCTACTGGAGCGCAGAATTATTTGTTAATAGTCCTATATTTATGTACATATATCTGCACAGGTGCACATAATGCCACAATATTTTCAACACAGTTGACGGAAATATAATATAGAATGTAAATAAAAAAAATAATGCTCGCTACTGGAGCCGAGAATTTTTTTTAATAGTCCTATATTTATCTACATATATCTGCACAGGTCCACATACTGCCACAATATTGTCAACACAGTTTAGGTAAATGTAATAATTTAGCTGTATAAATTACCTGTAATAAGTTAGTGGTCAGTTAAAAAATTGAAAAAGAATGTAAAAATGTTTTTTAAAAAATATTTGAAAAATAAAATTGAAAAATAAAAAATAATAATGCTTGCTACTGGAGCCCAGATTTTTTTTATAATAGTCCTATATTTATCTACATATATCTGCACAGGTCCACATACTGCCACAATATTATCAACACAGTTTACGGAAATGTAATAATGTACCTGTATAAATTACCTGTAATAAGTTAGTGGTCAGTTAAAAAATTGAAAAAGAATGTAAAAAAAAAAATGGAAAACAAAATTAAATTAAAAAAAAGAAAAAGAATAATGCTCCCTACTGGAGCCCAGAATGTTTTTTAATAGTCCTATATTTATCTACATATCATATATACACAGGTCCACATATTCCCACAATATTTTCAACACAGTTTACGGAAATGTAATATAATCATTTACCTGTATAAATTACCTGTAAGTTGTCAGTGGTCAGTTGTACATGCTAGCACATGCACAGGTGAATAGTCTGTATATAGCACTTACCACCTTATGCTACTAGACAAAAATTGAAAAATAATTTGAAAAAATAAATGAAAAAAAAAAAATGGAAATTTTTTTTTTAAAAATAATAATGCTTGCTACTGGAGCACAATTTTTTTTTTTAATAGTCCTATATTTATCTACATATATCTGTACAGGTCCACATAATGCCACAATATTTTCAACACAGTTTACGGAAATGTAATATAATCATTTACCTGTATAAATTACCTGTAAGTGGTCAGTGGTCAGTTGCACATGCTAGCACATGCACAGGTGAATAGTCTGTATATAGCACTTACGACCTTATGCTACTAGACAAAAATTGAAAAATAATTTGAAAAAAAAAATGAAAAAGAAAAATGAAAAAAAAAAAATAAATTTTTTTTTTTTAAAAATAATAATGCTTGCTATTGGAGCCCAGATTTTTTTTTAATAGTCCTATATTTATCTACATATATCTGCACAGGTCCACATAATGCCACAATATTTTCAACACAGTACCCAATGTAGTAATTTACCTGTATAAATTACCTGGTCAACAGTGGTCAAGCACTGGACATCTGCACATGCTAGCCCATGCTAGCACATGGTTCTCCCAGTTTCTATTGTTCTCTCTACAGGTAAGGTGTACAGAGCACACGAGAAAAGGTGTACAGAGCAGACGAGAAAACAGGTCTTCATGCATTATTGTCCAGTTTGTAGAGTGCGCAAAACAAAAAAGGGAGATAACTAAAAAATTAGCTACGCAAGATTTGTCATTCTTGTGCGCGACACACCTCCGGGTCGTGGTCTATGCATGTGTGAAGTTTCATGAAATATTCCAAAGGGTGGTGGAGTTATGCTCCGGACACGAAATCAGTGCGAGAAACAAAAAAGGGAGATAACTCAAAAATTAGCTATGCAAGAGTTGTCATTCTTGTGCACGACACACCTTCGGTTCGTGGTCTAATTGAATGTGTTAAGTTTCATAAAAATATTCCAAAGGGTGGTCGAGTTATGGTCAATCAGTGCGCGAAACAAAAAAGGGGGATAACTCAAAAGTTAGCTATGCAAGTGTTGTCATTCTTGTGCGCGACACACCTCCGGGTCGTGGTCTATGCATGTGTGAAGTTTCATGAAAATATTCCAAAGGGTGGTGGAGTTATGCTCCGGACACGAAATCAGTGCGAGAAACAAAAAAGGGAGATAACTCAAAAATTAGCTATGCAAGAGTTGTCATTCTTGTGCGCGACACACCTTCGGGTCGTGGTCTATGCATGTGTGAAGTTTCATGAAAATATTCCAAAGGGTGTTCGAGTTATGCTCCGGACAAGAAGTGTCTGCGGCGGACGCAGAAAATCATTTTGAAAAGAGTGAGTAAAAATGATACCACCTCCAACCAAAAGTTGGTGGTGGTATTGAATGATAAAAAGGGTCTTGTAGTGCCAATTATATTGGAAATTGAACAGAAACACACTACCAATTATAACAAAATGGATAATACAATACAATGGGAATTGAAAATTTTTAATGGATGTGTTGAAGAAGTTTATGAAGAACACGGGGGTTATAATCCTGTATATAAATTCTATAAAATGAGAACACTAGGCGATATCGAATACATGAAATACCAGCGTAATTTATTACGCTCCGATAAAAACGTTGCATTTACAATATTATACCGGCAATTATGTCAACTTTACAAGAGGCAAATACAAACATTAAGACGGATAATGCGTATCGGATATGAAACTAAGGTGTATTATATAAAATTGTTAAAACCCAACGATTCGTTTACGAATATACATTTCTACGAGATCGCTTATAAAGAAATTGAAAAAATTATTATTGAACGGAACTAATTAATTTATGTTGTAATCACAACAACAAGCAGATGACAATGTTACAATTACATATGTTATGAACATACACATTAGGTGTCCCACCTTACACACATATTAAGTGTCCATTTTAGAGAGATTTACACGATACATCTTCCGGGATGGAAAAATAAACACACTGTAATATATAATACACACACGGTTATTTATAACCCGAGCGTATTTATCCTTATCGATGGTATGTAAACGGGCTATCGATTTACTCAGGTGGTGTGTACACTGTTTATTTATAAACACTTAGTGATGGTTATATAGTTCACGAATTTCCGGGATGATTCGTTATTTAATTAATTTTGTAAACAATATTTATAATTTAAAGCTGAACACCCCGTATTATATAGAAAACATATTAATTAATTAATATTATATAGAAAACATATTAATTAATTAATATAATATTTCCACCAACAAAGTTAGGTTTATATACAAGAAATAAACACAGTTCAGTGTCGGGACGCCGGTATTAATATCTCACCAGTGAGATAGGTTTCGCCACATGTACTTCACTCTGACCGCTCTACACATTATAGCGGATGGAGGGAACGAAGAGGAGGGGTCAGCGGTATCGGTCCAATGATGGGGTCGAGGAGATGTGAGCGTGACACATCCCACTAAGCCAAAAAAAGAGAAGAGAAGAGATTTAAAGTGAAGGCTTAGTGGGATGGGCCCAGAAGTGTTTTGCTGGCGCGGGTTCGAGCCTCGGTGGGAACTAAAACTTATTTGTATTACTGATTATTATGTTTACTGACTTAAAATGTTTACTGCACCAATATAATTAATTTTAAGAATTTTTATTACTGATTTAAATTGTTTACTGCACCAATATAATTAATTTTATATTGGTGCTGTAACATTTCCTCCGACTTTATCTCCAAGTTTTACCCTAAATTTATCCCAATCAGTACTCTCAATATTGGACATGGTGGCGCGCGCCTTGATTCTAATATCATTTTTTAATTCTTCATATCTCCCCATTTCTTCCACCACGGATTCAAACTCTAAATTTGATATTTCATTATCGGCCAACGCTTTGGACACGATAACATCGATGCTATTTTTCTTAGACCTCGCGAGAATGGATATTCTATCATGTTTTCTACTTTTTTTCTCTAGTTTTACACCAGCCACCCTAATTATCATACAAAGTACTCCAGATATAACTGTAATTCCACTCAAAACCCCAGCAATTGGAACTGTTACAATTGTAGATAGCGTTGCAGCAGTCCCCGCACCACTCATTGCAGATAAACCTGCCAGAACCGTACTAGATGCTTCAGCTATGTTCGCCGCGCGCTTATATTTTTTAGCATTTATTTTTCTATTTTCACATTCTCTAACTAAAATATCCTGCATAGCGACGATACTATCCAACCTAAAATCTGAACTTCTTTCACCAATATCATCCAATTCGCGAATTGGATTGGTATACAACATTGTTGGTATTGGAAGCGTATTCGGAAGCAGTGGTTCGTTCATGACATTCAATATATTGGTATTTTACAAATCAAGTTCAATTAACAATGTAACAATAGTGGAAGAACTCCCCGGGTCAGTGATTTTCGTAACAAAGTTAATAACACTAGCTTCGGAAAGTCTAATTGGATCGTCACCGGCGAACAAAATCACCGCGGAACTATCTCCAGCGTGTTTAGTGACTCCAACCGGTTGTTCTTTTCCATCAAGTAGGAGATTTACGACGACCACGCCCACAAATTTACCAGTAGAATTAACCGAGCAGACCGCCATTCGGAGAAGCGTACATAGAGCTGTCATGGTGTATCCCCCATATATATTGCTCGCTTTGGCACCGAACGAATATTCATAGAGCCCCTCATTCAATGGGCCCCGCTTCTCAGCCCAAACTGTGATGACACGTTTTTGTTTTTTCAATAACTTAAACTGCTCTACAGATGTGTTCAACAATCCGGCAAGCCCCCCGATAGCGGTATGGGCCTCATCATGAACCTTTTCAGCGGTTTCCTCAAGAGCTCTGTTCGCGGCTCTACGAACACGTTTCAGTTTATCGGAAACTTCAGTAAACTCTGTACGGTCCTCTCCCCGAAATTCGGTTATTTTTTCACCTAGTTCAGCAAGTGCTGCATGATCCTCTTCCCCAACTTGGATTATTTGTTTGCCGAGATCCTTAAGTCCTGTATGTGCCTCTTCGCGAACTTGTGCAGTCGCCGTCACTATGTTTACTCTAAGCTGTGCTATACTCCTGTGAATCCCGTTTGTGGCCTCCGATATAGTTTTATTGATCAAGGCCTTTGTGTTTTCGGTAGTTAAAAAGTCGCTCTCTGTCGGGATGAATCCCCCTTCTGCCGGTTCCAAATTCTTTATATCTGTCACCCGTTCAAGGGAAGAATTACCTGGTCCGTATATACTCATTTTCAATAATTATATTACGAACATGTGTTTAATTCTAATTAATTGGAAATTTCGAGAACAACCGAAATCGGGTAATAGTTATTCAACTTTCTCGCTTGATCATCAAGAATAGAGACCGTAAATTCGTGGATATGTCCCGATTCTAAAACTTTCATCTCGGGGTGTGGGAAGTCTAAGGTCACAGTTTCCCCAAAGAAACAATCACTGGTTTGCACGGTTTTCAGTAATGTGCTGGGAGCTCCGTCTACCATGTTGTACGATGTGTTCACCCGATCCAGGTGCACCCCGAGAATTTTGGTAAAGGCTAGATCCATAGGCACCTCTCCAACAAATTTGTGGCCCCGAGGGGAAACAATCGTTTTAAGTGGGTGGCTGAAACCGAGGCGAGTGCCTAACGAATTTGGGGGCAGTTAATGTCCGGTAGCCTTTGATACTGTGAGGTTGGCTTCGTCGCCAAGCTCTGTGGAAACAAAGTCTATGAGCTGTCTTACTCCCCACAGTCCGTGAGGCAGCTTTACACTTACTTGTTGTCCATCCTTCACATAGTAAAACCCTTCACTCTTCCCCACATTCGCCCACCCAACCGTGAAGGTGATTGATCTGAGGCCTACCCGACGTTTCCCGCAGCAGTTGTCGATTGATTTTTTGAAGTTCACAACTCTCCTTTTGAACATTAGTGATAGTAGCAAACATAATAATATCTTTCAATGGATACCAAAGCATTTAGCTTCAATTATAATGCAAAGTACGCGGTCGGAGGTAAATACACACAAAAAGACGTTGTTAACCACCTTGTACACCCAACTGTAACAGTTAGACCGGACAGTGGCTTTGCCACCAATTTCCCTAACATCTTTGAACAATATAGGCTGCCCAAGATTACTACGATGGAGACGGTAAACGGGTGGAAAGCAACACCGATGCAGTTTTGGCAGAACCAAATAAATTTCGCTGTATGGTGCGCAACAGCCGGGTGTGGAGTTTCACATAAAGACCATCTGACATCCAAGAATGTCATGTTCAGAAGTGTCTACAACTTTCATTCGTATTATACTATTAGGAGGATTCTCAAAGAACTAGGTATTTCACTACCTCAAGACGACGCCTGGGATCCCATTTCCAACGCATACGACCGTATGGCGTTTGAAAGACTGTGTAACGAATTTAACGTTTCAAAAGACGCGGACTGGAGACAGAAAGCATTTCCTACCACCACCGGCCTCGGGGACGTTCTCATTCGGGGTCTGTCCGGGAATTGTACGCAGACTGATTTTAGACACGATCACTCCGGCGACCACATCGTCAGTCGGAACGCCGGGAATTTTGACCCCGCGACGATGACTTTCGGGCCGGAAGTGTCTGGAGGTCGGCACTGTGGCGTGTTTTCTTGTAAAATGTTACCTCCGAAACGGGCTCACGTCGATTACATACAGCAGGCTGCTGAGGTTCAGGACGCGTGGGGTACATTTATGTTAGATACGGGTCTAGGGTTCACGCAGGCCGGGGTTACTCGCCTCAACGACTCAATTCGCACGTACGTCTGGGCCATCCTCGGCGCACAGAAGCAAACTCGCAGTTCTATACTGGGCACGGGAACGGCGTTTGACGCGCAAAAACAATTCTTGGCACTTGTAGAGGACGCCATCTCAGCTAGGGTGGACCTGGAGAAGGCGATCCAGAATTATCAAGACGTTTTGCAGAATGCCAGCACCCCCGTAGACTATGTATTTGGAATAGGTCTTTATATGGCGCCGAGCAATATGATACTACGAGACGATCCGGTTGACGGTTACAATAAGCAGATCGTAATCGCCACCGCCAATCAAAAAATCGGCCACAACGGTAACGTGAACACGGATATCATCAAACTCCCCCCCAAGACGGTCGGGTTCAACAGTGGAAATTCAAATAAATTTGAAAAATATTTCATAAAACTACAAGCACCCACCCCACCACCCCCAATTCACGAATGGGACACCCCATCATGTTCATTTGAACCCAGTGTTCCACCGAGTTCCGCTCCTGTTTCACCCTCTGCAATAGGACCCCCAATTCACGAATTGAGTTCCCCCAATTCTTTCAATCGTGATTGGATTGGAACAGGGGAAAATAGTGTCACAACCCACGAGTAGGAGAAATTAGGGCTCGTCGTCGCCCTCGTGGCGTTCGGACTATTTGTGCTTTGGATTTAGGAACTCTCGGGAGGCTAAAAGTAGGAGACCGGCGATCGCAACGATTAAAGCCCAAGTATTTTTGGCGAGCCATCCGACCGTTTTTGTTTTGATAATATAGATAGCAATTAAGAAACGATACTTCCGATCAGTCCAGGTAGTGCGGCAGTCACCTTTTCGGCTAATTTAGCCAGGAGACTGGCGAGCGCTTTTAGTTGTTTTTTTACCCACTCCTTGGCGCCACCGGATGGCGGGGGTGCTGGCGTTGGTGCTGGCGCGGGTGGTGGCGCCGCACCACCAGTGAAAGCTAAAACTATGGTCGATATAATCATGCCGAAAGCTGTGACGATGCTCACAATTGTGATGCCCTGATCTCTGAACAGAGTGCGAAGACGCTCACCGAGTGTCGTGTCCTCGTGCAGAACCCTCGAGATTGTTTCACGGATCTGACTTATTTGGGTGCGGAGAGCCTCACGGTTAGTCGAGGCAGCCTCCAATCGAGCTTCTCGTTCATCCCGCAACGACAGCAGGCGTCCTGTGATCCGCTCGGTAGATTCTCTATCGCAACGGGCTTCCTCCAGTTTCCTTTCTTCTAGCGCGATATGTTCATCCAGCGCCGTGAGTTTGGCGAGGTTATGGACCAATTCGCCCCGGACTGTTTGCATAGCCTTATCGAGTCCCCGGAGTTCGCGAAGAGGTAACGGCGGGTCATTCATCGTCCTGAGTATTTCGTCTATCTCGCTTTCGTTGAGCTCCATCGTGTTAATGGCGTCGGTGGCTACACGAGGGACATCGCTGATATCGACAGTTTCTATCGCGGCGGCCGTCTTCGCCATCGTTTCGTCTGTAGAATGTAGGGTCTCTACAGCCCGGGTCGGCATAATTGTTTTAACACGAGCCCAATCTACGAATCCTAGTTCGTTCTTTATGATTTCGCCACCGCCCCGGGTTCCAGCAATGGTGTTCAGCGATAGGGGTTTTCCGGTCCTCATGTTGACGATCGGGACATTTGATGCTTTTAGTCGCAACCTACCACGCAGATCCAATTCGAACTTGGAGTAGTCGCGGCCGACAGATGGGACCACACCTTTTTCTGCCAAACTGTTGTAGTAGTCGTCTACAGCTGAATTGATTAATTCCCGACTTAGAGCAACGGTGTTGATAGCGGCACCTATTTCATCGCCGGCTGGTGTCTCTATGAATGTAGTTTCGTCATCGATGTCGATGTCATCATTACCATCGAGGTAATCGTCTGTGCCGATTTCATCCATGTCAATATCGTAATCAGCCATTTTTTTATTATTTATAATAATTATGTATTAAAGAAAAAACCATACGGGTTTAATAGAGTTATTTATTTTCACTGAAAATATGTCTTAGAGTCAATACGGTCGCAAACTCAATCCATACCGCAGACTGCGTGAGCCCCTCGGGGCAAAAGGCGTGAGACAGAGTGTCGTTATTACGAACAACCCATCGACGATCGACCAGAACCAGCAGCTCTTAGTCCGCTTCCCCAACCTCGGAGCCAGCGACGTCATTGTGCCGGGTACTGTTCGCCTCGCTTTCACTATTTCGCTGACGTCGACGGACGCGGACCGAACCGTCGTTCAAAACCTGGGTCGCGCCATCGTCAAGAAGACCATGATAAAGATTTCTGGTAATGAGGTGATGTCGATCGACGACAGCGACGTCTACCATTGTTACCAAGACATGTGGAAGACGGCTCAAGAGTGCGCAAACGCGTTCTATTAGGGTATTGACACCAGCCGAAATAAGAACGTAAACAAAATTAGAATCGGGGCTGGTAACAAGGCAGATAACGTCGCGAGTGATAACGCGATCGCGGCCGCTTACGGCAACCGCTTCTACATCCCGCTCGACTTTGAGTTGCTGCAGAGCCTCATGTCCTACTATCAGAGTGCTTTGGCTGACCGCCTCGATTACGAACTAACGTTCAACGACTACGGCCGAGTCATCATAGCCACTGACATGACATCGACGTACACGATAGACAATGTTTCTCTGGAGTACGACATGGTCACGATGCCCGAACTCGCGCGATTTATCAGAACACAGTACGCCGGGCGTGTTGGCATACATTACGACCGAGTTCTTCAACATCGCAAGATGACGAAGACAAAGGCGACACATTGTGGAATATTAATGTCAACGTACCCGCCCGCTCGATGAAAGGTATACTGATGTTGTTCGAGGATGCTCGGTTCGCGCTCGGGGTTAGAAAAACCGGCAAATTCTATAACCACAAAATCACGAAGGTAGAGGTGACTATCGAGGGAGTCCCCAATCAACTCTACAGCGCGGGTCTTCGCGCGCACCAGCAGTGGGACGAAGTCAGAAAGCAGTTTGCTTCCGGCTCTAAGCGCTCCCCGGAGGTTGCCGCGGTTGCCAAAGACCTGCAGCTCTCGGACGTCTCGCTCGTGGAGTTCCTGACTACCAAATACGCGTTATGGCTAGACATGCGAGCCAGCGACGACGACCAAATGCACGGTAGTGGACGCCAAGTTGAGAACGCTAGCGAGGGTGTGACGATCCAAATAACCAAAGAGGCGGATGGAGCCGGGCCATTGAACGTGTACTTATATATAATTATAGACGCACAACTCAACATAGAAGATGGTCGATACGTCTCAGCTTTATACTAATTTAAAGAAAATTAAATATCAATACCAATTCACGATTGGAGATGCCCACTCTGCCATAATATGTGGGCAGACAGGATGTGGAAAAACGGTTTTCATCCTCGACTTGCTGGAGGGGTCCTACCGCGATGTCTTTCGTCACATTGTGATCCTATGTCCCACTGTGAGACACAACGAGACTTATCAGCGGCGCGCTTGGATATGGACCGATCCTGAGGTATACGTTATTGACCCCGGTGATAGGCTTCACGATTGGTTGCGTGGTTTATACCAAAGATTCCAGGGTGAGCCCACCCTATACGTGATTGACGATTGCTCAGCCAAGGCGGCGATGACCAAAAAGAAGGACATGCTCTCGGAGCTCTCATTTTCTGGCCGCCATGCCAGGCAAAGCGTATGGATATCCACTCAAAAGTACAACGCCGTCCTCAAGGATCTGCGCGAGAAAACGAAATGGGTCGCCCTCTTTCACTGCAAGGACCGAGACTCATTCGATGACTGTCTTCGAGAGAATGACGTTATCCCAACGCGCGAGGAGCGCCTTGAGGTTCGACAGATACTTTCAAAAACTAAGCACGCCAAGCTTCTGCTAAAGACCGATCAACCAACTGCTTATAAAGTTATAAAATAATTAATAATTAATTTTAAGAAAATTATAAAGTTATAAATTAATTAATAATTTTGAAAAAATTAAAAAAATTAATTAGCAAAGGGGGGAGTAAGCACAAAATTACAAAGCAATTGCTTAACAATGCTTAAAAAAATGTTGAACAATGCTTAACAATTAATTATAAAATTAATTAATTAGCAAAGGGGGGAGTAAGCGATTGCTGAACAATTAATTTTATAATTTTCTTAAAATTAATTATTAATTAACAAAATGCTGAACAAATGCTGAACAATGGTTAACAATGTTAACAATTTGTTGCTCCGCTGCGAGCTTTGTTGCGAGCATAACGGTGATCATAAGTTTCGGGTGGTGCGCTATTATTATTTTTGTAATAAATAAATATGTTAGACTTATGAGACTTGTTAGAATAGTAAAATTAATAATTTTGAAAAAATTAAGAAAAATGAATTGCGACGAACTTCTCGATCAGCTAATAGAAGAAACCTCAAAGCCGACTATCCCCAACTCCAATCGCGAATTGGGAGGAACTGCAATCCCCGATTGCACCTCAACTCCGTTGATCCTGACAGATGGAACACCTGTCGGCACGAATGAAAATGAAAACGCGGCACGACGCGAGCGGCTGGCTGCGCTGGTTGCTGGGGGACAGTCGGAGCATTATCTCGGTAGGCGTCTCTCAGTTTGTCAGGTGAATAAGATGTCAGATGCGGAGATCGATAAAATGTATGCGTGATACGAATCTAGGTTATGTGCGGATATGACAAAAACTCTCGGATCGGCGGCTATTCATTTGTACGCCGCCACCGTTAGTATGCTTCTCCCTATACCAAACACCGCGGGATTGATTGGCGATTTAGAGACTGACCCTTTTGTAGGACACACTCTTAGAACAGCCTTCTGCTCAATTTATCACAAGTTTGGAATGTACTTAGCTCCGCTGACAACCGCGTTGACCACGGCTAAGCATTGTCAAGTTGGACATATATGCCCACTAACTATAAGCCCTAATATTAATATTATAAATGATGATGACACAAGACACACCTGCGAGAGTGACGGAACAGCAATCCCCGATTGCATCTCCAACGGCGTTGGGGATTGATCCTCCAACGGAACCGTCAATCCAATCGAAATTGGAGTTGGAGCAATCGGGGATTGCGGTTGCACGACATAAAAACCCAAAAAGAGAGTCAGCTGGGCGGGCGGCGGCTGACACCCGAAAAATTAAACAAGATGAAATACTCGCCGAGCTTCGAGAGGCCAAACTCCAATCGAGATTGGGGACGGAGACAGCAAAACACCCGATGACATCTGTTTCTCCCCAATCGCGATTGGACTGGAACCGATTGCTCCAACTCCCAATCTCGATTGGGTCCCGTGGGTTGTTGGTTGTGGTCTGTCGGTTGTGGGCACCCTGTACGTGCTTTACCGTTTCAACAACAGGTTACACCAATCCCCATCAATTCACGAATTGGAGGAGCAATCCCCGATTGCTGCTGTTCCGAAGAAAGTTACGAAACACCAATCACAATTGGATGCGCCCCATTTAAACATTAATAGCGATCCCTTTTATATGCAATAATTATAACAATGGCTGAACAAGATGGTAAAATGATAGTGAATGCGCTTTATCACGCCGTGGTGATATCGGGTTTCAGTATCGGGTATGCACGGCTATCAAAGATGGCCTTAGGAGGTTCCGCCCCCAAATTGGACTTTACTGTGAGAGACGTAGGGCTCGCGACCTTAGATGTAGCGGCCGCAGTTTGGACCCGAGATTATCTAATTAAAGCTGGAATTCTACCTGTTAATATATGGAAATAAATGGCTTCAATCGCAGTAATAGTAGGTGGTGCGCTTGTAAACGCATTGGCGTTCAGCGGTAGCAACTTTATATTCTCTAAAATGAGAAGCTCGAACGTGGATGAGGAGCGCAAGCGTCACGATTTAGCTGTAGAACAACTCAATAGCGCAAAGGAAGCATGGTCGAAAAGACGAACCGCCCATCTGGACTGGGTCAACGAAGAGCTTCGCCACGAAAATCACGCCGCGCAAACTTTTCAGAACGTTGAAGAAGCCAAGCGATTACGCGCTGGCATATCCACATAAAAGTCTCGATCCAATGGATCGCGAGCACCAAATTTCAGATTTCTATGTACCGTCAGAGCCCCAAAAAGACCGCGAGATCGCGTTCATCGTCGTGGGAATGGGTGTGGTGGGTCTCGTCACCTACTATATCCAATCGAAATTAATTAATTAATAATTATTTTAAAACTTTTTTTTTTTATAAATATATATATAGAACGATGTTAGTTGACGAACTTTATTTTGCTATGATCGATGTAGGCTACACGGCCCTTAAACACATTTACCTGGTGCAAAGAGTATGATTCGTCTGGCCCGAGATTCTCTAGAGACGTGGCGCGAGGACGAAAAATCGGCCTCCCTTTTCGCAAAGCTGATGTTAGATTCCTCCCAATCGTGTTCAACTCCAATCGCGATTGGGTTGAGGGATGAATTCCCTCTCCTGTTCCAACCCAAACGCGATTGGGGCTACAGCGACAATCACGTTTGTACTTCCAACAAAGGTTTATTATTATCGACGCAGTTACCGGACGATCTGGCGAGGGCATGTTGGAGATTGTCCGATATATTAGAATACTTCGCATACGATGAACACGCACAAACTTGATACCAAACTATCGGTTCGCCTAGCGCGCAAGCTAGCAAACACATACTACAGCCCCCGCGGCTACTGGAAGGGACTCGCGGCCATCAAGAACCTCGCCGCGGCGACCAAGGTTTCAGAAAACGCTGTCAAGGAATGGCTCAAGAGGCAGGCCATCTGGCAGATCTATTTACCCGCGCCTCGCAGTATTCCGCGTTCAAAATTCGACGTGCCGGTGCCGAACCAAGTTCACCAAGCGGATCTCCTGTTTCTCCCTCACGATCGCGTCGGTCGCAAAACGTACAAGTACGCACTGACAATCGTTGACGTAGCGAGTCGTTATAAGGGGCTGAGCCGCTGGCCACTAAAGAGTCTAAGGAGGTGGCCGAGGCTCTTTCCCGAATATATAAAAGGAGTCCTCTCAAATGGCCGAATCTTCTCCAGGTCGATCCCGGCCGCGAGTTCATGGGCGCGGTCTCTCATCTATTGTCTAAACACAACGTTTCTGTCAGACGCGGCCGCGTCAACATCCACCGAGACCTGGGAATCGTGGAGCGATTCAATCGAACCCTGGCTGAGAGACTGTTCGGTCACCAATACGCCAAAGAGCTGATGCTTGCGCCGCGGGACCCTCATTCGCGATCGACCGAGTGGGTGGCCAGACTGCCCGCCGTGGTCTCCGCACTGAACGGAGAGGTGACCAGATTGATCGATAAGAAGCCCGTAGATGCCATCAAGTCTAAAAAGGTGACGAGCAAGCCATCTGCCGTCTCGCGAGGGCGACCCGTTGGTTTAGAGGAGCAGCAATCGTAGATTGCACTCCCATCGGATGTTGACGTCCGATACCTCTATCAACCGGGAGAGCTCGAAGGTGGCAGCCGCCGCGCGACTGATCCCGTGTGGTCTCTCAATGTATATCATCTAGATCGATCTATTACCAAACCCGATGAACCCGTGCTCTACTATTTGACTGATGGTCCATCTCGCGGGTTTGTTCACGAAGAACTTCTTATGGTGCCTTCTGACACCCAGCTACCCCCTGATCGTCAGAGTCTTTAGATTGATAATTAATTTTAATAATTAATTTTAAGAAAATTAATTATTAAAGAGGTTCTGTATGTATTCCGTCTGGTAACACGCGTCTTTTATCGTAGTACGCCGAGAGTCCTAATTTTTGTTGACAGTACGTTTTCATAACACCGTCTTTCATTTTAAATCCTCTATTTTGTGTTACATCTATAATGTGTTTTCCATCTTCTGTAATTTCGCTTAGTACTCGTTTATATCTATCCCAATTTAAATTGTTTGTTCTCTTGGACATTCCTTTCGCAGAGTTTTTGTTAATAGAATTATTTTTTTCTACAAAATAACACTTACTAGATAGCGCTATCGCCATATCTCCGCTAAATTCCATTTTGAAAAGTCCTGGCTCTCTTTCGCTCCATTTATCCCAAGCCAACCATTTCTTTTTTTCTTTTTCAAACTCGTCTAGTAAGTTAGGTCTAATCAATTCCTCTATCGTTTTTCCACTAACTCCTATATACATACTATCCGTGTCCATCTGTATTAATTCAAAGTCTTCTCTTTTTACGTATTTGTCTAGAAATTCGTAGTAAAATTCCAACATTCTCAATTAAGCTAGTTGATAAACCGCTATTCCACAGTGGAAGGGGCTCTTTACTGCACACCGGGTTTTTCGGGAAGATATTTCGTACGCATCTCCTATCTCTCCCAAATCGTCAATGAATGCAGATCTTAATGCTTTGTCAACACAGGTTTCGTCGTGTGTATATGTCGTATTTAAATGTCTCTCTTTTGCTTCTATCATTTTTTCACAACACGAATTGCTTAATAATTTCATTATGTCAGCCACCGGTTTCTTATTTGGTTCTACATCCCCTGTTCGTCTTGCGGCTGTAACTTCTTTTGCGAACCATTCGAAGGGTTTACCACTAATATAATCTATAACACGATGAACTCCCGTTATATCTAGGCCGCGTTTTAAATACCATTTCAATAGTGGCGCGTACAGCAGTACTTTGGTGGCCGACATAGATCCCACCAATTTTCTTCCATTTCCTCTAGTTCTTCCAGTATCTTCCAAATATTTTATCATGTGTTCTGGAACCTCATCAACATCTACTTCTCTGTTTATAAATATTGGGGACATTTCAGAAAACTTATCTTTTAAGTTGTGTGGAACTCCTATATCCACCTCCGCAAACCCAAACCAGTCTCCAGATAAAACTATTTTACAAAACTTTTTAATAACTTTAGGATTGTGTGGGGAATCTATATGATGTATAGTTTCTTTTCCACACGGCATATCTTTATTTAACATAGATAAATATAACGCGTTTGCATCGTACCCCAAAATAGCGTTACAAGGTTTGTTAATTCCTGTGGAATTAGATCTAATATTTGAAACGCCCGCTTCAGCATATCGTGTAAATACTATTGATGGCCCGCCAACTAGAGCGTCTTTCATCATTTCGTATGTTTCTTCTTTTGGTGCATATAGAGCATCCTCCGTTATAATCGTCTGTGAAGATTTTTGTTCTTTAATGGTTCCTCTCAATAAATATTGTATAGCTACTCCAGGTAGTGTTACCGCATCTTTGAAAATATCCACACCTCTGTGTTTATAAAATTCACACATTTTCTCCACCGCTTCTAGGAACGGTGCTACATCTAAATCGTTATAATATTTCAACCAATCTCTGAAGGTTTCCATATTCTCTTCTTTGAAAATTCTACGACATTTGCTTAATTCTGTTTCATCTATCAACATTTTCCCAGATAGTTTGGAATACCAATTCTCTATATCCGGTAGTCCTAGATAATCCAGCTTGTCTGTAGAATCGAACCACTCGTAAGGAGATAAAGATTTCTGTCCTTTACAATCGTAGGCTTTTATCCAACTATCGTAACTTACACCGGGTCCTAGGTAAAGTATTACATCAAGAAATCTAAACTCTGGAGTAAATAGAAATATTGTTGCGTTCGCCCTTTTTCCAACCATTACTTTCTTTGTTGTTGATGACAGTTCACCTACTAGATATTTCTTTATTAAGTTTATATCGTACTTACTGCTGTTAAAACCTATAACCGGTACTTGATCTATCCACTGCTCGATCTTGGTGATTTGGTTTTTACGTAAATGTTCTGTATTAAACCCATATCTTGGCCCCACTTCTTCTCTTATAGCTTTTCCCCTGACTTTCAAATCTTCTACGAATTTTTCTATAAGTTTTGCAGGATCTTTATCACAAATATGAGTTACTGTTCCTGAGAAATTATCTCCTATACTAACGCTTACCGGAACGTGCTCGGCTTCGTATTCTAAACGAATCATATACTATCTGATATGGATAACGAGTATGGATAAAGAGTAGTGTCGCCGATCTTTATATCTTTACCCGTTCTTTGAAATTCGCATTCCCACATAACTACTAGGTTGAATTCTTTGCTTTTAATAAATGTATCTCTTCTCATTGTGTATGCGCGTTCTTCTTTTTAATGCTTTGCATGAATCTCACACCCGTGCCAGTAACAGCCGTGATATTGATATACGGTATTGGTTTCTGAACAATATCCATCTACTGGAGCTCCTAAAATCCATCTTTCACCCCTGTGTCCACACTGTTCATGGTGAATGTGAATTCCCTCCTTCTTTTCCACAGAGTACATCCAATCGATCGCACCATAACTGTTAGAACCTTTTGGGTAGAACGCTTTCTCGAACGACGAACGCGGGCGCTCTAAATAATTACCATCACATATTACTTTTGTCTCACCTTTCATAAATTTTGGTCCGTGTCTCTTCATATTACTCGCTTTCGTGAATTTCTGTTTGCAATTATCGCAGGCGTAAATTTTAGATAGGTTTTTAAGGTTTTTTATTTTTTATCAGAAATGCGTGATTATTAAACAGTCCTATTGTCATTGGTTTATTACCTAGTGCATCATAGTGCGCTGGTACCTTTTTCAACCACCAAACACCACCTTGTGTCGGTTGATATACTTCTATACCGATTTTAAAAAACTCTTCAACCTTTTTCAGATCTGAAAAAGAAATTGGTGAAACCACATTACTATCGAAATATTGCTTACTAAGTTATTTCGCTTTTTCTGTGCATCTGTCGGGCCTTGCACTTGTCATATGCATAGCTAGACACCTGAACAGACAAAGGTCGTCATTATACTTATCTAAAGAATACATACCTTTTCTATTCCTCAACCATTCTGGAAGTTCTCCTCCTGCTGCTTCCTTGGATTGTAGTCCCAAATCTATTCCCCTACTGCCCTGTATTAGCTTTACAAAAACCTCTACCCATCTTACAAACTTCCACTTTGTATTTGGTCTGTCTATTTTATTGGACATTATTCGTGTTTGCTCCTTATCTGACAGCCATTTTTTAACGGTTTTCATTGATGATAGTGGTTCGCTACCACTGAGATTTTTGTGAAATATTATAGTCATAGGTTTTCCATTTTTAGTTTCCTCCATATGTTCTAGCTTGTAAGAATATGAATATCTCAAATAAAAATTGGTTGTTAGATACGGAGCGAGTTTATTGGACATGCGTTCAGACTCGTTAATGTCAATGTTTTTACGAAAGGATAATGTAACTACCCGTCTTCCATTTTCTACCTTTTCCAATGTTTCATCATGAGCCCTCAATATTTCTTCACCTTTTTCCACTATCGCGCGACCTATAGATCTTTTCTTATTATTTGTTATGGGGTGACCTGTGTGTCTAATTTGGGACAAATTATTGGTGCTTGATGGGTTTATTACACTAGCCCTTAACCCCGCAATACTTTCTTTTTGAATTCTGTTACCAACTTCCTCTACTAGTGAGAGGTCTTTAAAGGCTCCTCGTTTGTGGGCGCGGGTAAACCGCTTCATAAACGCCTCATTCTTTTTGGAGTTTATCAGCTTTGTCAACCCCCAAACTCTCAACCGTTTACTATAAGTAATCCCTAGAGATTCGGCTTCTCTTCTCAAACTTTCTATTTCTGCTCTAGTGTCTGGCGTTATCATATTTTCTGTATATATAACCTATGAAATTTATCTGTTCAATTGGATGTGATAAATTTACATCATGTTTTTTTCACATCCAATTGAACATATACATATACATATATAATGGAGTGTGTGACTTGTTGTAATACGTTTACGCGTAAAGACTATCTACGAAGGCATCTATCGAGACGTAGAAAATTTCCTTGTGTCGCCCCACAATTTCAATGCCCCAGATGCCCTTGTAAATTCGTTAGTGCCCAAACTCTTTGTAGACATAAACAACTACGCTGCCCTGTGGCTAAAGGTGAACGGGGTAGACTAGAACTGGTAGAATTAGTTGCTGATCTGCGAAATAAATTAGCTATATTGGAGGAGGAAAATGGGGTGTTGGAATATAAACTATCACGCGCGGCACATTGAAATTAATAATTTTAAGAAAATTATATAATTTCTATGAAATTAATTATTTTCTACAAAATTCATAAATTTGCTGTCGGATACAATTTTCTCGTTAACCAATTTTTGAATTTTTCAGGGGTGGTGGGGGTATTATAGAGGGTTGAATATTATACCACCTAAGGTGGTATTATTTTGACTCCCTTTATACTACTATCCCCTTCAACAAAGGCACTATTTATATAATAAATCTAGAAACAGTGCGATATTATTAAACCTGTATTATACAGTGGAACCTCTCTAAACCGAACACAAGAAAACATCTGTGATTTTATTTTTGATGAGTTTCTTGGTCATTTATCTCAGGGGGGGGGGTGGGGGATAATGTCTGTTCTTGATCGCATAGCACACATCTATTGCTCAGAATGATCTAATGCCTGATTTACAGTGAAACCACTCTAAACTGGACACCCTGGGGACCTCCCAGGGTGTCCGGATTAGAGAGGTTTCACTGTATGACCATCTTTCTAGCTCTGATCTACTTTCATGTTTTTAATTTTGTTACATCAAGTTAATGATTGACATGCATCTGCCTACACATTCAATGCCACTTGACAGTGGAATTTTACCTTTAACATGTCATGGAGTCTTGCACATTCATTTTCCGACTTCTTCATATATCAGGAAAGGGATCGTTTTGTAAAACACTGGCTGGTGGGTGGTTGGTCGGGCGAACGCGATGGCGTAAATTAACGATAGGGAATCACAATTTGCCTGGTTTGGCCCTCAGGTACGCTTTTATCTTTGGCTCTTTTGTTACCTGGGAGTTGAATTGCAGGCTGTCCATTATCTATAAATTCATATAAATTTGGCAATCCTTATATTTTCCCAAAATCCCGATAAATCCCTATATTTTTCAAAAATCAGTAACTAATTTTTGTAAAATGCTCAAAATCAAGTCTGATATTCAACTTACTGGTTTATTCTAAACACAGTGCAAGGTTAGAGATGCATTTTACTAAATTATGATCGTATTTACCAGTTTTCTTTGTTTGGATCATTTTTAGCTCGCCTGCACAAAGTGCAGAAGAGCTTATGGCATACCCCCGGCGTCGTCGGCGTCGGTGTCGGCGTCAGCGTCGTCCACAAACTTAACGTTGGGTAAATGCCTTATAACTTCTGTTTCCTTTCATGGAACACCTCGTTATTTCATACATGCATTCCTCAGATGACCCTCTATCATGCTGTAGCAAATCCATGACCCACCACCTAGCCCTTACCCCAAGGTCAAGGTCACAAACTTGGCACGTTCATAAACTTAACATTGGGTAAATGTCTTATAACTTCTGTTTCCTTTCATGCAACATCTTGTTATTTCATACATGCATTCCTCAGATGACCCTCTATGATGCTGTAGCAAATCCATGACCCACCACCCAGCCCTTACCCCAAGGTCAAGGTCACAAACTTGGCACATTCATAAACTTAACGTTGGGTAAATATCTGATAACCTCTGTTTCCTTTCATGGAACACCTTGTTATTTCATACATGCATTCCTCAGATGACCCTCTATCATGCTGTAGCAAATCCATAACCCACCACCCAGCCCTTACCCCAAGGTCAAGGTCACAAACTTGGCACATTCATAAACTTAACGTTGGGTAAATGTCTTATAACTTCTGTTTCCTTTCATGGAACACCTTGTTATTTCATACATGCATTCCTCAGATGACCCTCTAGCATGCTGTAGCAAATCCATGACCCACCACCCAGCCCTTACCCCAAGGTCAAGGTCACAAACTTGGCACATTCATAAACTTAACGTTGGGTAAATGTCTGATAACTTCTGTTTCCTTTCATGGAACACCTTGTTATTTCATACATGTATTCCTCAGATGACACTCTATCATGCTGTGGCAAATCCATGACCCACCACCCAGCCCTTACCCCAAGGTCAAGGTCACAAACTTAGCACATTCATAAACTTAACGTTGGGGTAAATGTCTTATAACATCTGTTTCCTTCCATGGAACGCCTTGATATTTCATACATGCATTCATCTGATGACACTCTATCGTGCTATATCAAATCCATGACCCACCGCCCACCCAATCGTTACCCCAAGGTCACGGTCACAAACTTAGCATGTTCATAAACTTAACGTTGGGGTAAATGTTGTGTAACTTCTGTTTATTTACAGGGAGGGAACGCCTTCATATTTCATACATGCATTCATCTGATGATACTCTATCGTGCTATAGCAAATCCATGACGCACCGCCCATCCCTTACCCCAAGGTCAGGGTCACAAACTTAGTACATTCATAAACTTAATGTTGGGGTAAATGTCTGTTTCCTTTCATGGAACGCCTTGCTATTTCATACATTCCTCAGATGACCCTCTGTCATGCTGTAGCAAATCCACAACCCACCACCCAACCCTTACCCAAAAGTCAAGGTCACAAACTTAGCATGTTCATAAACTTAACGTTGGGGTAAATGTTGTGTAACTTCTGTTTATTTACACTTTGAACACCTTGAATTTCATACATACATTCATCTGATGATACTCTATCGTGCTATAGCAAATCCATGATCAACCCCCACCCCTTTCCCGCAAGGTCAAGGTCACAAACTTGGCACATTCATAAACTTAACGTTGGGGTAAATGTCTTATAACATATGTTTCCTTTCATGGAATGCCTTGATATTTCATACATGCATTCATCTGATGGTACTCTATCGTGCTATAGCAATTCCATGACCCACCGCCCACCCCTTACCCCAAGGTCAAGGTCACAAACTTGACACATTCATAAACTTAATCATGTTAATGTTGGGGTAAATGTCTGATAACAACTGTTTCCTTTGATGGATCGCCTTGATATTTCATACATACATTCCTCAGATGACCCTCTATCATGCTGTAGCAAATACACAACACACCACCTAACCCTTACCCCAAGGTCAAGGTCACAAACTTAGCATGTTCATAAACTTTTCATTGGGGTAAATGTTGTGTAACGTCCGTTTCTTTACACTTTGAACGCTTTGTTATTTCATACATGCATTCATCTGATGATCCTCTATTGTGCTACAGCAAATCAATGACCCACCCCACCCCTTTCCCCAAGATCAACATCATAAACTTAACGTTGGAGTAAATGTCTTTTTATAACTCCTGTTTCTTTACAGGGAACACCTTCATATTTCATACATGCATTCATCTGATGATACTCTATTGTGCTACAGAAAATCCATGACACACCCCCCCCACCCCTTTCGCTAAGGCCAAGGTCACAAACTTAGCACATGTTTACATGCATTCCTCATGTGAATAGCTATCATGCTATAGAAAATCACCAAATTAGTGTGTTCATAAACTTAACCCTGGGTTAAATCTTGTTTTCCTTCTCTTTTCAGGGAGCGCATTGATATTTCATACATGCATTCATATTAATATGCTATATCATGCTATATCAAATCCACGACCCACCTTCCACCTCTGACCTCAATGTCAAGGTCCACCGCACACCCCTTATCCCAAGGTCAAGTTATATAATATTCATGTTTTTTATACAACTGTGACAAGTTTGAATGAAGGCTGCCAACAGGCGAGCTTCGTTGTCTTCTGACAACTCTTGTTTATCTCATTGTAAGATGTGTAATTCTGTATTTTCTGCAAACATTTAAAACATTTGCCATCCTTAGTTTACCGGTAGCTGATTGAGATGATGTTTTAACTCGAAAACATCCTTTACGTACACACATACATGCCGTAAAATTGGAAAATATTGAGTTTTGTCCCAATAAATCCCTATTTTTTTGTCAAAAATCACTATATTTATCCCTATATTTTTGGAAAAAAATCCCTATATTCCTGTATATTTGGAACCGAAAGTGAATGGACAGCCTGGAATTGGGTTATTGCCCATTATAAAAGTATTCAGATTATTACTGATCATACTGGTGGGTGGTAGGTGGGAGCATGCGATGGGTAATTTAACGATCGGGGTTCATCCTTACTGGAATTCCGACTGGAGACTTGGTTTGGTCCTCACATACGTCTTTGGCATTTTGTATGTGACAGTTGAATCTGGTTATACCCCTTATGTGAGTATTGCGATTATTCGTAATCCTATTCTAGGGGAAGGGGCCAAGTGACTTGGTGTGGTATGGACCTGGCACCAGGTCAGGTTATTCTAATTTCAGGGCTGAATATATGTTTCTCGATGTAAATATTCCGTTCTGATTTTGGGATTTTCCCCCCAATGCAGCAGGGTAAAACGGGATTGAACCCGTTTGCCCGGCCTTACATGACCTTAGCTGTTGATAGGCCGTTAAACACCAATACATATTATATTGAATTTATTACATTATCACAGCCGAATTGACTGAACAAAACTGATCCTACTGCTTTTGGGAGGGGCCCAAGTGATTATGTAGCCTATTTCATCAACATTGCAAAGTATACTTTACTAGCAAACTTTGAGGGAGTAATTATTTATTTTTCCTGAAATGCATTATTTCATATAGAACTAACAAATGCATATATTTCATGATTAAAAGTATGCAGCATTATTATATTGAATTTATTACATTATCACAGCCGAATTGGCTGTGATAATGTAATAAATTCAGTATAATAATCCTGCATACTTTCAATCATCAAATATATGCAGTGGTACTTTGCCAGAAAACAGACTTTGCGATGTTGGTGAAATAGGCTACTGATCAGTCACCGCATCTGCATATTCACGATTCAGATTATGAAACCATGCCATAATGCTGTTACTTTGAAGATTCATATCACGTGTGTTAGATGATCGGGAACTACATTGCTCACAAACCCAAGATGTTCATTTATGTTCTGGTATGTCGCATACTAGTATGTGAATCAAATACCCCATATGTATTCAAAGGTGGATATGTCTCGCCCACTATCGTGGAAAATTAGTCATAGCGGTCACAATTCCAGCATGGTCATCAACAATTTTGGACGTACGTGTGTCGTCCAAATTCCGCATATCATTTAATCCAGTAGTCAGATTATTACCAAACATTATCAATAAAAATTAATAAATTTATCATAAAATTGAAAACTTCTCCCTCAAAGTATACTTTGCTACTAAAGTATACTTTGCAATGTTGATGAAATAGGCTACTGGTGTGGCGAGGACCTGGCATTAGATAAGGATTATTCTGATTCAGGCCTGAATATATAATTTATTGTAAATATTCAGTTCTGATTTTGGGATTTTCCCCCTATTTGTACAGGTAGTATACCGGGATTTAGTACTAAACCCATTGACCCGGCCTTAAGTGACCTTAGCTGTTGATAGGCTGTTAAACACAAACAAACAAACACAAATGCTCCTATAAGTCCTATTTATCCATTCATCACCACATATGTTTTGAAATGACACATATTTGCTACTACAGACGATGGTGACGCCCCTGTCGGACAGTCTACTGGATTGGGGGGAGCTGGAAAACAGCATATTCTACTGTGTCGCCGGCGTAGAGGTGAGATGTGGCTCTCACAACTATGTCGCAATCCCTAGCAGCCTGGCCTCGCCATTATACAATCAGGGCTCCAGATAAGGAATTAGTAATTGAGTATTTTCACTCCATCATTTCTGAAGCAATTGGGTATTTGAACATTTTAATTGGGTAAAATAAAATCACACTACTGTTTACACATCAACAGACAACAATTATTCAATAGTTTGCTTCAAAATGAAAACATGTCTTGGCATTTCATTAGAATTTATATAATCATTTAATATTATTTATTTTACTACGGTGGTGTCAGTCTATTTTAATATGCAAATGAGGCATGCTATTTTTTAGTTATTTATACTATTACAAATGCGTCACTTGAAAAAATAATATTATCGACAGATTATAAAGTATGATTATTGCACATCGAAAAATAAATACAGAGAATAAATAGTAATGTCCGTTAACATTTTAAGGAAACGCGATTATCGCCCCTGATATCAGTGTGAAAATTTAGTTGATATAAACATGATAAAATGTATAATAATGCCAATCAATACGTGGGGTAATGGTGATTGAATGTTTATTTTGCCAGAAGATTTCCCAGCTGATGTCTCTGATTTAAAGAACATTTTGTGCCTACGGAGTGGGCATGTACCTTTAATATGACCTTGACCTTTTGTGCTTCACAACTTTGTACTTTTTCTCACATCAATAAGTTTGTCCGAGTGTCGTAAGTCTATTATAACTTCTATATCCCTTGATAGATTACTTCAATATGTCAATACATCATACATGTCCACACGTCCATGCTGCCCTTAATATGACATTTTGACCTTCACAATTTTTTCACACATTAAGAAATTCGCCAGTTTTGCAATTCTGTCATAACTTCTATATCCCTTGATGGATTTCTTCAATATTTCAATACATCATACTAGTGAATAAATGCCATACATCTATTCTGCCCTTAGTATGACCTTGACTTTCACAACAATCTATAAGTATATGGGTACTCATCATGGTGATGATTTACACTGACCAAAAATGTCCTGAGGCCATTGAAATCCCACCTGTTTTTATTCACAGATGATATTTGTGTTCCTGCTGGTGCGATGGCTGAGTAAACGTGTACAAGATCGCCACCTCATACTCGCCGGCACTCTTATCCTGGCTGTAGCCAACAGCTGGTTTATATACGCCATTACTGCCAGCAAGCCTCGTAAGTTACCTAACCTTGACAGTGACCAACAGTTGGACTGCGATCTGACAAAACCTTGCTCATTTGATTTCTTATGTTATTTCGCCTCCCGCACACTGATGCAGCCTGCAGTACATCGTTTTGTTCACTACTGTCTGTTTCGTGGAATGCTACCCAAGGTTTATTGCCATAAAAACACGACCAACTGAATTTATTTTTTCATAATACTATCCAAAACAGTTTTTTAGAAATGAGCCTCCTTTTTATTTCAAGAAAATCCGTCAAATAATTACGTTATTTCAATAAAACTGCCACGGACGGCATTTGCTTAACGGATGCACAGGCTGATTTTGGTTTTCACTGATTGCAATATTATCACATCATGGCCCATTTTTGTTGCGCCTTCTTTAGCAGAAGGCAGGACGATAGTCTCCGCTTTTTCCATTGTCGCCGTCCGCGTCGACAAATGTAAAAAATGTTCTTCATCATGATATAACTTTGATATTTCTTTACGGATTGCTTCAATATGTGAACACTTATTACATGTGAGCATTTGGAACACACCTATGCCCCTATTAACATGACCATGACCTTTTTGACTTAGTTGTGGAAATACTTAGCCATTTGTTATGTCTCATAATCATATATCATTTTTTATGTCAAAATGTTTGTGCAAGTTTTTTCATAATCATATAACTTTAATATTACTTGATAGATTGCTTCAATATGTGGACAATTGACACATGTAACCATTTGGAACACACTTATGCCCCCTCCCCCCCCCCCCCCCATGAACATTACCTTGACCTTTTTGCCCTTTTTGGAAACACTTAGCCATTTGTGTACATACAAAAATTGTACAAGTTTCTTATTCATCATATAACTTTAATATTGTTGCAGAAACACTTTGTTTGTACAAATTTCTTCATCTTAATATACATTTAATATTACTTAATGTATTGCTTCAATATTTGGACACTTCATACATGTGAGCATCTGGAACACACTTACGCCACCATCAATACGACCTTGACATTTTTGACCTTCACAATGTTTCATCATCATGTAACTAATATTATTTGAGCATTTGAAACACACTTATGCCCACATTAACACGACCTTGACTTTGACCTTTTTGACCTTAACAATGTTGCGGAAACACTACAAAAAGTTTTTACAAGTTTCTTATTCATCATATACTGAGCAACAGAAGAAACGTCCCACCATATTCAGGGAAAGATTGCTGGAAATCTATAAGGATGGTGGTACTAAAACCTGTACAGAAAATGAAGTTTAATCACTTGTGAATCCATATCAGTTGACAAAATTTTGTTGCGATGAAAAGATTTCGAGTGACATCACGGCGAATTCGGGAGGGGTTAAAATAAAAAATCTGATTTTTTTATTTTTTTTAAAAATGTTTAGGGCTTGATGATTTCTCTCTAAAAAAACTTCCACTGTATTCTGTATGAGTAATATCGTGTGTGGCCACCATTTGCATGAATACACGCCATACTTCTACGGCGCATGGACGTGACGTAACGCAGAATTAGTGGGCTAGGGCTATGCAAATTCCTCCATTCTTGTTGTAAAGCCCGTGTCAGATCTCGAATGTTGTCAATTTGGTGGTTAACCCTCGCCTTACGACCCACCTCATCCCAGACGTGCTCGATTGGGTTGAGATCAGGGGAAACCGCAGGCCATGAAAGGACGTCGATGTTGTTACGAGTCTGATATGGAGTTGTGATTCTGGCGGTGTGCGGGCGGGCATTGCCTTGCTGCAATGTTATACCAGGGCCGTGGTGGCTAATGAAAGGCATTGCATGAGGAGTTAGCACCTCAGCAATATAGCGCTGTGCATTGAGATTGCCCTGTATGACCACGAGCTCAGTCGTACGGTTCACCATGATCCCACCCCACACCATTACACTCCCTCCCCCGAACCTGTCCCTCTTCACCACACAGCAATCGGCGAATCTCTCGTTTTTGCGTCTGTATACGCGTAGCCTACCATCTGCATGGCTGAGTGTGAACCGAGATTCGTCAGTAAAGAGAACTCGGTTCCACTTAGCCCGCCGCCAATTCAAATGACGTCGCGACCACAATAACCTAGCACCACGGTGACGTCGCGTCATTATTTGACCGGTATATGGGCGTCAGGCTCTGATTGGCAGCGCGTTGCATCGCAAGCGCCTACGGATGGTCTGTGCTGACACACCGTATCTCCTAGCCGTTAAGGTGGCTGGCAAACGACGCTGACATAAGTGGGTTAATGTGATGTAGCGGTCAGTCCTGGCGGTGGTGGCACGTGGGTGACCGGGTTGGGGACGATCTTCAACAGTCCCAGCCTGTTGATACCGGGTCACAAGCCTCTGTATGGTCTTCCGACAGCAGCCGAACCTGCGGGCCACGGCACTGGCCGTCATTCCCGCGTCCAGCATTCCAATTGCCTGATTTATTTCAACTTTAGACAAGCGTGGCATGATAAAAACAATGAAAAAGTAAAACATTTTTCAATTTTCGGATTAGCCTGTGTCGCAAGTATCGTACGACGTTGACTGAATTAATTTATCGAGTACAGGTATAGCGCGCACGTGCAATAAGTGGAAATAAACGTTCCGGTTGGTGACCGTTTTGAACCTCGTGTATTTGGTGGAAACTTAACACGGGTGTATTCACAAAATGACCAGTGTCTCGCATGTACATTCACAGAATGTGTAACATAAACATATCAAGAGATATATCGGTTCAAAAAGTGGGACGTTGGATATAATTATGGGTATAATTGGGGCCATGTTACTGTTGCATGACTGAGCATGGGGCTGTGGGGCAGCGTGGTGGGCGATATGACAATGTGTATAATTGGGACCATGTTACTGTTGCAGGACTGAGCATGGGACTGTGGGGCAGCGTGATGGGCGATATGACAATGGGTATAATTGGGGCCATGTTACAGTTTCATGACTGAGCATGGGACTGTGGGGCAGCGTGATGGGCGATATGACAATGGGTATAATTGGGGCCATGTTACTGTTGCATGACTGAGCATGGGGCTGTGGGGCAGCGTGGTGGGCGATATGACAATCGGTATAATTGGGGCCATGTTACTGTTGCAGGACTGAGCATGGGGCTGTGGGGCAGCGTGATGGGCGATATGACAATGGGTATAATTGTTGCCATGTTACTGTTGCATGACTGAGCATGGGGCTGTGGGGCAGCGTGGTGTGCGATATGACAATGGGTATAATTGTGGCCATGTTACTGTTGCAGGACTGAGCATAGGGCTGTGGGGCAGCGTGATGGGCGTTATGACAATGGATATAATTGGGGCCATGTTACTGTTGCATGACTGAGCATGGGACTGTGGGGCAGCGTGATGGGCGATATGACAATGGGTATAATTGGGGCCATGTTACTGTTGCAGGACTGAGCATGGGGCTGTGGGGCAGCGTGATGGGCGATATGACAATGGGTATAATTGGGGCCATGTTACTGTTGCAGGACTGAGCATGGGGCTGTGGGGCAGCGTGATGGGCGTTATGACAATGCGTATAATTGGGGCCATGTTACTGTTGCAGGACTGAGCATGGGGCTGCGGGGCAGCGTGATGGGCGTTATGACAATGGGTATAATTGTGGCCATGTTACTGTTGCATGACTGAGCATGGGGCTGTGGGGCAGCGTGGTGGGCGATATGACAATGGGTATAATTGGGGCCATGTTACTGTTGCAGGACTGAGCATGGGGCTGTGGTGCAGCGTGATGGGCGATATGACAATGGATGTAATTGGGGCCATGTTACTGTTGCAGGACTGAGCATGGGACTGTGGGGCAGCGTGGTTGGCGATATGACATTGAATATAATTTGGGTCATGTTACTGTTGCAGGACTGAGCATGGGGCTGTGGGGCTGTGGGGCAGCGTGGTGGGCGATATGACATTGAATATAATTTGGGTCATGTTACTGTTGCAGGACTGAGCATGGGATTGCGGGGCAGCGTGGTGGGCGATATGACAATGGGTATAATTGGGGCCATGTTACTGTTGCAGGATTGAGCATGGGGCTGCGGCCCAGTGTGGTTGGCCTGGCCACGATCCTGGGGCCTCTGTGGGGGGGCTCCGCCCTGCACTGGCCCTACATCATGCTGGGCGTCATGCTCGGCCTCCTCGCCATGTCCTTTGTAAGTCGCAGTATCGCTACCATCACCCGCATAACCCTTCACCCCTAAGACACTGACTATTTCATGTTAAGTTTGAGACTGTTCCATTATGCAGAAAAGGCAGTCATGTTGTAAATATTAAAAAATGTCAACAAATTGTGCAGATCTTCATCGGACGGCCCGTTATGAGCCAGCTCATCAAGATCTACACTGTTTGCAAATATTACCAGAGACGTATCTCTAGTTTTGAAAGGGTTAATAATCAGAATGGTCAATTCCAGGATAATTTTGGACTATTCCATTAATCATAATGGGATAGTGTTTCAAAATCTTTAAAATAATTTGAGCTGGCTCATCTGGATATACATTGTTTGCAAATCTGGGCTTAATGGTCCTTCGGCTTAATAGGAGTAACCCTTTGAACACTACAGACCTCTAAAGCAATGTTTGAAAACAGTGTATATTCAGATGACCTTGACCTTTGGTACCTTCACATATTTGTGGAGACACTTAGCCATTGTTTGCATCAAAAGGTTTATACAAGTTCTTCATCATCGTATAACATTAATATTACTTGATTGCTTCAATATTTGGACACTTGATACATGTAAGCATTAACATGATCTTGACCTTTTTGACCTTCACATGGTTGTGGAAACACTTTTTAAGCATGCACTTCTCTGACGGTTTTTGTGATGCTTTCTTTAGCACATGCCCATGATCATTTTACGGTCAAATGCCTCGGCATGCGCAACGCCGCTTCCATGGCGAAATTCTTGTCTTCATGTCCAGAACATAAGTCGAATATTTTCATGACACTTCACAAATGACCCAGACAATCTCCTTTTGTTTATTCGCACTCTGATTTCTTGTCCGGAACATAACTCAAATACCCTTGGCAATATTTTCATGAAACTTCACACTTGCATATACATTGTACCACAACCCAACAATGTGATGCACGCAAGAATGATAATTATTGCCTCACCAATTTTCTAGTTATCTCCCTTTGTTTTTTCGCACACCGGTTTCTTGTCTGAGCATAACTCGAATACCCCTTGGAATATTTTCATGAAAGTTCACACATGAATAGACCACGACCCAACGGTGTGTAATGTGCAAGATAGACACCTCTTACCTCACTAATGTTTTAATTATCACCCTCTTTTTGTTGTCAGATTGATTCTTTCCTGTCAATCACAAACTTGATTATTCTTTGGAGTATTTTCATGATATCTCACACTTGCATAAACCATGACACAAAGGTGTGTCTCTTGCAAGAATGACAACTCTCACCTTACTAACATATTACTTATCTCCCTTTATTTATGTAGTGGCTGCCCTGTAGGCGGTGAGGGTGATACACATGAGCTTGTTGACGAGCGTCACTGTCTAGTTCCATTATGTTTGAAATGAAAATGCATTATAGGAATGAATGGCCTTTTGTGGAATTTATCGGGGTATAAACTTGGAAAAGTCGCGGGAATACTGGACGAAGGCCGGAAGGTCTCGTCCAGTATTCCCGCGACTTTTCCAAGTTTATATCCCCGATAAATTCCACAAAAAGGCCATTCATTCCTTATAATTCCAGCATTTGAAATAAATTCATCAAGAAAATGTGTTTATTTTCCGTTTTCTTAAGAATTATTTTAACTGCGCCTCACGGTTACGGAAAGTAGTTTGGCGTGGGAGTTTACTGGGATATAAATTTTGGACAGAGACTTGCTACGAGCCAATCAAATGTTAGGGAATTGTGTAAATATTTTTGTGCTGGAATTATTAGTGTTTGTTGTTTTTTTCTCAATAAATGCTTGCCGAAACCCTCCACCGATTTTAATAATATTTGGCCGCAGGTGAAATATGGGATTCAACCCCGTTAAACTGGCATAAAATGACATTAATTGTTGATTAAACAAATAAATACATTGATTTGATAAACTTTCTGCTGATTGGAATGTCATTCTGTCTGCAGGTGATGATGTTCCTGTCGTTCAGCAAGTTGCAGCCGAACACCGACGTCATGGGGAACCGGGCGGGCCTGATCACCTCGTCAATCATCTCCTCACTGCAGGATGATGAAAGGCAGCCTCTCGTCACATGACCACTGCTCTAATTGTTATTGATTGGTCAATTTGTGAAGTGAAAGACAGCCTCTCGTCACATGACTACTGCTCTATTTGTTATTGATTGGTCAATTTGTGAAGTGAAAGGCACATACTCTTTGCCGTAATTGTTGGTGATTACTGTAGTCCATTTGTGTCACACTTTTGATTGTACATGTATTTTTGGCGGATATAACGTTTCTACGCCATTGTCAATATCGTCAATTTAGAGGCCTAAAATCATCTTTCATAAATTCACTTGTACCCATCACTTGTATTATGTATTTACACTATGGATTTGTTTGAAATATAGGATTTATAGTTGATTAAATTATATATTGGTTATTATTATTGTCGAATAAATTGATTGGAGTTAATTGAAATTAACAAGGACATAATTAAACAATAATCTTTCCGCAATAATACAATTTGTTCAACAATTCTGCAAAAACCAGGAAACCACTTTTCCAAAAGGTAGATTTGCAGGATTTTTGCAAGATAGTTGAACAAATTGTATTATTGCGGAAAGATTACTATCATTACTAAACCAGGTTTTGTTTTTGCAGAATAGTTGAACAAATTGTATTATTGCGGAAAGATTACTATCATGAGTAAACCAGGAAAAGTGGGTTCCTGGTTTTTGCAGAATTGTTGAACATAATTATACAGATGGTGAAAATATAGATATGATTTGCTGATTTAATAGTGAGCACAGTAGATACGGATTGGACTGCTTTTTAGATGCTGGATTGCACCAGATTGTGAAGGCTTTGGGCATTAAAGGGGGTTCCAGAAACTATAATATAAAAATCTGGCTTGAAAGCTAAATTTATTGGGGAGAAAATGGACATAAATATTGAGCATACAATGGAAAAACTATTTCCTGTATTATTGTACATGCTCGGGTAAATGGCTTATGATTTCTATAATGGCTTATAATTGCTTATAGTTTCCTTGTTCGGATCTGCTTCACATTTCACACACGCATTGCTCCAATGTTCCTCTACCGCCCTGTGACAAATCAATATTCGTCCATATTCGCTAAGCCCAGCGTCAAGGTCACAGACTTGGAGCGTTCGAAACCTTAACGCTAGGGTAAATGGCTTATAATTTAAATATGCCTTGTTTGGCTGCCAGCGGGGGTATTCGTGTGCCGACAGGTCACATTTCTAGTCTTCATTATCATATAACTTTAATATTACTTGATGGATTGCATTAATATTAGGACACTTGATACATGTGAGCACTTGGAACACACATATTCTCCCATTAACGAGACCTTGACCTCTGTGACCTTCAAATGGTTGAGAAAACACTTAACCATTTTTGTCGAGCCTGCTTGCTGAAAGCGAGACATAGTGATCACAATGACGTCTGGGTGTCCGTCCGTCCGTCCGTTCGAAATATGTGTTAGTTTTTAAACAAGAGGCCCAAATGGGCCTGTATCGCTCACCTAAAAGCCTCCATAGTGGTCATTTTTATTTCACAAAGACTCTTAACTTACAACTTCAAATGTTCCACATAATTTGTTGGTACCTTCTGATCTAACATATATTGCGAATGTGCATGTGATTTACTGCTATGCCTTCGATTTGATATATAAAATGACAATATTCGGTCAAAAATAAAATTTGACCCCTATTTGACCCCTCGGGCCATGACCATTTTTGATCCAGAGGCTACCATATGAACAAATCTGAATCAGCGTTAACTATCGATCATTCATACAAAGTTTCGTCGAAATTGGCCTGGCGGTTTGTGAGAAGAAGATTTTTTGACAATTTGACTTACTTTTCAACGGCGGACATCTTGGATTTGGTGATGACCTCCATTTTGACAAAAATTAACAGGCTTCACCAACAAACCATTTCAGTTAAGTTTGGTCAATATCGGCCAAGCGGTTCACAAGAAGAAGTCCTTTGAAATCTTTAGTAAAATAACAACCTTTTGACCTGTCGGTCGCCATCTTGGGATGACGTAATCATCTGATTTTGGCAAAACATGCTCCAGAGTGATTGTCTCGTCGATACCTTGGATTGGATATATTATATGACCATATTCGGTCAAAAATATAATTTGACCCCTAGTTGACCCCTCGGGCAACGCCCATTTTTGAACCAGGTGCCACCATATGAACAAATCTGAAACAGCGTTAAATATCAATCATTCTCACCAAGTTTTGTAGAAATCAGCCTGGAGGTTTGTGAGAAGAATTATTTTTGGACAATTTGACCTACTTTTCAACGGCGGACATCTTTGATTTGGTGATGACCTCCATTTTAATAAAAATGGACAGGCTTGACCCACAGACCATTACACTTAAGTTTGGCCAATATCGGCCAAGCAGTTCACAAGAAGAATACGTTTGAAATCTTTAGTAAAATAACAACTTTTTTACCTTTCGGTGGCCATCTCGGATGACAAAATCATCTTATTTAGACAAAAAATGCCCCAGAGTGATCGACTAGTCGATAGCTTCGATTTGATATATTATATGACCATATTCGAGCAAAAATATAATTTGACCCCTAGTTGACCCCTCGGGCCACGCCCATTTTTGACCCAGGGGCCACCATATGAACAAATCTGAAACAGCGTTAACTACCAATCATTCATACCAAGTTTCGTCGAAATCGGCCTGGAGGTTTGTGAGAAGAAGATTTTTTGACAATTTTACCTACTTTTCAACGGCGGACATCTTGGATTTGGTGATGACCTCCATTTTAACAACAATGTACAGGCTTCACCCACAGACCATCACAGTTAAGTTTGGCCAATATCGGCCAAGCAGTTCACAAGAAGAATATTCGATCAAAAATAAAATTTCACCCATATTTGACCCCTCGGGCCACGCCCATTTTTGACCCAGGGGCCACCATATGAACAAATCTGAATCAGCATTAACTATCGATCATTCATGCAAAGTTTCGTCAAAATCGGCCTGGCGGTTCGTGAGAAGAAGATTTTTTTTAAATTTGACCTACTTTTCCATGGCGGCCATCTTGGATTGTCGATGACCTTCATTTTAACAAATTTGAAATGGCATCACCCATATATAATCTCTGTAAAGTTTGACCAACATCGGCTCAGCAGTTCGGGAGAAGAAGATGATTGAAAATGTGCACGGACGACGGACGACGGACGACGGACGACGGACGACGGACACTTTGCCATAAGAATAGCTCACATGAGCTTTGCTCAGGTGAGCTAAAAATACCATCAAATGGCTCGACATGGGGGCCGCGGCAATCTGGTTTGTTAGCAGAAGGCTCGTCTATAGTCGCTGCATTTTCGTCGTCATCCGCATCAACAAATGTCAAAATGTTTGTACCAGTTTCTTCATCATCAATTTAACTTTAATATTACTTGCCAGATTGCTTCAATATTTGGACACTCGATACAAGTGAGCATTTGGAACACACTAATACCACTATTAACATGACCTTGGCCTTTTTTACCTTCACATTGTTGCGGAACATTTAGCCATTTTTTTTGCGTCACAAAGTTTGTACCAGTTTCTTGCTCATTATATAGAGAATATTAGTATAGTGTCATGAACGTGAATAAATATCTGTCGAGGCTGAGAAATCAGGATGGGCGAGGCTTGCCGAGCACATCCTGATTTCGAGCCGAGTCAGATATTTATTCACGTTCATGACACTATAATAATATTCTATTTATCCCGTTAACCACATCAAAGTTGTTCAAATGTCTCTAAAAATGCATTTGTGGCCTCATAAGTTTGTCTTCTGAAGCGACAAGATTATCGTGTTACGTCATTCACATAATGACGTAACGTCATACATAATGACGTATCTACTAGACGTGAACGAGAAAAAATACACGTACCTGCTTTTCACGTCTAGTAGCGACATAGTTGACGGGATAAATTACTTTAATATTACTTGACGGATTGCGTTATATTACGACACTTGATACATGTGAGCATTTGGAACTCATTCCACCATTAACATAACCTTCACCTGTTTGACATTGGCCATTTTTTTAGTCAAAAAGTTTGTACCAGTTTTGCATCGCTTAAATATTTGGAAACTTAATACATGTGAGCATTTGGAACACACTCATTCCACCATTAACATGACCTTCACCTGTTTGACATTGGCCATTTTTTTAGTCAAAAAGTTTGTACCAGTTTTGCATCGCTTAAATATTTGGAAACTTAATACATGTGAGCATTTGGAACACACTCATGCCCCCGTTTACATGACCTTGACCTTTTTGACCTTCACATGGGGTGGTGGTCGGGCGAACGAGACGGCGTAAATTAACGGTAGTGGTTCCTCCTTGTAGGAATCACGATTTGCCTGGTTTGGCCCTCGGGTACGTTTTTATCTTTGGCTCTTTAGGTACCTGGGAGTTAAATTGGATTATTGCCCATTATAAAAGTAGTAAGATTATAACTGATCCTACTGCTTTAGGGAGGGGCCAAATGATTCTGGTGTGGCGAGGACCTGGCATCAGATCAGGATTATTCTGATTTCAGAGCTGAATATATAGTTTTGTTATTGTAAATATTCAGTTCTGATATTGGGATTTTCCCCCCATTTGTACATGTACTTGAACATGTACATGTACTTGTACATGTAATATATGGGATTTAGTACTAAACCCATTGACCCGGCCTTAAATGACCTTAGCTGTTAATAGGCCGTTAAACCCCAACAAACTAACAAACATTGACCTTCACATGGTTGTGGAAACACGTAGTCATTTTTTATGCAAACAAGTTTGTACCAGTTTCTTCATCATCATATAATTTTAATAATAACGGATTGCTTCAATATTTGGACACTTGATACATGTGAGCATTTGGAACACACTCATGCCACCATTAACATGACCTTCACATTGTTGCGAAACACATAGCCATTTTTGGCGTCAATAAGTTTGTACCAGTTTCTTCATCTTATAACTTGAGTAGTACTTCATGGATCGCTTCAATATTTGGACACGTAATACATACAAGCAATTGGAACACACTCGTGCCCCGATTAACATGACCTTGACCTTTACATGGTTGTGGAAACACATAGCCATTTTTTACATCAAAAAGCTTGTACAAGTTTCTTTATCATGATATAATTACTTTAATATTACTTGACGGATTGCTTCAATAGTTGGACTCTTGATGCATATGAGCATTGGAACACACGCATGCTCCCATTAACAAGACCTTGACCTCTGTGACCTTCACATGGTTGTGAACACTTGTTAGCAGAAGGAATGACTAAAGTCGCCGCTTTTTCCGTCGTCGTCACCGGCGTCGTCGTCCGCTTTCGCCGTCCACATCAACAAATGTCGAAATGTTTGTACCAGTTTCATCATCATATAGAGAATAGTAGGTTAGTGCCGTGAATGGAAAAACATATCTGGCAAGGCTTAGGAAACGGGATGGGCGAGGCTCTGCCGAGCACATCCCGTTTCTGAGCCGCACCAGATATTGTTCCCATTCACGGCACAAACCTACTATTCTATTTATCCCGTCAACACATACAAATGGCTTTAAAATGCAAAATAGCCCCAGCCACCGCACATATTCATATGCAGTGATTAGGTCGTACCGACAGGATATCAAAAATGTTTCACGGCACCGTGTTACACTGCACATACGCACTGTGTTGACGGGATAAATTAATATTACTTGCCAGATTGCTTCAATATTTGGACACTTGATACATGTGAGCATTTAGGATAAACAAATGTAAGGCAAATGTGTTAACGTTGTTTTTGTTTATTCAATAACTGCTTCACCGATTTTTATAATATTAATTTTGTTCACAATGTGTGGGATGGTGCTTTATTTTGCATACAGCCCACGTCCGACACCCCAAGGTGTATCATCCCGTATTTAACCTGCTGAATTGGCGGGAAAATCCAAAATTAGAACGGAATATTTACATCGAAAAAAAATAATATATTCAGCCCTGCAAATACTTGTACAGGTAATATATGGGATTTAGTACTAAACCCATTGACCCGGCCTTAAATGACCGTAGCTGTTGATAGGCCGTTAAACCCCAACAAACAAACATAAGGGGTATGACCAAATGATTCAATTATCACATACAAGAAAGTCAAACACGTACAGGAGGGCCAAACCAAGACTCCGGTTGGGATTCCGGTAAGGATGAATCCTGATCGTTAAATTATCCATCGCATGCTGTTACATAGTGTATTTCTGTCCATACGTTACATTGTTGGTTCTTGTTATAATAATCAACACTTGTAATCTTTAATTCTTTATTGTCATATATTCTCAACGACCTGACTCGCTCTAACCCATTACAGTAACTAATTTTCTCTCACACACCACATTTCATCGTATGCTGGAATGATCCAGTGACATTTCCCTGTTACCGTATATACCATATTAGAATACCATATTTAACCTATAAAATATACCCCTATACCCCTTTATGATTTGTCCTCAAATCATCGAAGTCATTATGCAATCTCTAATATTTGGAATAAGTCACGTTATCTCATTTGCTTACCCAGAAAATGACGCATGCAACAACTGTTTAGTTATCTTAATCTCGAATTTACATGCATACAATCCTCCAAATTTTCTACTACATGTCAACAACAAATATTACTAAAATAATTATTTAAATACACCATCAGTTCATTTTAGTGACATAGACATAACATATAATAGTAGTTCATTTGATATAACATAACATGTACATACGTGTATTTTCATACCGCATTCTAATCGAAATGTTGTCTATATTTCATTCTATTAAGAATGGTACACTCAAAACATGATTTAGACTACATATTCTATCATATGATTATGTATTTTGCATCGAATATTTGATACGTATAGGTACATATAGCTAGTACGTACCCGTATTTATCAAAATCCTAAATGCATGTAAATATTTTAATCATTTTCGTTTTTGAAATTGATATTCCGATATTAACAAGTGCATGTTGCAATCAGGCACCTATATATATCGTCATATTTAATGATTATTTGTTCCTTTGCCAAAACCTTTTTCAAAACACAATTGTTTTTACGTTTAAGTCTTAAGTTTTAATGATAATGCTTTGTTCATGCCTACTTAACATTTTTCTTTATGATAAACTATCATTTGAACCAACTATATTTTATGCACTGATAATTTTCTAACAAACTTCCAATGAAGCAATACATATACATCTAATATGCAGCACTTCATAATTCGTAATAATTTTTACAAACATAGTCAACATGTATACATATGATGATACGTGAAACAGTACTCTCATACCACAAATCCTGTCCATAATAATAAAATCTGATTAATAATACAATATGATACACAAGTACGTACAAATATTTGAGAATTTTGTTATGTTGCCTCTTGTCTTATTCATGCCAGTTTTACGGCATATCATAACATCAGAATCGTTATTAATGCAATATCTAATCAATAATGCGTATTTTTCAGGAAATAAATGTCTCCGTTGCGATTGCTTCTTCCATTTATTTCTTGAAAACGCAATAACTATTTTTAATTACGTTTGCGAACCCGTAATATTTTTTATGAAATTTAACATTACAAATATGCTGATGCCTGATGTACAAGAGACTATGAAATACACCATCACATTGACATTAAATATATTTTAAAAGTGATTATATATTGCATTTCAATTCACCGTCTCTCCACATGAATTCAGAACAACGATAATGATATACTCAACAAAACTAGAAACGTCCCTGTTTTATAGCCGGTGTAGCTCTGTCTATGTATGTACCACATGTTCAAAGTACATGTATTTTAAACCGTGGCGATGTTCAGAATACGATCGTGTAGAGTTTAGCCGATACACACGGTTTACATAGCGGCCAGTGACCGGAACGTTGATTTCCACTTTTTGCACGTGCACGCTATACTTGTCATCGATAAGGTGACTCAGTTCATGTCGTACCATTCATGCGATAGGGGCTATTCGGAAAATTAAAAAACTTTTTTAATTTTTCACTGTTTTCGATATGCCACGGCTTTCCGAAAACGAGCGAAATCAGACAATTGGGATGCTTGCGGGTGGGATGGCCGCTAGGGCGGTCGCGCCTCGGTTTGGTTGCTGTCGGAAGACGATTGATCGTCTTGCAGCCCGGTACCAGCAGACTGGGCTGTTCACGACCGGCAGCGACCTGGTAGGCCTCGTGTAACGACGGCTAGAGCCGATCGTTACATTACGTTGACGCACTTACGTCAACGTCGATTGGCAGCCACAGTCACTGCTAGGCGATACGGTGTCTCAGGGCAGACCATTCGCAACCGGTTACGTCGTAACGCCCAACCAATCCGGGCACGCCGCCCGTACACTGGTCAGATAATGACCCAACGTCACCGTGCTGCCAGACTGTTATGGGCGCGATGTCATCTGAACTGGAGAAGGGCTGACTGGAACCGAGTTTTGTTCACCGATGAATCTCGGTTCACAGTTAGTCATGCTGACGGAAGATTACGGGTATACAGGCGTAAAAATGAAAGATTCACCGATTGTTGCATTGTTGAGAAGAACAGGTTTGGGGGAGGGAGCGTAATGGTCTGGGGTGGGATTATGGGAAACCGGAAGACAGATTTGGTTGTTGTACAGGGCAACATCAATGCACAACGTTATGTTGTTGCAGATGTGCTAAATGCACATGCCTTACCATTTATCCGTCAGCATGGTCCTGGTGTGACATTGATGCACGACAATGCCCGCCCTCACGTAGCCAGGGTCACCACTCAATACTTACAGCAAAACAACGTCGACGTCATGCCATGGCCCGCGTCTCCCCGGATCTCAATCCTATTGAGCACATATGGGATGAGCTGGGCCGCAAATCACGAGCTAACCATCAGATTGACAATGTTCGCGATCTTACACGGGCGTTACAACGGGAATGGGGGAATTTGCCCAACGCACTGGTATTGCGTTACGTCACGTCGATGCGGCGTAGGATCATTGCATGCATTCATGCAAATGGTGGCCACACTCGGTACTAACGAGATTTACTGAATTTGCCACATTACTTATTGAAATTCCATCTCTAAACATTAAGTAACACATTTCTGAGTTTTTGTGATTTTTGATTTTGACCCCTACCGCCCTTGGCCGGTTATCTCTCGAATATTTAACAAGATATCCAAATGCAATTTATTGGCTTTGATACAGAAATGAATGAACATGTTTTTCCATTTTGATTTTTAAAAGTAACCCTTTTGGTTTTTGATGAATCTTTCCTTAAACATGGAGGGACCTTTCTAGTTTTGCTCAGTATACATCCATATCTATGAAACATCAATCACCATACTCAAATATACAAAAATACTTGTGAACATGTAAGTTTTAGTACAATACAAATTACATGGCCGCGTGAAATTTGTTATAACCGCCACCATGAGAAGCAGCCTCGTGACCTTAGTTGTTATATCAACAAACTGTCATGAAACCGCTATCCTGTAAATTTCCCTGGTAATATAAACAGCCTATATTCTTGGATGAAGTTGACCTTTTGATTTCACTGGTTTCCCCAGCGGAAAACACTAAACAAAGTGAAACGTGCGGCATGTTTTAATGTTGCCTGCGCTGAGAAACACAGGCATAGGCTGGAAGTACTTAGTGTAGTTCTGGATCAATGGTACCGTAAATCTCTACGACAACCTGATAATGACGTTGAATGTTGCAGCTTATGTATATATGAATACATATATATTAAAATACATACGTCATGTTAAGTCTGCCAGTCCTCTGTTAATGGTTTAAATTGCACAAAACAGTTTGTATATGCGACGGGCCTATATTTACATATACTGACACACGCATGTCTCGTGTAATAGCATAGTAATTTAAAATTGTTTATGAATTTTCTCCCTTCTGATCGCACAGGGCCGTCAAAATAACACAATACAGGTTGTATGCACGTTTGCGAACTTAACGACTGCACTGGCTCAAATGACTTGCTTGTTTTTCTGTTTTGTACACTTTTTCGTCAAACAATACTTTTCTTTTTATTCTTTTTTTTTTATGTGATATAAAATACGCATTGTTCCATTTTTTTTTCTCTCGGCAACCTGCGGATTTGACGTCACAATCCACATGTTTCAAGAAACAATTTGGATCAAAGCAAACCTACCTCACCCAATTTTCAGTTTATACTATATTCCTGTCAACATTCGCTTGTACTCAATTTAAAAACAAAAATGGCTTCTCATGTATATACACATGAGGCACTATTTATAGTAATTTCCCCGCTATAATGTATATATCAAGGTCACAATCATTATATAATCTACACAACTATTGACATACAATTAATAATAAATAAATAAATACATGTACATACATAATACAGATACTATGTCAATACATATATTGCCCTGTCTCAAGTTTGTCCACATCTCGGCATGTGTCTTCGGGGCAATATAGTATTACTTATGGTACTCGTACAAATGCTTAAACATACCACTGTCTAATTCGGAAATTTGTATGTTTTTGTTCGGGAACCAATCGTTAGAACTCAGATTCTGTGTTTACTCTCTCATTTACCTTACTGCACGTTTGTGACATATTTGCATGCATTAAACATTTAAATACACACAAACCTGCATTTGTTTTGTATACAGATCTACTTCAAACGGTCTTTGCAAAACTAAATCCTAGAAAGCGTGCTTGAATAAACCCTAGTTTTATTTTCTCCGGTAACACTATTTACTTGTCATTCAATCGGTCACATAGTGTAATGTTTGGATTCCATCTCATGGTAACAACATTATTTAAAAGTGACTTATGCAGCCTCAGTGAGTCAATTAACTGACTTATGAGTGCATCATTTGCGATTCTCAGTTCTATGTCGCGTGGAGAAAGTTCACAATGAGTTTCATTGCAAACATCAAATGATTATTTCTTATTTCTAAAAATATCCCCGTGCATACATTTCGTTTGTAGCACAATGTTTGTACATATTGAATTATATATCTTCGTCGTTTAATTGCGTATGCGGCAAGCATACAAATTATGATTGATATCACAATTATCAATGTGTCTACACTGATGGCAATTATATAATCTGAAGTATCTGCATTAGCAGACAATTTTGGCTGTCCTTTCTCATGTACAAACATTGTATAATTCAATATTGATTCCACATTAGTACTGTTGGTCGTATGTATTAAAGCAATCATAGCTGTTAAACGTTTTACCTTAATACATAAATATGTGAAACCGCTACATATTAGTGTCATGACAATCGCTGTTGTAATATAAATAGCATATTTAGGTAGACCAAAATCATTCGATTTTGGTGTTGATTTTCTTGTAATCATTGAACTTCGTGGAATCTACGCTGAATTGTGGAATTATCATGGATGTCTCGTTTGCAAACATACTGTCTGTTTTTATCTTTGATATCTTGTCAAAATCAAACAAATGGTGTATAATAGCTAAATTTATCACATGTAGTGTTGACGAACTGTTATTGTTACAATTATCAATTCTGGGGGGAACAAAATATAGATCTGTTGTCAACGAACAATGGCATTGTAATTCCATAACACAGGATGTACATCCCTTTGATTCCGTAACTATTCCATTATTACAACTCTTTATGATTTTACTGGCATTGACTACAAAAATTGTTTCTTCGTTTAATTCTAGAACATTATGAAGTTAGTGTATGTGGCAAAACATTTGTCTCACAGAACTTGTGAACCGACTCCGTATGCTCCAAAAATAAAGCTGACACGCATGAATTATATGAAATTGGTCTAGCTATTAGAAACATACACTGTTTTATATGGCTTCCTTTACACATTAACACATCTTCGACTGATAGTTCCAAATACAATGTGTGTGTATGATGTATTGCAAAATATGGTAGTAAATTTGATATCTTTTTGCACTGGAATCGGAAAGCTTTGAACGTTCCATAGTTCAAAAATTGAACTAGACAGTTTGATAGGAATTCTCACGAGAATAAACAGTGAGCTGTCATGTCTTTTATACATATAGCTGATTGAATTGGAATAATAATATTGCAAAGTATCATGCATTATTATGGTAATTTTTGTCCGTTGAAACTAATTCGTGTTGAAGTTGGTAGAGTGTAAGTCATATGCTAAATGTCTTGTAATCTCATGACCTTTTAGAATTTCTTCAAATACTTGTCTGTCTTTGATTGGCAAATTTGGTTTAACATTAGGTAATGCATTTTCAACCATTGTCGTCATTGGGAAGCCATAAAGAACTTCAAATGGAGACTTCCCATGTGGTTTACATGGTGCACTTCTATATCCATATAAGATGTGACTGATTATCATTGGCCAGTTGTCTTGTGTTGTGTTTGAATGTTTTCTCAGTCCAGAACCAATAATACCGTTGAGTCGCTCTACGAGTCCTTGAGTTTGTGGATGATAGGAGGTAGAGTTTATCTTCTGTATATTGAAACTTTTACATATTGCTTGCATCAATTTTGAAACCAAATTTGATCCATTATCTGATAATAAAAAAGTCGGGGGTCCATAAACGCTTATGACATTGTCATAAAACAATTGTACTATAGTTTTTGTATCAGTCGCCTTCAATGGATATGCGATGGGATATTTACTGAAATGATCACAAACAAGAGCTGTAGGAGAACAGCATAGCTCGACTACGAGGGTTGTCGATGTACACATAGCTTGACAAAGAAGGTGGCTGCGGCCTGCATAAAAACCTTAACCAAGGTTGACAAAAAACATTAACCAAGGGATTATTGATGTACGTCACTAGGAGATAAAGTTTTCCAAGAATGGTTGCTGTAGGCCCAGGAATATTCCACATACAAGCTTGACTAAACACCGTAACCAAGGGGAGATAACTAAGTAATCCAAGGATAAAAGTAGGTCAAGGTCAAATATAGGTCAGGGATTATTGATGTACATCATTAGGAGATGAAGTTGTCCAAGTATGGTTGATGTAGGCCCAGAAGTATTCCATATACAAGCTTGACTATAAACATTAACCAAGTAATTGAAGGTTAAATGTAGGTGAAGGTAAAATAAAGGTCAGGGGTTATTGATGTACATCCCTATGAGAAAAAGTTATCCAAGTATGGTGTCTGTATGCACAATAGTATTCCATCTACAAGCTTGACTAAAAACCTTAACCAAGGTTGAGTAACTAGATGGCCGCGACCTGCATGTCGTGCCTTGTGGCGAGGCATGGACACTAAAAAAAAGATGTAGTATAAGGAAAAACATTAACCAAAAAACTTAAGCAAAAACTTTAACCGGACACACGTAAGTACGTACATACGTACGTACGACAAAGTGCCGACTATATCGCGCTTTCCGCAAGCGGGCGCGAAAAAATCTTTAACCAAAAACTTCAAAGTAATTTTACCTTGACATTGGGCACAGGGACCGCACGGGAGGCGGGTAGAATGAAAATATAGATGATGATAAACACCCATGTGAAGTTTCAAGAATCACATTGCAGAAGAATAATGGGCAAAGCAGTTGCAGAGATATAGTATAACGAAAAAATTTACCCAAAAAACTTAACCAAAAACTTTAACCAAAAAACTTAACCAAAAAACTTAACCAAAAACTTTTAACCAAAAAACTTAACCAAAAACTTTGAAGTAATTTGACCTTGACATTGGGCACAGGGGCCGCACGGAAGCGGGGTAGAATGAAAATATAGATGATGATAAACACCCATGTGAAGTTTCAAGGTAATGGGCAAAGCAGTTGCAGAGATATAGTATAACGAAAAACTTTAAACAAAAAACTTAACCAAAAACTTTAACCAAAAAACTTAACCAAAAACTTCAAAGTAATTTGACCTTAACATTAGGCACAGGGGCCGCACGGGAGGGGGGTAGAATGAAAATATAGATGATGATAAACACCCATGTGAAGTTTCAAGGTAATGGGCAAAGCAGTTGCAGAGATATAGTATAACAAAAAACTTTAACCAAAAACTTAACCAAACAACTTAACCAAAAACTTTAACCACAAAACTTAACCAAAAAACTTAACCAAAAACTTTAACCAAAGAACTTAACCAAAAACTTCAAAGTAATTTGACCTTGACATTGGGCACAGGGTCGCACGGGAGGGGGGTAGAATGAAAATATAGATGATGATAAACACCCATATGAAGTTTCAAGGTAATGGGCAAAGCAGTTGTAGAGATATAGTATAACAAAAAACTTTAACCAAAAAACTTTAACCAAAAAACTTAACCAACAACTTCAAAGTAATTTGACCTTGACATTGGGCACAGGGGCCGCACGGTAGGGGGTAGAATGAAAATATAGATGATGATAAACACCCATGTGAAGTTTCAAGGTAATGGGCAAAGCAGTTGCAGAGATATAGTATAACAAAAAACTTTAACGAAAAACTTTAACCAAAAAACTTAACCAAAAAACTTAACAACTTTACCAAAAAACTTAACCAAAAACTTTAACCAAAGAACTTAACCAAAAACTTTAACCAAAAAACTTAACCACACAACTTAACCAAAAACTTTAACCGGACACACGTACGTACGTACGTACGTACATACGTACGCCAAAGTGCCGACTATATCGCGCTTTCCGCAAGCGGGCGCGACAAAAATTGGAATTTAACTGGTTTACGTGTTTAAAGGTGAAGGACAGCACATCATTAATTAACATGCCATTAAAATGACAGTAGTTAATGAGACTTAACCTGGATGGAAATAACACCAATAAACAAGAGGGCCCATGATGGCCCTAATTCGCTCACCTGACTCCATGAACACCAGAGGAGAATGTGACATTGAGTTCATGTGTTTTAAAAAAAATGTGCTATTTTTAGATGGCGGTCATTTTGGATTAAACGATGACTCTCATTTTACCAAATCTGAAAATGCTTCACCCAAGGATCTTAACTTCCTATGAAGTTTGGCCAGCATCGGCCATGTGGTTCCTGAGAAAAAGACGTTCAAAATCTTGAATAAATGGACCTTTTGGCAGCCATCATGGATGACATAATCATCCGATTGCGAAAAATATTGCACCAGAGCAATCGCCTCATCGATACCTTCAATTTGATATATGGCATGAGCATATTCGGTCAAAAATAAAATTTGACCCCAATTTGACCCCACGGGCTATGCCCATTTTGACTCCGGGGTCACCATTTTCACAACTTTGAAAGAGCATTGTAAACAGATCATTCCTACCAAGTTTAGTCGAAATCCGGCCAGCGGTTCATGAAAAGAAGATCTTTTAACAATTTATGCTATTTTTAGACGGCGGCCATCTTGGGATTAGCGATGACCTCCATTTTAACAAATCTGAAAAGGGTTCACCCATGGACCATAACTTTTAAGTTTGGCTACCATGGGCCAAGCGGTTCATTTGAGGAGGGGTGTGGTGGGGTGTGGGTGGGGGGGGGGGGCCCTGGTGCGGGTCCCCGGCGAGGCGGAACATCGTGAGCACGAAGTGGCCGGGCTGGGGCTTCACCACCTGCACAATCGTGTCCAGGTCAATGTACAGCTGATACTCGTACATCTGCAATGTAGCAGCAATATATGTGGCTGTCGGCAATGTTGCAGCAAAGTATGTGGCTGTCGTCAATGTTGCAGCAAAGTATGTGGCTATGTGTATAAAAGTGAATGTGTACAAATTAAATTATAAATACATGTACATAATAAAATATAATTATTACATTAAATACATATTTTAAAAATAAACAAGAAACGAGGCAAAGCCACGAAGGCCAGGTTTTTTCCAAGCATAGACACTTGGATAACATAATTATACCAACTTTTTGTAGACTAGATGGCCGTGGCCTGCATGTCGCGCCTTGGGGCGAGGCATGGACACTAAAAAAATAGATATAGTACATGGAAAAACTTTAACAAAAAAACTTTAACCGGACACACAGACGTACGGACGGACGTATGCCAAAATGCCGACGATATCGCGCTTTCCGCAAGCGGGTGCGACAATGATGATAAACACCCATGTGTAGTATCAAGGTAATGGGTGAAGCAGTTGCAGAGATATAGTACACGAAAAAACTTTAACAACAAAATTCAAAGTAATTTGACCTTGACATTGGGCACAGGGGCCGCACGGTTGGGGGTTAGAATGAAAATATGGATGATGATAAACATCCATGTGAAGTTTCAAGGTAATGGGCGAAGCAGTTGCAGAGATATAGTATAACGAAAAAGTTTTAACCAAAAAAATTAACCAGACGTACGTTAAAAAATTAACGTTGAAAATGGCTAAGTCAATTACGTAGAAATAATAGGTGAAGGTAAAAAAATGGTCACATGTTGGATAGTTGTATGTGGTAGGCACCCCTTGGTTATGAAGCTGTGAAAGTTTGGTGGTCCTATGTGGTACAGTACCAAAGAAATGGACTTAAACACGAAAACTTAACATTGTAAACGCGAAAACTTAACTTTGAAAATGGCTAAGTCGACTGCGCGGAAAAAAAGGGTCAAGTTAAAAAAAAAAGTAACATGTTGGATAGTGATATGTGGTGGGCACCCCTTGATTATGAAGCTGTGAAAGTTTGGTGGTCCTAGGTGGTACAGTAACAAAGAAATGGACTCAAACACTTAACATTGATTGTGGAGCCGCCCTTAACATTGATTGCCCGCCGCCCGTCCGGCCCGCCCGCCCCGCCCACCCGCCCGCCCGGCTTTCGCCAATCCAATAGCCTGGATTTGTTTTAAAAAAACCTGGCTAAAAAGTAACATGTTGGATAGTGATATGTGGTGGGCACCCCTTGATTATGAAGCTGTGAAAGTTTGGTGGTCCTAGGTGGTACAGTAACAAAGAAATGGACTGAAACACGAAAACTTAACATTGATTGTGGACGCCGCCCGCCCGCCCGCCCGCCCGCCCGCCCGCCCGCCCGCCCGCCGCCCGCCGCCCCCCAAACCCGCCCGCCCGGCTTTCGCCGATCAAATAGCCTGGATTTCTTTCTCAATAAACTTGGCTAATACTAGATGGCCGCGGCCTGCATGTCGCGCCTTGTGGCGAGGCATGGACACTAAAAAAAAAGATATAGTATAACGAAAAACTTTAACCAAAAAACTTAACCAAAAACTTCAAAGTAATTTGACCTTGACATATTTGGGCACAGGGGCCGCACGGGAGGGGTGTAGAATGCAAATATAGATGATGATAAACACCCATGTGAAGTTTCAAGGTAATGGGCAAAGCAGTTGCAGAGATATAGTATAACAAAAAACTTTAACCAAAAAACTTAACCAAAAAACTTAACAAAAAACCTTAACCAAAGAACTTAACCAAACTCTTCAAAGTAATTTGACCTTGACATTGGGCACAGGGGCCGCACGGGAGGGGGGGGGGGGTAGAATGAAAATATAGATGATGATAAACACCCATATGAAGTTTCAAGGTAATGGGCAAAACAGTTGCAGAGATATAGTATAACGAAAAACTTTAACCAAAAAACTTAACAAAAAATTTAACCAAAAGCTTTAACCAAAAACTTTAACCAAAAAACTTAACCAAAAACTTCAAAGTAATTTGACCTTGACATTGGGCACAGGGGCCGCACGGGAGGGGGTAGAATGAAAATATAGATGATGATAAACACCCATATGAAGTTTCAAGGTAATGGGCAAAGCAGTTGCAGAGATATAGTATAACGAAAAACTTTAACCAAAAACTTTAGCCAAAAAACTTAACCAAAAACTTCAAAGTAATTTAACCTTGACAGTGGGCATAGGGGCCGCACGGAAGGGGGGTAGAATGAAAATATAGATGATGATAAACACCCATGTGAAGTTTCAAGGTAATGGGCAAAGCAGTTGCAGAGATATAGTATAACGAAAAACTTTAACCAAAAAACTTAACCAAACAACTTAACCAAAAACTTTAACCAAAAACTTCAAAGTAATTTGACCTTGACATTGGGCACAGGGGCAGCACGGGAGGGGGGTAGAATTAAAATATAGATGATGATAAACACCCATGTGAAGTTTCAAGGTAATGGGCAAAGCAGTTGCAGAGATATAGTATAACGAAAAACTTTAACCAAAAAACTTAACCAAAAACTTTAACCAAAAACTTTAACCAAAAAACTTAACCAAAAACTTTAACCAAAGAACTTAACCAAAAACTTCAAAGTAATTTGACCTTGAAATTGGGCACAGGGGCCGCACAGGAGGGGGTAGAATGAAAATATAGATGATGATAAACACCCATATGAAGTTGCAAGGTAATGGGCAAAGCAGTTGCAGAGATGTAGTATAACAAAAAACTTTAACCAAAAAACTTAAGCAAAAAACTTAAGCAAAAACTTTAACCAAAAAACATAAACAGAAACTTCAAAGTAATTTGACCTTGACATTGGGCACAGGGGCCGCACGGGAGGGGGTAGAATGAAAATATAGATGATGATAAACACCCATGTGAAGTTTCAAGGTAATGGGCAAAGCAGTTGCAGAGATATAGTATAAGGAAAAACTTTAACCAAAAACATTAACCAAAAAAACTTAACCAAAAAACTTAACCAAAAACTTTAACCAAAGAACTTAACCAAAAACTTTAACCAAAAAACTTAACCAAACAACGTAACCAAAAAACTTAACCAAAAACTTTAACCAAACAACTTAACCAAAAAACTTAACCAAATACTTTAACCAAAGAACTTAACCAAAAACTTTAACCAAAAAACTTAACCAAACAATTTAACCAAAAACGTACGTACGCCAAACGGCCGACTATATCGCGCTTTCCGCAAGCGGGCGCGACAAAAAACTAAACTTTAAAAATTCTCACAGATGCGGACGTGAACTCGCATGTCGCATGTATAAGTAAGTTTAGCAATTTGTTGATTCAGTTGTGTGTGAATATCGCTGGAAATAACGATAACTAGTTTTAATACCTGATCCCATAATTCTGGTAGCTCCACCTCCCTCAGTAGGTCACCTGATGTGTTGTCATGGAGATAGACCACGCCCCTGACTTCTGGATTGTGATAGGTTGCTGAGATACACATCAAGTCCAACTCGTCTTCATAATCCACCTGATGTATTATCTGAAAGATATTTGAAATTCTGATGTGAACGATGTCATAATTCCAGCACAAAAATATTTCCCTAACATTTGATAGGCCCGTAGCAAGTCTCTGTCCAAAATTTATATCCCAGTAAACTCCCACGCCGAACTACTTTCTGTAACCGTGAGGCGCAGTTAAAATAATTCTGAAGAAAACGGAAAATAAACACATTTTCTTGATGAATTTAATTCAAATGCTGGAATGATAAGGAATGAATGGCCTTTTTGTGGAATTTATCGGGGATATAAACTTGGAAAAGTCGCGGGAATACTGGACGAGGCCTTCCGGCCTTCGTCCAGTATTCCCGCGACTTTTCCAAGTTTATACCCCGATAAATTCCACAAAAAGGCCGTTCATTCCTATAATAAATGCAATAATAATAATAGATATTTCGCTGATTTTTCCACAATGTTTTGACAACTCATTTGAATCATCATGTCAAACTGATTCAAACAAGTTGTTACAACTCGTATTTTCAAGAAGAACAAAAATGTTTGTTCACAAAATTCACACTAAATACATTAAAGCTACATACCCACTCAGTAGGCACAAAATGTTCTTCAAATCATAGACATCATCCGAGACATTTTCTGGCAAAGTAAACATTCATTCACCATTACCCCACATATTGATTGGCATTATTATACATTTTATATCAGACGTAAATTTCCACACTGATATCAGGGACGATAACCTTGTGTATACAGCCAAGGCCATGCATTTTCTATTGCATGCATATAGATTACAATAGAATGCGAAATACATGGCTGACTTTGTTTGATCCTTGGAACAATGATCACTTGTCAATAACGGCCACTTCCCTAGGCCGGTCATTGTTCAAAGGTTCGACTGTAGTTAAGTTTGCCTGACAATTGGTGAAATTTTCTTTATAAACAATATTCCTGCCAAACCATAACTTATTGTACTAATGACAAGTTGCCAATGGTATGGCACCAGAGCTCCAGATAAGCTGCGTATTTGCGTAAATACCCAATTAATATTGCCAAAAAGCCAATTGAAAACAGTAGTAGTGAGTATCAACAAGAGATGTAGGAGAACAGCATAGCTCGACTACGAGGGTTGTCGATGTACACATAGCTTGAAAAACAAGGTGGCCGCGGCCTGCATAAAAACCTTAACCAAGGTTGACTAAAAACCTTAACCAAGGGAAATTAAGTAAGTAATTCAAGGTTAAATGTAGGTCAATGTCAGATATAGGTCAGGGGTTATTGATGTACATCACTTAGGAGATGAATATGCTGTAGGCCCAATTCCATATACAAGCTTGACTATAAACATTAACCAAGTTTGAGTACAAACCTTAACCAAGGGGAAATAACTAAGTAATTCAAGGTTAAATGTAGGTGAAGGTAAAATATAGGTCAGGGGTTATTGATGTACATCCCTATAAGAAAAAGTTATCCAAGTATGGTGTCTGTATGCATCTACAAGCTTGACTAAAAACCGTAACCAAGGTTGACTAAAAACCTTAACCAAGGGGAATTAACTAAGAAATTCAAGGTTAAATGTAGGTCAAGGTCAAATATAGGTCAGGGGTTGTTGATGTACATCACAAGGAGATGAAGTTGTCCAAGTATGGTTGGTGTAGGGCCAGGAGTATTCCATCTACAAGCTTGACTAAAAACCTTAACCAAGGAGAATTAACTAAGTAATTCAAGAGGAAATGTAGGTCAAGGTCAAATATAGATCAGGGGTTATTGATGTACATCACTATGATAAAAGGTTTCCAAGTATGGTGTCTGTATGCACAATAGTATTCCATGTACAAGCTTGAGTAAAAACCTTAACCAAGGTTGACTAAAAACCTTAACCAATGGGAATTAACTAAGTAATTCAAGGTTAAATGTAGGTCGCGGTCAAATATAGGTCAGGGGTTATTGATGTACATCACTAGGAGAAAAACTTATCCAAGTATGGTGTCTGTATGCACAATAGTATTGCATCTACAAGCTGACTAAAAACCTTAACCAAGGTTGACTAAAAACCTTAACCAAGGGGAATTAACTAAGTAATTCAAGGTTAAATGTAGGTCAAGGTCAAATATAGGTCAGGGGTTATTTATGTAGATCACTAGGAGATGAAATTGTCCAAGTATGGTGGGTGTAGGGCCAGCAGTATTGCATATACAAGCTTGACTAAAAACCTTAACCAAGGGGAATTAAGTAAGTAATTCAAGAGGAAATGTAGGTCAATGTCAAATATAGATCAGGGGTTATTGATGTACATCCATATGAGAAAAGGTTGTCCAAGTATGGTGTCTGTATGCACAATAGTATTCCATGTAAACGCTTGACTAAAAACCTTAACCAAGGTTGACTAAAAACCTTAACCAAGGGGAATTAAGTAAGTAATTCAAGAGGAAATGTAGGTCATGGTCAAATATAGATCAGGGGTTATTGATGTACATCACTAGGAGATGAAGTTGTCCAAGTATGGTGGGTGTAGGGCCAGTAGTATTGCACATACAAGCTTGACTAAAAACCTTAACCAAGGCGTGACGGTGACGCCGACGCCGGGATGACAACATAAGCTCTAACTATTCTTCGAATAGCTAACTATTCTTCGAATCGTCGAGCTAAAAAGCAATGACAAATTTGTGGTATCTTTATCATGCTACAGAAAACAATAAACAGACCACAAATATAGCATATTTTCTTATTTTACCATGAAAACACATCTTGGTATTCCATTAGAATTGTCTCCAAGTAGACAATTATAATGAAATACCAAGATGTGTTTTCATTTAGAAGCAAAGTATTCAATAAGTGCGGTCTGTTGATGTGTAAACAGTGGTGTGATTTTATTTGACACAATTAAAATTTTGAAATACCCAATTGCTTCAGAAATGATGGAGTGACAATACTCAATTACCAATTCCTTATCTGGAGCCCTGTGGCACTCACCATATCTTGGTCCCCATCTATTTCGTCAATACTCCGTCGTTTCTTCACCAGGCGCCCTGATGATGTGGCACAAAATCTATCTTCATCGGGCTGAAATGTGTCGCGTCACGTCATTGTGTACGTCATGCAGTCAAATTATTATAATACGGTCAAAGCTGTGAATAAAGGCCAGCCAAGGGAAGTGAAAAATCTGGCCTTTGTTCACAGGTGGTCTTTATTCGCAGGGTCATTAATGTAGTAATTGTGCCATTGGGACAACACAAGTGTGGCCTTTACAGCCAGGTGATTGCTATTCGGAGGTGGTCTTTAGCACAGGTTCGACTGTACATGTAAAGAAACATTGGTCATGCCATAACTTACAGTACATTATATACCTAACCATCACTTGTTATAAATAATGTAATTGTCAGTCAAACAGAGCTGGTCAGATTTAGATTTTAACCCGTAGACCGCTACACACAACAATTGTCGTCTGCTGTTGCTTTTATATCTTACCTTATTTCTCAATAAAAACATGGTTTTACAGAACTTCAGAATCATTTCCATTGGAAATGATTCTGAAGTGCTGTCAAAGCATGTTGTAAATTATTCTAAAGTGCTGTCAAAGCACGTTTTTGATGATAAAAATGGAAAATTGCTAATAAACAGCAGACGACAAAAAATTAAGATGGCGGTGTAAGGGTTAAATTATTAAAATACCTTATAAAACTCTTACATAAGTTTTATCAGCTGGAGATAAGAATACGAATGCAGAGGAAAACACAAAACGTTGAAAATGCAAGAATGAAGCAGAACAAGAGGATTGCATTGATTGGTTGAATGTCTGCTCACAAGTTCATTATTATTGTTTTCAGCTTAACCCTCTCGAATGTCGTCTGCTGTTTTTCATTTTTGCCTTAATTCTTAACAAAAAACCTGTTTTGGCAGCACATGAGAATCGTCTCCAGTGGAGACGATTCTCATGAGCTGTCAAAACAGGTTTATATCAAGAAATATTGAAAATATAACATTTCCAGCAGACGACAAAATTTAATTCAGCGTAGTAAGGGTTAAGGACTCATTCTATACCTGACCATTCTTTCATTTTAAGACAATAACTCTGAAACTGGTCATGTGACATACGTGGTTTAACAACTCATCAGACTTTTAAACTTTTCGAGTTATCACTCAGCCCAGCCAATCAGAAAAAATTAAAGGGTAATACAACTGAAACCGGTCATGTGACATACGTGGTATAATAACTCATCCGAGATATCGTCAATATAAGCACGTTGGCAAAGCTTGGTGGTAATCACAACTTTTCGAGTTACAAGCTCCGCCAATTATAACTATAAAAGGGCAATAACTCTGAAACCAGTCATGTGACATACATGGTTTAAGAACTCAACTGCGATATTGTCAATATAAGCATGGTGACAATGTGTGGTGGAAATCAGATTTTTTATTTTTGAGTCATCGCGATCACAAGCTGAAATAATCAGAAAAATCAAAGAGCAATAACTCTGAAATCGGTCATGTGAAATAGGTGTTTTAAGAACTGACAAAGATTGGCGAGTTATCAGCCCAGCAACAGCAAAGGTCATCTAGAGACAGGACCACAGTTTAAAGTCTCATCTGACAGACCAGTGGGACTACTATAAAAATATTTGTTCACGCCTAGGAAGAGGATTGAACTCATAACCTCCGCTATTGAAGTCCAATGCCATATCCTCCAGGCCACGACTCATCCCGTCATTTCAAAATGAGAGTTGAATGAGGAGCGTACACCTACCTGTCTGTTCTTCTGAAGGTTGATTACTTGCCCTGCCTTGACCTCGTGTACATTTGTCTCACCGCCACGTTCAATCAGCATAACCCTGGCGAGTAATCATGGGGCGATTTATTGATTAATTAATTTACAGCAGAGCTCCAGCTTAAATACCCAATTAAAATTGCCAGAAACCCAATTGAAATCGGAGGTAACGAGTATCAAAAAGCAATAACAATTTTGTGGTACCTTTATCATGATGCAGAAAACAATAAACAGATCACAAATATAGCATATTTTTCTTACTTTCCATGAAAACACATCTTGGTATTTCATTAGAATTGTCTCCAAGGAGACAATTCTAATGAAATGCCAAGACATGTTTCCATTTCGAAGCAAACTACATGTATTCAATAATTGCTGTCTGTTTGAAATACCCAATTGCTTCAGAAATGATGGGAGTGAATATACTCAATTACTAATTCCTTATCTGGAGCCCTGTTACAGACACGACGAGATTAGACATTGTACATTTACACTGGGTGTTTGAACCCAATATAGGTCATTTTCAGTTCATAAAGTGGAAGACCCAAACATCCTCAGATGAGATGTGGTTTTTCATGTCCTGAAAGACATACAAGATATTAAACCAAGTGTATCATTTTATTTGATCGATTTCAAGGAGTTTGTGTTTATTCTACTATATACGCAGTGATAAGTAGGGGAGATAGTTTTGTAATGCATTTCCACTATTACTGACACAGGAAGCACAACATGTGAAAATACTGTTGTTAAGTTGTGAAATGATAATACTGTTACAGCCACCTCTACAAACTTCAGTCTTATTTCCCAACGGAATAATAACCAATACTTCCATATAACAGCCACCTCTCTACAATATCCAGTCTTATATCCCAATGGAATAACAACCAATATCTAACTTCCCTATTACAGCCATTTTCCAATGGAATAATAACCAATATTTAACTTCCCTATAACAGCCACCTCTCTACAAGGGCCAGTCTTATTTCCCAATGTAGTAATAACCAATATTTAACTTCCCTACAACAACCACCTCTCTACAAGAGCCAGTCTTATTTCCCAATGGAATAAGAACCACTATTTAACTTCCCTATAACAGCCACCTCTCTACAAGAGGCCGTCTTATTTCCCAATGGAATAACAACCACTATTTAACTTCCCTATTACAGCCACCTCTCTACAAGTTCCTGTCTTATTTCACAATGGAATAACAACGTGGAGGTGGCTGGTGTAGAGGTGGCTGGTGTAGCAGTGGCTGGTGTGGAGGTGGTTGGTGTGGAGGTGGCTGGTGTAGAGGTGGCTGGTGTAGAGGTGGCTGGTGTGGAGGTGGCTGTTGTGGAGGTGGCTGGTGTGGAGGTGGCTGGTGTAGAGGTGGCTGGTGTGGAGGTGGTTGGTGTAGAGGTGGCTGGTGTAGAGGTGGTTGGTGTGGAGGTGGCTGGTGTAGAGGTGGCTGGTGTGGAGGTGGCTGGTGTGGAGGTGACTGGTGTGGAGGTGGCTGGTGTGGAGGTGGCTGGTGTAGAGGTGGCTGGTGTGGAGGTGGCTGGTGTGGAGGTGGCTGGTGTAGAGGTGGCTGGTGTGGATGGTGGCTGGTGTGGAGGTGACTGGTGTGGAGGTGGCTGGTGTGGAGGTGGCTGGTGTAGAGGTGGCTGGTGTGGAGGTGGCTGGTGTGGAGGTGGCTGGTGTGGAGGTGGCTGGTGTAGAGGTGGCTGGTGTGGAGGTGGTTGGTGTGGAGGTGCTGGTGTGTTGGAGGTGGTGGTGTGAGGTGGCGTGGTGTGGAGGTGGCTGATGTGAGGTGGCTGGTGTGGAGGTGGCTGGTGTGAGGATGGCTGGTGTGGAGGTGGCTGGTGTAGAGGTGGCTGGTGTGAGGTGGCTGGTGTGGAGGTGGCTGGTGTGGAGGTGGCTGGTGTGGAGGTGGCTGGTGTAGAGGTGGCTGGTGTGGAGGTGGTTGGTGTGGAGGTGGCTGGTGTGGAGGTGGTTGGTGTGGAGGTGGCTGGTGTGGAGGTGGCTGGTGTAGAGGTGGCTGGTGTAGAGGTGGCTGGTGTGGAGGTGGCTGGTGTGGAGGTGGCTGGTGTAGAGGTGGCTGGTGTAGAGGTGGCTGATGTAGAGGTGGCTGGAGTAGCGGTGAACGATCACAATTGGACGAACTTTGTATGGTTGGAGTTTCTAATGTATATGGTCATTGTGCACGACATTAGTTTGAGCTGGCGATCAGGTATCGGCCAAATATGACCGATAATCCACGCCCGACGGCCTCCAATTCTGTGTGAGATTCTTTCGTACACGCAAATTTCGCTTTGGATGGGGTATGCAAAATGCGAATAGCTGAATAAATGCTGGAAACAGCGATTTGAAGTGAGTATATTCACACACCTAATACCTTTATCGATTGCCAGAGACATAAGTCATACATTTAATTGATGTTTATTGTGTTTGTGCGAGTCGGAAAAGAGAGGGCTCTTTCTATAGTAGCCATATTCTTTATCACCTTTCTATATAAGATGGTACTGTACGAGACCAAATCGGTGTGTAATGGGATTTTTTTTAATAGGCATTTTTTTTTGGTGTCATAGGTCCGAGTCTTCCACCTGTGCCCTGTACCTGACTTCAGTCGGCCCTATGTGCAGGATCCTGCCTGAGTTGTCGTTGTGGAAGAATGCGCGGTCCGTCTTAGCACTCAGGTACTTCATGTGCAGTTCACCATTCTTGGCCTGCAAACAAATCAACACCTTATATGGTCAGTTGGTTGACAAAAGAACACATTGTTACATGCCAGTGTTCTTTTCTACCTGTTTATTGGGCGCTGTACTCCCAAAAGTATGAATTGTGTTCCCAATTCGCAATTAACCCTTAACACCACAAACCTGTACAGTGGTATTGGCAAACATTGTAGCTCCAGATGAGCCGGCTCGTGACGAGCCATCTCATCAGGATCTACACTTTTTCCAGTAATTTTCATATTTTTTTAGAACAAAAAAACACACTCTTTTCATAAATGGACGAGTCTGAACATCAGTTTGTGACGATTGGATTGGTCATCACTATATCAAAATCCATTTCCAGTTACTTAGAGGGGAAAGGGTAAACAATTCCCAAAATTTTACATGTTGGCCCATTACATTGTTGTTTACCTGTCATGGTTACAGAGGGGAACTGGAATATCTGTAAAACTGACAGATTCTCCCTGATGCAAACATAACTATCAATATTAAGAACAGCTCAGCCACCAGAAAAATCAAAGGGCAATAACTCTGAAACTGTTCATGGAACATACATGGTTTAAAGGTACATGCCCACTCAGTAGGCACAAAATTTATATATTCTTTATATCAGATACATCATCTGGGACATTTTCTGGCAAAATAAACATTCATTCACGATTACCCCACGTAATGATTGGCATTATTAATCATTTTATATCGGATGTAAATTTCTACACTGATATCAGGGGCAATAACCGTGTTTTCTTAAAATGTTAACGGCCATTACTATTTATTATCTGTATTTGTTTTTAGATGTGCAATGATCATACTTATCATAATCTGTTGAAAATATTATTTTTTTAGGTGACGCATTTATTTAGTATAAATAATTAAAAAATATCATGCCTCATTTGCATAAGAAACTAGATTGGTCAGTAAGCGAGGCTTACGGAATACCCCCCGCGTGGGCCCAGGTACCCCTAAAATATGTACAAATTTCCAAGTGTGTGGGCTTGTGACCTTGACTCTGGGATTAGCGCGAGCGGCATGAACATGAATTTGTCACAGGGTGGTAGAGGTCCATTGGAGCAATGAGTGTGTGAAATATGAAGCAGATCCGAGCAAGGAAATGGAAGTTATAACCGATTTCTCTGATGTTAAGTTTTGTAAAGAGACTACCGTATAACCTCGAATTAACGCCCCCGGAGGCGTTACATTTTACAAAATAAAAGGGGGGGGGGGGGGTGGGGGGGGCGTTTATTTGTCACAGGGTGGTAGAGGTCCATTGGAGCAATGAGTGTGTGAAATGTGAAGCAGATCCGAGCAAGGAAATAGAAGTTATAACCGATTTCTCTGATGTTAAGTTTTGTAAAGAGACTACCGTATAACCTCGAATTAACGGCCCCGGAGGCGTTACATTTTACAAAAGGGGGGGGGGGCGTTTATTAGCCAGTAAAAAAAAAAAAAAAAAAAAAAAAAAAAAAAAATATTTACCAAGGACCGCCAATTTCAAACACAAATAAAGATTTAAGGATTATTTGTGTTTGAAATTGGCGGTCATTGGTAAAAAATTTAATTTCGTTTTTTTTTTTTATTTGGGGGGGGGGGGGGACAAGGGGGGGGGGGGGAGGGGGGGGGAGATCAGCGGGGATTTGTCACAGCATATGAAATATTAAGTATTTTCAATGAAAGAAATAGAAGTTATAACATATTTCTCTGAGTTAAGTTTGTAAAGAGACTAAGTATGTGACCTTGACCTTGGGATCAGCGGGGGTTGGACAGTCGTAGATTTGTCACATCATGATAGTACAACCTTAGAGGAATGCACAAGTGAAATAATAAGAATTTTCAATGAAGGAAATAGAAGTTATAACTTATTTCTCTGATGTTAAGTTTTGTAAAGAGTATTTGACCTTGACATTGGGATCAGCGGGGGTTGAACGGTCATGGATTTGGCACAGCATGGTAGTAGAGCCTTACATGAATGCATGTGTGAAATATTAAGCATTTTAGATGAAGGAAATAGAAGTTATAACAATATTTCTCTGATGTTAAGTTTACCCGGACGCACGGACGGACGGACGGACGCACGGACGGACGCACGGACGGACTTACATTTCGGACCTTATGGGGTACTTGCTATATAAAAGATCAAAGGAAATACCCCGTAAGACACAATAGGCTTACGGGGTACGGACTAAGTTCCATTGTGTTCTAACCCTAACCCATTGTATTAGACCACGCCCCCTACCCCATAAGTACCCTAATGTGTGCCCGGACGGACGCACGCACGACGGACGCACGGACGGACAACCTGACTCCAGTATACCCCCCACAACTCGTTGCGGGGGGTATAAATAGCATAATACCACCATACGTCACTATCAGTAAAATGCATATTACAGAATGATTATAACTGTATAGCGGGCACTCGTAATTTTTAGAACTGGTGGAATAGTGACACAATTATACACTTATTTAATTGCTCCAATGGTCCTCTACCGCCCTGTGAGAAATCCACATTCGTCCCGCCCCCGCTAAGCCCAGGGTCAAGGTCACAGACTTGGTGCGTTCGAAACCTTAACGCTGGGTAAATGGATTATAATTTCCGTTTCCTTGCTCGGATCTGCTTCACATTTCACACACGCATTGCTCCAATGGTCCTCTACCGCCCTGTGACAAATTCACATTCGTCCCACCCCCGCTAAGCACAGGGTCAAGGTCACAGACTTGGTGCTTTATAAACCTTAACGCTCGGGTAAATGGCTTATAATTTCTGTTTCCTTACTCGAATCTGCTTGACATTTCACACACGCATTGCTCCAATGGTCCTCTACCGCCCTGTGACAAATCCACATTCGTCCCGCCCCCACTAAGCCTCCGGTCAAGGTCACAGACTTGGTGCGTTCAAAACCTTAACACTTCGGTAAATGGCTTATAATCAAATATGCCTCGTTTTCTTTGGCTGCCAGCGGGGGCATTCGTGTGCCGACAGTCAACATTTCTAGTTCACAATATCTCTTTAACCCCTTGCCAGACTTTGATAATATTTCACATTAATGTTTGTCTACGGATGATGCTTCATTACGCACACCCCCACATCCACATTCTCAAGGTCAATGTCATTTATTTACTTGTAATGTTCACAGTCAAATGCCTCGGCAGGCGCGATACCGCTTCAGTGGCGGAATTCGTGTTACTTGTTTTGTCGTGCACACAATGAGAGCTCCAGATAAGCTTTGTGTCTAAAGTGTACTGTACCCCCTTTTATTGTCGCGCCTGCTTTAGCAGAGGCTCGACTATAGTCGGCGCTTTTTCCGTCGTCGTCGTCTACGCCGTCCGGTTTTTTTGTAAGGCAAATGCGTTAAAGTTATTGTTTTTATACCTCACCACGATAGTGGAGGGGGCATTTAGTGTTACCCTTGTCCGTCCGTCCCGTCCGTCCGTCCGTCCGTCCGTCACGAAACTTTAACGCTCGGGTAAATGTCTCATAATTTCTTCATCCTTCAACCGATCTGCTTCATATTTCATATACAGATTGCTCTGGTCCTCTACCGCCTTGTGCCAAATCCACGTTCGTCCTGCCCCCGCCAAGCCCAGGGTCAAGGTCACATACTTGGAGCTTCCAAAACTTTAACGCTCGGGTAAATATCTCATAATTTCTTCATCCTTTGACCGATCTGCTTCATATTTCATATACACATTGCTCTAATGGTCCTCTACCGCCCTGTACCAAATCCACCCCCACATCCAAATTCTCAAGGTCAAGGTAATTTATTTACTTCTAATGTTCACGGTCAAATGCCTCGGCAGGCGCGACACTGCTTCCGTGACGGAATTCTTGTATGTAAATGGTGGGGGGTTCAATTAACCCTTAGAATGCGGGAAACTTAAATAGTCGCCTGATGTTGTTTTATATTTTATCTTCTTTCTCAATAAAAACATGATTTGATAGCACTTTCGAATTCTAAAGGGCTGTCAAATTATGTTTTTGATGAGAAAAATGGAAAATGGAAAATAGAAAATTGAAAAATTTAATTCAGCATTGTAACGGTTAAGCTGTCAAAGCATGTTTTTGATAAGAAAACTTGAAAATAAAAAATAAACAGCAGACAACAAATTTTAATTCAGCACTGTAAGGGTTATATACACTATAAAAAAAAAAAAAAATATTTACCAAGGACCGCCAATTTCAAACACAAATAAAGATTTAAGGATTATTTGTGTTTGAAATTGGCGGTCATTGGTAAAAAATTTAATTTAATTTCGTTTTTTTTTTTATTTGGGGGGGGGGGGGGGGGGGGGGGGGGGGGGGGGGGGTATTTGGGGGAGAGATCAGCGGGGATTTGTCACAGCATATGAAATATTAAGTATTTTCAATGAAAGAAATAGAAGTTATAACATATTTCTCTGATGTTAAGTTTTGTAAAGAGACTAAGTATGTGACCTTGACCTTGGGTATCAGCGGGGGTTGGACAGTCGTAGATTTGTCACAGCATGATAGTACAACCTTAGAGGAATGCACAAGTGAAATAATAAGAATTTTCAATGAAGGAAATAGAAGTTATAACTTATTTCTCTGATGTTAAGTTTTGTAAAGAGTATTTGACCTTGACATTGGGATTCAGCGGGGGTTTGAACGGTCATGGATTTGGCACAGCATGGTAGTAGCCTAGCCTTACATAGATGCATGTGTGAAATATTAAGCATTAGATGAGGTGAAACCTATTTAATGTTATAAACAATAAGTCTCTGATGTTAAGTTACTACCCTCCACGGCCACGGATCGACGAACGCACGGACGGACGGACGGACGGACGGACAGCACGACGGACTTACATTTCGGACCTTATGGGGTACTTGCTATATAAAAGATCAAAGGAAATACCCCGTAAGACACAATAGGCTTACGGGGTACGGACTAAGTTCCATTGTGTTCTAACCCTAACCCATTGTATTAGACCACGCCCCCTACCCCATAAGTACCCTAATGTGTGCCCGGACGGACGCACGGACGGACGCACGGACGGACAACCTGACTCCAGTATACCCCCCACAACTCGTTGCGGGGGGTATAAATAGCATAATACCACCATACGTCACTATCAGTAAAATGCATATTACTGAATGATTATAACTGTATAGCGGGCACTCGTAATTTTTAGAACTGGTGGAATAGTGACACAATTATACACTTATTTAATTCCTATAAAGAACATTTTGTGCCTACTGAGTGGGCATGTACCTTTAAGAACACATCCAAAAACTAATACGAGATATCGCCATATGTTTGTTGACAAAGTTTAGTGGAAATTGGACTTAAACTTTTTGAGTTATCGCGGTCACAAGCTCAACCAATCAGAAAAATCAATGGGCCATAACTCTTGTATGTTAACTCTACACTGGATTGGTCGTGCCCATTGCTATTTGATAATCATTTGTTTGTACGTATGTCTGCATATGACCTTGCCGTCGAACGGACGTAACACTCAATTCAATCAATCACATTCCGTGTATTACATTACAGTAACCCCGTTTGGAACCCCCTTTAACCCTTACAGTGCTGAATTAAAATTTGTTGTCTGCTGTTTATTTTTTATTTTCAAGTTTTCTTATCAAAAACATGCTTTGACAGCTTAACCGTTACAATGCTGAATTAAATTTTTCAATTTTCTATTTTCCATTTTCCATTTTTCTCATCAAAAACATAATTTGACAGCCCTTTAGAATTCGAAAGTGCTATCAAATCATGTTTTTATTGAGAAAGAAGATAAAATATAAAACAACATCAGGCGACTATTTAAGTTTCCCGCATTCTAAGGGTTAATTGAACCCCCCACCATTTACATACAAGAATTCCGTCACGGAAGCAGTGTCGCGCCTGCCGAGGCATTTGAACATTAGAAGTAAATAAATTACCTTGACCTTGAGAATTTGGATGTGGGGGTGGATTTGGTACAGGGCGGTAGAGGACCATTAGAGCAATGTGTATATGAAATATGAAGCAGATCGGTCAAAGGATGAAGAAATTATGAGATATTTACCCGAGCGTTAAAGTTTTGGAAGCTCCAAGTATGTGACCTTGACCCTGGGCTTGGCGGGGGCAGGACGAACGTGGATTTGGCACAAGGCGGTAGAGGACCAGAGCAATCTGTATATGAAATATGAAGCAGATCGGTTGAAGGATGAAGAAATTATGAGACATTTACCCGAGCGTTAAAGTTTCGTGACGGACGGACGGACGGACGGACGGACGGGACGGACGGGACGGACGGACAAGGGTAACACTAAATGCCCCCTCCACTATCGTGGTGGGGTATAAAAACAATAACTTTAACGCATTTGCCTTACAAAAAAACCGGACGGCGTAGACGACGACGACGGAAAAAGCGCCGACTATAGTCGAGCCTCTGCTAAAGCAGGCGCGACAATAAAAGGGGGTACAGTACACTTTAGACACAAAGCTTATCTGGAGCTCTCATTGTGTGCACGACAAAACAAGTAACACGAATTCCGCCACTGAAGCGGTATCGCGCCTGCCGAGGCATTTGACTGTGAACATTACAAGTAAATAAATGACATTGACCTTGAGAATGTGGATGTGGGGGTGTGCGTAATGAAGCATCATCCGTAGACAAACATTAATGTGAAATATTATCAAAGTCTGGCAAGGGGTTAAAGAGATATTGTGAACTAGAAATGTTGACTGTCGGCACACGAATGCCCCCGCTGGCAGCCAAAGAAAACGAGGCATATTTGATTATAAGCCATTTACCGAAGTGTTAAGGTTTTGAACGCACCAAGTCTGTGACCTTGACCGGAGGCTTAGTGGGGGCGGGACGAATGTGGATTTGTCACAGGGCGGTAGAGGACCATTGGAGCAATGCGTGTGTGAAATGTCAAGCAGATTCGAGTAAGGAAACAGAAATTATAAGCCATTTTACCCGAGCGTTAAGGTTTATAAAGCACCAAGTCTGTGACCTTGACCCTGTGCTTAGCGGGGGTGGGACGAATGTGAATTTGTCACAGGGCGGTAGAGGACCATTGGAGCAATGCGTGTGTGAAATGTGAAGCAGATCCGAGCAAGGAAACAGAAATTATAATCCATTTACCCAGCGTTAAGGTTTCGAACGCACCAAGTCTGTGACCTTGACCCTGGGCTTAGCGGGGGCGGGACGAATGTGGATTTCTCACAGGGCGGTAGAGGACAATTGGAGCAATGTGTGTTTGAAATGTGAAGCAGATCCGAGCAAGGAAACAGAAATTATAAGCCATTTACCCAGCGTTAAGGTTTCAAACGCACCAAGTATGTGACCTTGACCCTGGGCTTAGCGGGGGCGGGACGAATGTGGATTTGTCACAGGGCGGTAGAGGACCATTGGAGCAATGCGTGTGTGAAATGTGAAGCAGATCCGAGCAAGGAAACAGAAATTATAAGGCATTTACCCAGCGTTAAGGTTTCGAACGCACCAAGTCTGTGACCTTGACCCTGGGCTTAACGGGGGCGGGACGAATGTGGATTTGTCACAGCGCGGTAGAGGACCATAGGAGCAATGCGTGTGTGAAATGTGAAGCAGATCCGAGCAAGGAAACAGAAATTATAAGGCATTTACCCAGAGTTAAGGTTTCGAACGCACCAAGTCTGTGACCTTGACCCTGGGCTTAGCGGGGGCGGGACAAATGTGGATTTGTCACAGGGCGGTAGAGTACCATTGGAGCAATGCGTGTGTGAAATGTCAAGCAGATCCGAGCGAGGAAACAGAAATTATAAGGCATTTACCCGAGCGTTAAAGTTTCGGGACGTACGTACGTTACGTACGTACGGACGCCGGTAACACTATATGCCCCCCTCACCATTCGGTGGCGGGGGCATAAAAAACAATAACTTTAACGCATTTCTGTTACAAAACCGGTGAACATTAAAAGTAAATAAATGACCTGGAGAATTTGGATGTGGGGGTGTGAGTAATGAAGCATCATCCCTAGACAAACATTGATGTGAAATATTATCAAAGTCTGGCAAGGGGTTAAAGCGATATTGTGAAAAAACAATAACTTTAACGCATTTCTGTTACAAAACCGGTGAACATGAAAAGTAAATAAATGACCTTGACCTTGAGAATATTGATGTGGGGGTGTGCGTAATGAAGCATCATCCGTAGACAAACATTGATGTGAAATATTATCAAAGTCTGGCAAGGGGTTAAATAGATATTGTGAAAAAACAATAACTTTAACGCATTTCTGTTACAAAACCGGTGAACATTAAAAGTAAATAACTGACCTTGACCTTGAGAATTTGGATGTGGGGGTGTGCATAATGAAGCATCATCCGTAGACAAACACTGATGTGAAATATTATCAAAGTCTGGCAAGGGGTTAAAGAGATATTGTGAAAAAACAATAACTTTTAACGCATTTCTGTTACAAAACCGGTGAACATTACAAGGAAATAAATGACCTTGACCTTCAAAATTTGGATGTGGGGGTGTGTGTAATGAAGCATCATCCCTAGACAAACATTGATATGAAATATTATCAATGTCTGGCAAGGGGTTAAAGAGATATTGTGAAAAAACAATAACTTTAACGCATTTGCCTTACAAAAAAACCGGACGACGCGGACGACGACGACGGAAAAAGCGCCGACTATAGTCGCGCCTCTGCTAAAGCAGGCGCGACAATAAACTAGGACAGGCAACTGACCAGTGTGGCGTTGTCCAGGGAGTGGACCGAGAAGTAGCCGATGGAGCCGTGAGGCGTCACAATGTAGTGCCACGGGAATCCCCCGATCTGCACGTGATGGTTCGCTGTGCGAACTTCAAACAAGCACGGAGGACACTCTGCAATTAATTGCAGACATATTTTCAAAGTCAAATGATTTGGGGTTTTACGTCAGTTAACCCTTTGAACCCGAAAACCCGCTATATCAGTTTATGCAAACAGTGCAGATCCAGATGAGCCGGCTCGTAACGACCCGTCTCATCAGGATCTGCACTGTTTGAAAGTAATTTTCATATTTTTGAGAACAACAAATACCCCCTTTTTATAAATGGAATAGTCTGAAAATCATTTTGCGATGATTGGATTGGTTGCAAAATTAACATATCGCAGCCCCATTCAGTTCCTTAGGGTTGAAAGGGTTAAATAACATAGCAACAGATGGGGAATACACATCTATCTGAGAATTGAGACTTCAAATTTAGCACTTCCATCAAAATATCCATCCAATGGAAATGATTCTGAAGTGCTGTCAAGCCTGTTGTAAATTATTCTAAAATGCTGTCAAAAGCAGGTTTTGATGATAACTAGAAAATGTGTTCATAGAACACGGATGCCCCACATATCGCTTTGATAATAAATGAGGCGAAATTCCAAGTGAATTTTGTTTTTACCTGAGCGTTAAAGTTTTTGAAGCACCAAGTATGTGACCTTGACCCTGGGCTTGGCGGGGGCATGACAAACGTGGATTTGGCACAGGACAGTAGAGGACCATTAGAGCAATGCGTATATGAAGTATGAAGCTGATCCGTGAAAGAAAACAGAAATTATAAGATATTTAGCTGAGCGTTAGAGTTTTTGAAGCACCAAGTATGCGACCTTGACCCTGGGCTTGGCAGGGGCAGGACAAACGTAGATTTGGCACAAGGCAGTAAAGGACCATTAGAGCAATGCGTATATGAAGTATGAAGCTGATCCGTGAAAGAAAACAGAAATTATACGATATTTACCTGAGCGTTAAAGTTTTTGAAGCACTAAGTATGTGACCTTGACCCTGGGCTTGGCGGGGGCAGGACGAATGTGGATTTGGCACAGGACAGTAGAGGACCATTAGAGCAATGTGTATATGAAGTATGAAGCTGATCCATGGAAGGAAACAGAAATTATAAGATATTTACCCGAGCGTTAAAGTTTTTGAAGCACCAAGTATGTGACCTTGACCCTGGGCTTGGTGGGGGCAGGACGAACGTGGATTTGGTACAGGGCGGTAGAGGACCATTAGAGCAATGTGTATGTGAAATATGAAGCAGATCGGTCAAAGGATGAAGAAATTATGAGACATTTACCCGAGCGTTAAAGTTTCGTGACGGACGGACGGACGGACAAGGGTAATACTATATGCCCCCTCCACTATCGTGGTGGGGCATAAAAATGGAAAATAAACAGCAGACGACAAAATATTAGCATAGCGGTGTAAGGGCGGATGACGGCGAGACATTATATCGGTGTCAATGCCCGAAACATTTTGTTACCGGTCAGCATGTATCTGTAGCCTATTTCACCAACATTGCAAAGTATACTTAATATCTAGCAAAGTACACTTTGAGGGAGAAATTTTCAATTTAAGGATAAATTTATTAATTTTTATTATACTGAATTTATTACATTATCACAGCCATTTTGGCTGTGATAATGTAATAAATTCAGTATTATTATAACAGGGGTTGAAATTTCACTCGCCCAGCTCGCCATGGTGAGTGTTTTTTGTGGCGGTCGAGTACTTTCTACAGGCACTCGCCCAGTTTGGCGAGTGAACAATTTAGGATTTTCTTTTCTGAAGAAATTGAAAATTAATTCCATCGATAACGGCGAACAAATGGTATTAATTCAGCGACCATTTGTTGTTTACAGTTTACGTCCATATGAGCTTTATGGGATGAACGAAAAAGCAGTGTCTATGTACACGGTTACGGGTAGAATCGCTAGCGATTTTGAACACGGTCCATATCGGGCAAATTTAATTCACAGATTATTTGTCGGCTGTATACGGCAGGGCTAACAAGTAATATGACTGCGAGTATAGACTAGTATATAGTGTGTATTATCATACGCGGCCAGATATATCGTCTCATAGACAGTTGGGATATCGCGCATTTCAGACGCCAAACATAACGGCTTGGGACGAAACGGTCGGCGCCGGGTCCGAAACCATTGAATTTAGTAATTAAGGCAGCGCGCAGCGCATGCAAACATAGCCACTATAAATAAAACAAAATCTATGTCACTCAACACTTATAGAAAATAAGAAGCGTGCAAGCCTCTGAGCAAATAAAGCTGTTTTTTGTTTTTGCTAGATAAGTATACTTTGAATTTTTTTATTTTTATGAAATCGGCTACTAGTCACTGAACACTTATCATGCTTATAACGATCACAACAACAAACCTGTTATTTCAATGTTCAGCGGCAATCCAGAATACAATTGCCCTTTACTAGGTATAGAATGGTCAAACATCTTGAACTGAAACACAGAGGCACAGCCTGCAGTACATTGATGGTATAAAATAAGCTAAACAATTTGTTTTACTCCATCCACATAGATTTGATATTAAGTCTATAGGCCTATTGAGGGAGTAAAAAGAAATGCTTAGCTTATTTTTGTTCATTTATTGATGCTTTTAGGCATATTTAATGTATTGATAGACCTAGTAGTATAGGGGGAGTCAAGATGATACCCGCAAGTATGAGACCATTTTTTCCCCGTGTCTCCTCTCCCACGTAAATCAAAAAACGGTATTTTTTTATTTTTTAACAAAAATGATTTTTTTTTTAATTTAAAAAATTTGCAATTGAAGAGAAAAAAAATAGGTAGTATGAAAGAAAAAATTATGGTGCATGTAAAAATATGAAGAGTTATATTTGTATGTATTGTGATAGAGAATATACTACATCAAAGGGTTTAGGTGTACATATGAGAAAAACTGATTGTAAACCGACTAATGTTAGATGTGATTGGTGTAATAAGGCGCTTTGTAACACTAACACATTAAAAACTCATAAACTTAATACGTGCAGAGACGTTCCAGAGGAGCTAAAACAAGAGCTGTAGGAGAACAGCATAGCTCGACTACGACGGTTGTCGATGTACACATAGCTTGACAAAGAAGGTGGCTGCGGCCTGCATAAAAACCTTAACCAAGCTTGACTAAAAACATTAACCAAGGGAAATGAAGTAAGTAATTCAAGGTTAAATGTAGGTCAATGTCAGATATAGGTCAGGGGTTATTGATGTACATCACTAGGAGATAAAGTTTTCCAAGTATGGTTGCTGTAGGCCCAGGAGTATTCCATATACAAGCTTGAGTAACAAGAATTCCGCCACGGAAGCGGTGTCGCGCCTGCCGAGGCATTTGACCGTGAACATTACAAGTAAATAAATGACCTTCACCTGTAGAATTTGGATGTGGGGGTGTGCGTAATGAAGCATCATCCCTAGACAAACATTGATGAGAAATATTATCAAAGTCTGGCAATGGGTTAAAGAGATATTGTGAAAAAACAATAACTTTAACACATTTCTGTTACAAAACCGGTGAACATTACAAGTAAATAAATGACCTTGACCTTGAGAATTTGGATGTGGGGGTGTGCGTAATGAAGCATCATCCCTAGACAAACATTGATGTGAAATATTATCAATTTCTGGCAAGGGGTTAAAGAGATATTGTGAAAAAACAATAACTTTAACGCATTTGCCTTACAAAAAAACCGGACGACGACACGGACGACGACGAGGACGACGACGAGGACGACGACGACGACGACGGAAAATACGACGACTATAGTCGCGCTTCTGCTAAAGCAGTCGCGACAAAAACCGTAACCAAGGGGAGATAACTAAGTAATCCAAGGATAAAAGTAGGTCAGGGTCAAATATAGGTCAAGGATTATTGATGTACATCACTAGGAGATGAAGTTGTCCAAGTATGGTTTATGTAGGCCCAGAAGTATTCCATATACAAGCTTGACTATAAACATTAAGCAAGTAATTCAAGGTTAAATGTAGGTGAAGGTAAAATAAAGGTCAGGGGTTATTGATGTACATCCCTATGAGAAAAAGTTATACAAGTATGGTGTCTGTATGCACAATAGTATTCCATCTACAAGCTTGACTAAAAACTTAACCAAGGTTGAGTAAAAACCTTAACCAAGGGGAATTAAGTAAGTAATTTAAGGTTAAATGTAGGTCAAGGTCAAATATAGGTCAGGGGTTGTTGATGTACATCACTAGGAGATGAAGTTTTCCAAGTATGGTTGGTGTAGGGCCATGAGTATTCCATCTACAAGCTTGACTAAAAACCTTAACCAAAGAGAATTAAGTAAGTAATTCAAGAGGAAATGTAGGTCAAGGTCAAATATAGATCTGGGGTTATTGATGTACATCACTATGAGAAAAGGTTGTCCAAGTATGGTGTCTGTATGCACAATAGTATTCCATGTACAAGCTTGAGTAAAAAGCTTAACCAAGGTCGAGTAAAAACCTTAACCAAGGGGAATTAAGTAAGTAATTCAAGGTTAAATGTAGGTTAAGGTCAAATATAGGTCAGGGGTTGTTGATGTACATCACTAGGAGATGAAGTTGTCCAAGTATGGTTGGTGTAGGGCCATGAGTTTTCCATCTACAAGCTTGACTAAAAACCTTAACCAAAGAGAATTAAGTAAGTAATTCAAGAGGAAATGTAGGTCAAGGTGAAATATAGATCAGGGGTTATTGATGTACATCACTATGAGAAAAGGTTGTCCAAGTATGGTGTCTGTATGCACAATAGTATTCCATGTACAAGCTTGAGTAAAAAGCTTAACCAAGGTCGAGTAAAAACCTTAACCAAGGGGAATTAAGTAAGTAATTCAAGGTTAAATGTAGGTCAATGTCAAATATAGGTCAGGGATTGTTGATGTACATCACTAGGAGATGAAGTTGTCCAAGTATGGTTGGTGTAGGGCCAGGAGTATTCCATCTACAAGCTTGACTAAAAACGTTAACCAAGGGAATTAAGTAAGTAATTGAAGAGGAAATGTAGGTCAAGGTCAAATATAGATCAGGGGTTATTGATGTACATACCTATGAGAAAAGGTTGTCGAAGTATGGTGTCTGGATGCACAATTGTATTCAATGTACAAGCTTGAAAAAAAGCTTTAACCAAGGTTGACTAAAAACCTTAACCAAGGGGAATTAAGTAAGTAATTCAAGAGGAAATGTAGGTCAAGGTCAAGTATAGATGAGGGGTTATTGATGTGCATCACTAGGAGATGAAGTTGTCCAAGTATGGTGGGTGTAGGGCCAGTAGTATTGCATATACAAGCTTAACTAAAAACCTTAACCAAGGTTGAGTAAAAACCTTAACCAAGGGGAATTAACCAAGTAATTCAAGAGGAAATGTAGGTCAAGGTCAAAAATAGATCAGGGGTTGTTGATGTACATCACTAGGAGATGAAGTTGTCCAAGTATGGTGGGTGTAGGGCCAATAGTATTCCATATACAAACTTGACTAAAAACCTTAACCAATGCGTGACGGTGACGCCGACGCCGACGCCGACGCCGGGGTGACAACATAAGCTCTACTTATTCTTCGAATAGTCGAGCTAAAAACGATCCTTTTATAGATGTTGGTATGAGAATGGTGTGTTCTTACGCTTATCATTCTTTGGGAGTGTATTTTGCACCAATCTCTGCCATTCTTAAAACGGTTAAACATTATAACCCAGCACCAAAAATTGTAATTCCTAAACAACAAATTGCAGAATTAGAGTTGGATGGAGTTGTTGATAATAAAGCAAAGGATTGAAAATATTTGAAAATGTTTGAGAAATGTTTGAAATGTTTAATATAGAATCAAATATTTACCATTCGTGCAACGATATGGAATCTTCAGTAATTAAAACAGAATCTGCGCCACCTACAGTTACAAGTTGTACAGCCATTGATAAACCAGACCAGGATGTAACTATATTAAAAGTTACAAAAAATCCTAAATGTATAGCTGCAGGAAAAGCATCCGCTTTGAATAAGAAGCTTAAGAAGGAATTGCATTATGAAAACTGTAACATTAAAAGTGAGCAAGAACCCCCATCTAGTTGTTGCCCTGTAAAGTCCACAAATTCTCATCTATCACTAGGTTACAAAATGTTTTCGCTTCCAACAACGCTGTTGTTGGTTGGAGGTGTTGTTCTGGTTGGGATTGTGATATTTATTGTGTATAGAAAGTGTGCCAACAGGACCCCTGAACAAATTCCTACAATAACACCACCTACGTGGTCACCACCTATAACCACTCACAAAGTGAGGAAAGAACACGCGAGAGATATGGATTAAATAAATTAATTTTTATAAAACTTAATGTTTTTAAATATACATTATGTTTCAATTGTATGACGATTTGCAAATGATGTCTACCGCAATATATGATCTAAAGTTTATTGTAAACAATTTATATCACGCTATCGTCCTAGTTGGACTTACTATCTCGTATTCTGCTATGCTAAGAATGTCCGGCTCCTAGGATGGCTATAACTATGTATGATATTGGAATGCTCACTACGGAAATGGCATTGGCCACCATCACCACAAATTTCCTCACAAAAGAAGGAGTTCTTCCCGCGGTAATCTGGGTTTAATCAATTAAATTAAGAAAAAATTATAATTCGTTAATTATAATACTTCTTACAATAATTAATATGGCTGGAGCAATTGTTAAAACTGTACTTGGACTTGCCGCAACATCCAGTGTAAATGCTGGAGCGTTTTCAGGATCAAACTATCTATTCTCACAACTTAGATCCAAAGATGCAGCTATAGAGGCTAAAAAACATAATGATGCTATGGAGAAATTTGCGAGAGATACTCAAGAATATAATAGAGCCAGATCCACGAGAGCGGATTGGGACAAATATCTGTATAATAAACGGAAAACTGGGGCTGGTGATGACAGTAGTATGTCCGCCGCTATGGATGAATATGCTTACACCGCTGAGTTATCTAAACCCCCTGTTAAACGTCACGCGGAGCCTCCAACCTTCTCTGATTATTATAATCCTGGTAAATGGCAATTATATATTGAAATTCTTTTCGTGTTGGTGGGGGGTTTCTTAATTTACCTCGTCCTCAATCACACTAAATTATTTAACTTCTAAATCATTAAAGGTTCTGTGTGTATTCCATCTGGTAATACATATCTTTTATTGTAATAAGCCGAAAGTCCTAACTTTGTCTGTGAATACGTTTTCATAGTTCCGTCTTTCATTCTAAATCCTCTATTTTTAGCGATATCTATGATACTTTTTCCATCTTCAGTAAGTCCATATAATACGTTCTTATATCTATCCCAATTCAAATCGTTAGTACGTTTAGACATCCCTTTAGATGAGTGTTTTATCCCGCCTTTCTTTTCTTCTGATGTAATTGCTTCCACTATATAACATTTGCTCGATAATGCTATCGCCCTATCATCAGCGAACTCGAGTTTGAAAAGACCTGGTTCTCTATCGCTCCATTTATCCCACGATAACCATTTATTTCTTTCTTTTACGAACGTATTAATTAGATTAGGTTTAATAATATCTTCTTTTTTGTTTGGCACTTACACCAACGTACATGCTATCCATATCCATTTGTATTAATTCGAAATCTGTTCTGTCCACGTACTTGTCTAAGAATCCGTAATAGAATTCTAACATTCGAAGTTTAGCTAGCTGATACACGGCAATTCCACAATGGAAGGGTCTTTTAACCTCACATCTTGGTTTTCTGCTAGATATTTCGTAAGCATCACCTATCTCTTCTAAATCTTCGAAGAATGCGGATCTTAACGCCTTATCTACACACTTTTCATCTCGTGTATATGTTGTATTCAAATGTCGCTCTGGGGCTTCTATCATTTTACCGCAACACGAGTTTCCCACTAGTTTCATTATGTCAGCTACTGGTTTCTTACTTTGATCTATATCTCCACTTCTTCTAGCTTCCGTTACCTCATCTACGAACCATGCGAATGGTTTTCCTGCGGTATAATCTATTATTCTGTGTATACCAGTTATTTCGAGCCCTTGTTTTACGTACCACTTTAATAGCGGTGCATACAGAAGTACTTTCTTGGCAGACATGGTGCCTACTAATTTTTTACCGTCACCTCTATTTCGAGACGTATCGTTCAGATATTTCATCATATGCTCGGGAACTTCTTCCTCCTCCACCTCCCTCGTTATGAATAGTGGGGACATTTCCGAAAACTTATCTTTCAGTGTTGGTGGAACTTCTATGTCGACTTCGGCAAATCCGAACCATTCATTAAGTTGTTTCTTAAAATTGTTTAACGTTTTTGGAGCGTGTGGTGTAGTAATGTGGCGAATAGTTTCTTTACCGCAGGGCATATCCTTATTAAGTGTAGATAGATAAAGAGCATTTGCGCCATACCCCCACACTGCCTGACATAGCTTACCATCACCGTCAGGTGTTGATCTAATTCTAGAGACACCGGTCTCAGCGTACCTAGAGAATACTATAGAGGGTCCTCCAACCAAAGCTCCTTGTAACATTTTATACGTTTCTTCTTGAGGCGCGTATATAGAGAATAGTAGGTCAGTGCCGTGAATGGGAAAAATATCTGGCAAGGCTCAGGAAACGGGATGGGCGAGGCTCTGCCGAGCACATCCCGTTTCCGTGCCGCACCAGATATTTTTTCCCATTCACGGCACTAACCTACTATTCTATTTATCCCGTCAACACCTACAAATGGCTGTAAAATGCAAAAATAGTATTGACTGGATATCAAAAATGTTTCACGGCACCGTGTTTCACGGCACATACGCACTGTGTTGACGGGATAAAGTTTTATATCCCCAGACTTAAGAGTACCTCTTAACAGATATTGTATAGAAACACCGGGTAGAGTTACAGCATCTTTAAAAATATCTACACTTCTGTGTTGGTAGAATTTACACATTTTCTCGAGCGCTTCTAAGAGCGGTCCTACATCGAGATCGTTATAATATTTTAACCAGTCTTTGAACGTTTTCATATTCTTCTGTTTGAAAATATCCCTACATTCCTCTAGCTGTTATTTATTAATTAAATTAGCTCCTTTTAGTTTGGAAAACCAGTGCTCTATATCAGGTAGCCCTGGATAATCTAATTTATCCATAGAATCGAACCATTCGTACGGGAAGAATGACTTTTCACCTTCACACCCGTACGCCTTTACCCAAGCGTCGTAACTTACGCACGGACCTAGATAAAGTATTACGTCTAAAAACCTAAACTCTGGAGTGAATAGAAATATAGTAGAATTAGCTCGTTTACCTACCATTACTTTAGTCGTGGTGTCCGCTAGTTCACCAACTAAATATCTTTTTATGAGATTAATATCGTATCTACTGCTGTTAAAACCTATCACAGGGACCTGACATATCCAACGTTCTATTTCCTCTACCTGCCTGTTTCTCATATTAGTCATGTCACTTGGGCGATATCTTATACCAACTTCTTCTCGAATGGCCCGTCCTCTGATCGACAGATCCTCTATAAATCTAGAAACTAACCTCTTGGGGTCTGTATCACATATGTGGCTTATCATGCCAGAGAGGTTATCTCCTACACTAACGCTTATCGGAACATGCTCAGTTTCATACTCTAATTTTTCGCCGGTGTTTTGATTTTGTTCTGTACTTAGGTAGGCCTCAAAATCGTATACTATCTGATATGGGTACAGTGTTGTATCGGTGTACAGTTCAACGTTTTTATTAGTTCTCTTGACATCGTGTTCCCACATTACCACGAGATTGTATCCTTTAGCTTTTATATCGTTACATAGCTGATTCGTTTTTCTCAGATCCACTTTCTTAGTTGGTTTTCTAGAGTGTTGTTCGCATCCGTGCCAGTGGCAACCATTATATTGATAAACCGTATTATTCTGTTTACAATAACCATCTACTGGTGCCCCATCTATCCAGCTTTCTCCTCCACATCCACATTGTTCGTGATGTATGTGTATGTCCTCTTTCTCTTCTATGGATCTTATCCAATCTATGGCTCCATAACTTCTTTGGTTTTTTGGATAAAACGCCTTCTCGTAGGCAGATCTTGGGCGATCTAATTCTTTTCCGTTACATATTACCATAGTTTCCCCTCTCATACAAGTATCCGCGTGTCTTTTAAGATTACTAGTTTTAGTGAATACTTGTTTACATTCGTAACACTTATAAGTGTGCGATAGTTTATCTATTTTAGTTATTAGAAATGCGTGATTGTTGAATACACCTATTGTCATATGTTTCACGTCCAGCTTATCATAGTGGGCCGGTACTTTTCTTAAATACCACGTACCATCCTCAGTTGGTTCGTACACTTCTATTCCTAATTTAAAATGCTCTTCCAATTTCTTAAAGTCCGCTATAGCGGTTGGTTGTGGTTTATCACCATAAAAACTTTTGGCTAACTAGCCAGCTTTAACGGTACATTTGTCAGCTCTAGCTCCTAAGTGTACTGCTAAGCATCTAAAAATACATAGATCGTCTTTATATGTGTCTAGCGAATACATGCCTTTATTATTTCGTAACCAGTCTGGTAGTCTACCACCAGCTACTATCTTAGAAGTTAACCCGAGATATATACTAAATTTAGCCTGGAATATTCTTACCACCACATCTACCCATCTTACAAACTTCCATTGAGTATTTGGGCGATCGATTTTATTGGATGTTATCCGGTATAACTCTTTCTACTTTATCCAAGACATAGTTTGAGATCTAGATGACATTTGTTCACTTCCCTCCAAGTGTTTATAAAATACCATAGTTTTGGGTTTGCCATTCTCTTTATGCGTATTATGGGCTATCTTGTACGAAAACGAGTATTTCATGTAGAAATTAGTCGTTAGATGAGGAGCTAATTTGTCAACCATACGATCTGACATGTCCCCTGAAACGTTTTTCCTAAAGCGTAATGTGATAACTCTTCTACCTTTTACAACCGTCTCTAAAGTTTCGTCCCTATTCGATAGTATTTCCTCACCCTCTTGCGCGATTGCTTGTGCAAGTTTTCTTTTAGTAGGTACCTTCGTTATCACCTTAGCTCTCGGGGACTTACCACGTGGCGCATACTTTGTCCTGGATGTGAGAACTTTGGTTCTCAGAACTGCAACACTCTCATCCTCTAACCTTTTTATAGTGGACCTCACGTTACCACCACGTTTAAATGACCCTCTATCGTACGCTCTATTAAAACGTTCCATAAATGCAGTTTTCTTTGTTGCATTTATACTCTTATTCAACCCCGTAACCCTCCATCTATTATTTACTATAATTCCTAGTCTTCTAGCCTCTACTCTCAACATTTCTATCTCTAAGTTTCTCATAATTTTTTTGGATATACTATTATGTGACGTTTGTTCAATTGAAAAATTTTCGCTCATAATTTTTTCCTCGAGAGAAATCTCATAAATTTTTTCTTTCATACTACCTATTTTTTTTCTCTTCAATTGCAATATTTTTTTTTAAAAATTAAAAAAAAATCATTTTTGTTAAAAAATAAAAAAAATACCGTTTTTTGATATACGTGGGAGAGGAGAAACGGGGAAAAAATGGTCTCATACTTGCGGGTATCATCTTGACTCCCCCTATACTACTGACCTCGGTCCGTTACTTCAACCTGTGCAAGATGTTTGTGGCCAACATAGTGCCAGAAGAGCCACAGGTATATACAGTCGAACCTGTGTTTACGGCCACCTGTGAATAGCGGCCACCTGTCCACAATGGCCAGCTAAAAATTCCCGTCCAATTTTGTTCTTTGTAAGACCCCCCCCCCCCCCCCCCCCCCCCCTCCCCCCCCCCCCCCCCCCCCCCCCCACCCCCCCCCCCCCCCCGAACTACGACCAGCGGCCAGCGATTTTCATTCCAGAACGGCATTTTTGTATGTGAACAGCGGCAAAACAAATAGAACCATAATCACAATATTCCTTTCATCACAAACACAATAACAACAAAATTGCATGGTGAACATTAACCCTTAGACCGATATCTTAATTTTTTGTTGTCTGCTGTTTAATTTCTATTTTCCATTTTCATCATCAAAAAACAAGCTTTGACAGCACTTTAGAATCATAACATTTCCATTGGAAATGATTCTGAAGTGCTGTCAAACCATGTTTTATTGAGAAATACATGTAAGGCAAGATATAAAAGCAACAGCAGACGACAATTGTCGTGTGTAGCGGTCTAAGGGTTAATTTGATACTTTGTAAACTATCCAGTTTTAACCCAATTGTTGACATGGAGAACATAAAGTCTAATTCTGGGTCAAATAAATATTCTGAGATTTGCAAGTACATGTACACGTATGTTATGTATAGGGGTGACAAAAAGTATTCATCATATGCACTGATTTGGGACAAGAATATTCCACCCTCGTGATCAGAATATGTCGTCAGAAACTCGGCAAAGCCTCATTTCTGATGACATATTCTGACACTCAGGTGGAATAGCGTTGTACAACACAAGTGCATAATAATTATAAAGTACATGTATACTCTTAACTACATTACTATGTTCACATCCATTATAATATTTGATATGCTATGTCTATAATACAAGGTGTATGATCACGTGGTTACAACAACAACACAACAGGTACTGAAACTTCCAGAAGCCCTCCGATTCAAAGTATCTATTCTTTTATTTTGTCCTTATTATGTAATGGATTTTGATGAAATATAGTGCATCAAACGCGTCTTGTAAAGCTGCATTTGGCACCAACTTCTGTCGTTTTTAAGACACAGAAATCGATTCTTTGCAAAAACGACATCCGTTGCCTATTAAGGAAAATATCAAACAATACTTAGGTCTCACGGGACAGTGGGCAGCTAGCTTTAAAAAGGGGGTGGACGATTTTCTATATACTTCACTACCGACCCTGTAAGTTACACAAGTGTGTCTAGAACAAGAGTTGTCAGAAGACAACTAAGCTCGCCTGTTGGCAACCTTCACTCAAACTTGGCACAGTTGCATAAAAAAACATTGAACATTATATAACTTGACCGTGGGTTCAGGGGCGTGCGGTGGACCTTGACATTGGGGTCAGTGGTGCAAAGTGGGTCGTGGGTTTGCTGTAGCATAATATAGCATATTAAGATGAATGCATGTATGAAATATCAATGCGCTCCCTGAAAACAGAAGTAAAACAAAATTTAACCTAACTTTATGAACGCACTAAGTTGGTGATTTTCTACAGCATGACAGCTATTCACATGAGGAATGCATGTATGAATGTGCTAAGTTTGTGTCCTTCACCTTGGGGAAAGAGGTGGAGGGGCGGTCATGGATTTGCCGTAGCACAATAGAGGATCATCAGATGAATGCATGTATGAAATATCAAAGCGTTCTCCGTAACGAAACAGAAGTTACACAACCTTTACCCCAACGTTAAGTTTATGAACATGCTAAGTTTGTGACCTTGACCTTTGGGTGGTGGGTTGTGGATTTGCTACAGCATGATAGAGTGTCATCTGAGGAATGCATGTATGAAATATAAAGGCGTTCCATGAAAGGAAACAGATGTTATAAGACATTTACCCCAACGTTAAGTTTATGAATGTGCTAAGTTTGTGACCTTGACCCTGGGGTAAGGGGTGGGCGGTGGGTCATGGATTTGCTATAGCACGATAGAGTATCATCAGATGAATACATGTATGAAATATCAAGGCGTTCCATGAAAGGAAACAGATGTTATAAGACATTTACCCCAACGTTAAGTTTATGAATGTGCTATGTTTGTGACCTTGACCTTGGGGAAAGGGGTGGGGTGGGTCATGGATTTGCTATAGCACGATAGAGTATCATCAGATGAATGCATGTATTAAATATCAAGGAGTTCCCTGTAAAGAAACAGAAGTTATAAAAAGACATTTACTCCAAAGTTGAGTTTATGATGTTGATCTTGGGGAAAGGGATGGGGGGGGGGGGGAAGGGGGTCATGGATTTGCTGTAGCACAATAGAGAATCATCAGATGAATGCATGTATGAAATATCAAAGTGTTCCCTGTAAAGAAACAGAAGTTACGTTGTGTAACTTCTGTTTCTTTAACACTTTGATATTTACCCCAACGTTAAGTTTATGAACATGCTAAGTTTGTGACCTTGACCTTGGGGTAAGGGTTGGGTGGTGGGTCATGGGTTTGCTACAGCATGATAGAGGGTCATCTGAGGAATGCATGTATGAAATATCAAGGCGTTCCATGAAAGGAAACAGATGTTATAAAACATTTACCCCAACGTTAAGTTTATGAATGTGCAATGTTTGTGACCTTGACCTTGGGGAAAGGGGTGGGGGTTGGTCATGGATTTGCTATAGCGCCATAGAGTATCATCAGATGAATGCATGTATGAAATATCAAGGCGTTCCCTGTAAAGAAACAGAAGTTATAACTAGACTAGAAATGTGGCCTGTCGGCACACGAATGCCCCCGCTGGCAGCCAAAGAAAACGAGGCATATTTGATTACAAGCCATTTACCCGAGTGCGGACGGACGCCGGTAAAACTATATGCCCCACTCACCATTCGGTAGCGGGGGCATAATAAGCCATTTACCCCGAGTGTTTGTGACCTTGACCCTGGGCTTAGCGGGAGCGGGACGAATGTAGATTTGTCACAGGGTGGTAGAGGACCATTGGAGCAATGCGTGTGTGAAATGTGCAGCAGGTCCGAGCAAGGAAACAAAAATTATAAGCCATTTACCCGAGCGTTAAGGTTTCGAACGCACCAAGTCTGTGACATTGACCCTGGGACTAGCGGGGGCGGGACGAATCTGGATTTGTCACAGGTTGGCACAGGACCATTGGAGCAATACATGTGTCAAATGTGAAGCAGATCCGAGCAAGGAAACAGAACTTATAAGCCATTCACCCGAGCGTTAAGGTTTCAAATGCACCAAGTCTGTGACCTTGACGCTGGGCTTAGCGGGGGCGGGACGAATGTGGATTTGTCACAGGGCGGTACATGACCATTGGAGCAATGCGTGTGTGAAATGTGAAGCAGACCAGAGCAAAGAAACAGAAATTATAAGGCATTTACCCGAGCGTTAAGGTTTCGAACGTACCAAGTCTGTGACCTTGACCCTGGGCTTAGCGAGGGGCGGGACGAATGTGGATTTGTCACAGGGTGGCAGAGGACCATTGGACCAATGTGTGTGTGAAATGTGAAGCAGATCCGAGCAAGGAACCCAAAAGTATAAGGCATTTACCCGAGCGTTAAGGTTTTGAACGCACCAAGTCAGTGACCTTGACCATGGGCTTAGCGGGGGAGGGACGAAAGTGGATTGCCACAGGGTGGCAGAGGACCATTGGAGCAATGCGTGTGTGAAATGTGAAGCAGATCCGAGGAAGGAAACATAAATTATAAGGCATTTACCCAGCGTTAAGGTTTCAAACGCACCAAGTCTGTGACCTTGACCCTAGGCTTAGCGAGGGGCGGGACGAATATGGATTTGTCACAGGGTGGCAGAGGACCATTGGAGCAATGCGTCTGTAAAAAGTGAAGCAGATCCGAGCAAGGAAACAGAAATTAAAAGGAATTTACACGAGCGTTAAGGTTTCGAACACACCAAGTCTGTGACCTTGACCCTGGGCTTAGCTGGGGCGTGATGAATGTGGATTTGGCACAGGGTGGCAGAGGACCATTGGAGCAATGCCTATGTGAAATGTGAAGCAGATCCGAGCAAGGAACGAGAACTTATAAGCCATTTACCCGAGCTCTAAGGTTTCGAATGCACCAAGTATGTGACCTTGACCCTGAGCTTAGCGGGGGCGGGATGGATGTGGATTTGTCACAGGGCGGTAGAGGACCATTGGAGCAATGCGGGTGTGAAATGTGAAGCAGATCAGAGCAAGGAAACAGAAATAATAAGGCATTTACCCGAGCGTTAAGGTTTCGAACGCACCAAGTATGTGACCTTGACCCTGGGCTTAGCGGGAGCGGGACGAATGTGGATTTGTCACAGGGTGGCAGAGGACCATTGCAGCAATGCGTGTGTGAAATGTGAAGCAGTTCCGAGCAAACAAACCGAAATTATAAGCCATATACCCGATCGTTAAGGTTTCGAATGCACCAAGTCTGTGACCTTGACTCTGGGCTTAGCGAGGGGCGGGACGAATGTGGATTTGTCACAGGGTGGCAGAGGACCATTGGAGCAATCCGTGTGTAAAATATGAAGCAGATCAGAGCAAGGTTAAGGTTTCGAACGCACTAAGTATGTGACCTTGACCCTGGGCTTAGCGGGGGCGGGACAAATGTGGATTTGTCACAGGTTGGTAGAGGACCATTGGAGCAATGCATGTGTGAAATGTGAAGCAGATCAGAGCAAGGAAACAGAAATTATAAGGCATTTACCCGAGCGTTAAGGTTTCGAACGCACTAAGTCTGTGACCTTGACCCTGGGCTTAGCGGGAGCGGGACGAATGTTGATTTGTCACAGTGTGGCAGAGGACCATTGGAGCAATGCGTGTGTGAAATGTGAAGCAGATCCGAGCAAAGAAACCGAAATTATAAGGCATTTACCCAGCGTTAAGGTTTCGAACGCACCAAGTATGTGACATTGACCCTGGGCTAAGCGGGAGCGGGACTAATGTGGAATTGTCACAGGGTGGCAGAGGACCATTGGAGCAATGCGTGTTTGAAATGTGAAGCAGATCCGAGCAAGGAAACAGAAATTATCAGGCATTTACCCAGCGTTAAGGATTCGAATGCACCAAGTCTGTGACCTTGACCCTGGGCTTAGCGGGGGCGGGACGAATGTGGATTTGTCACAGGGTGGCAGAGGACAATGGAGCAATGCGTGTGTGAAATGTGAAGCAGATCCGAGCAAGGAAACAGAAATTATAAGGCATTTACCCAGCGTTAGGTTTCGAATGCACCAAGTCTGTGACCATTGACCCTGGGCTTAGCGGGGGCGGGACGAATGTGGATTTGTCACAGGGTGGCAGAGGACCATTGGAGCAATGCGTGTGTGAAATGTGAAGCAGATCCGAGCAAGGAAACAGAAATTATAAGGCATTTACCCAGCGTTAAGGTTTCGAATGCACCAAGTCTGTGACCTTGACCCTGGGCTTAGCGGGGGCGGGACGAATGTGGATTTGTCACAGGGTGGCAGAGGACCAATGGAGCAATGCGTGTGTGAAATGTGAAGCAGATCCGAGCTAGGAAATAGAAATTTTAAGCCATTTACCCGAGCGTTAAGGTTTCGGGACGTACGTACGTACGTACGTACGTACGTACGTACGGACGCCGGTAACACTATGTGCCACCCTCACCATTCGGTGGCGGGGGCATAATAAGCCATTTACCCAGCGTTAAGGTTTCGAACGCACCAAGTCTGTGACCTTGACACTGGGCTTAGCGGGGGCGGGACGAATCTGGATTTGTCACAGGGCGGTACAGGACCATTGAAGAAATGCGTGTGTGAAATGTGAAGCAGATCCGAGCAAGGAAACAGAAATTATAAGCCATTTACCCAGCGTTAAGGTTTCGAACGCACCAAGTCTGTGACCTTGACCCTGGACTTAGCGGGGGCGGCACGAATGTGGATTTGTCACAGGGTGGCAGAGGACCATTGGAGCAATGCGTGTGTGAAATGTGAAGCAGATCCGAGCAAGGAAACATAAATCATAAGGCATTTACCCAGCGTTAAGGTTTCGAACGCACCAAGTCTGTGACCTTGACCATGGGCTTAGCGGGGGCGGGACGAATGTGGATTTGTCACAGGGTGGCAGAGGACCATTGGAGCAATGCGTGTGTGAAATGTGAAGCAGATCCGAGCAAGAAACAGAAATTATAAGGCATTTACCCAGCGTTAAGGTTTCGAACGCACCAAGTCTGTGACCTTGACCATGGGCTTAGCGGGGGCGGGCGAATGAGCATTTGTCATAGGGTGGCAGAGGACCATTGGAGCAATGCGTGTGTGAAATGTGAAGCAGATCCGAGCAAGGAAACAGAAATTATAAGGCATTTACCCAGCGTTAAGGTTTCGAACGCACCAAGTATGTGACCTTGACCCTGGGCTTAGCTGGGGTGGCACGAATGTGGATTTGTCACAGGGTGGCAGAGGACTATTGGAGCAATGCGTGTGTGAAATATGAAGCAATTCCAAGGAAGGAAACACAAATTATAAACCATTTACCCGAGCGTTAAGGTTTCAGGACGTACGTACGGACGCCGGTAACACTATATATTATAAGGCATTTACCCGAGCGTTAAGGTTTCAAACGCACCAAGTCTGTGACCTTGACCATGGGCTTAGCGGAGGCGGGACGAATGTGGATTTGTCACAGGGTGGCAGAGGACCATTGGAGCAATGCGTGTGTGAAATGTGAAGCAGATCCGAGCAAGGAAACAGAAATGATAAGCAATTTACCCGAGCGTTAAGGTTTCGGGACGTACGTACGTTACGTACGTTACGTATGTAACGTACCATACGTACGTACGGACGCCGGTAACACTATATGCCCCCCTCACCATTCGGTGGCGGGGGCATAAAAATGTGTTCATAGAACACGGATGCACCACATATCGCTTTGATAATAAATGAGGCCAAATTGCAAGTGAAATATTTTTTTTACCTGAGCGTTAAAGTTTTTGAAGCACCAAGTATGTGACCTTGACCCTGGGCTTGGCAGGGTCAGCACGAACGTGGATTTGGCACAGGACAGTAGAGGACCATTATAGAAATGCGTATATGAAGTATGAAGCTGATCCGTGAAAGGAAACAGAAATTATAAGATATTTACCCGAGCATTAAAGTTTTTGAAGCACCAAGTATGTGACCTTGACCCTGGGCTTGGCGGGGGCAGGACGAACGTGGATTGACAAAGGACAGTTGAGGACCATTAGAGCAATGCGTATATGAAGTATGAAGCTGATCCGTGAAAGAAAACAGAAAATATAAGCCATTTACCCAGCGTTAAGGTTTCGAACGCACCAAGTCTGTGACCTTGACCCTGGACTTAGCGGGGGCGGCACGAATGTGGATTTGTCACAGTGTGGCAGAGGACCATTGGAGCAATGCGTGTGTGAAATGTGAAGCAGATCCGAGCAAGGAAACAGAAATTATAAGGCATTTACCCAGCGTTAAGGTTTCGAACGCACCAAGTCTGTGACCTTGACCATGGGCTTAGCGGGGGCGGGACTAATGTGGATTTGTCACAGGGTGGCAGAGGACCATTGGAGCAATGCGTGTGTGAAATGTGAAGCAGATCCGAGCAAGAAACAGAATTTATAAGGCATTTACCCAGCGTTAAGGTTTCGAACGCACCAAGTCTGTGACCTTCACCATGGGCTTAGCGGGGGCGGGACGAATAAGCAGTTGTCATAGGGTGGCAGAGGACCATTGGAGCAATGCGTGTGTGAAATGTGAAGCAGATCCAAGCAAGGAAACAGAAATTATAAGGCATTTACCCAGCGTTAAGGTTTCGAACGCACCAAGTCTGTGACCTTGACCCTGGGCTTAGCGGGGGCGGCACGAATGTGGATTTTGTCACAGGGTGGCAGAGGACTATTGGAGCAATGCGTGTGTGAAATGTGAAGCAATTCCAAGGAAGGAAACAGAAATTATAAGCCCATTTACCCGAGCGTTAAGGTTTCAGGACGTACGTACGTAAGTTACGTACGTTACGTACGTTACGTACGTTACGTACGTTACGTACGTTACGTTACGTTACGGACGCCGGTAACACTATATATTATAAGGAATTTACCCGAGCATTTACGTACGTATGTTACGTACGTTACGTACGTACGGACGCCGGTAACACTATATATTATAAGTCATTTACCCGAGCGTTAAGGTTTCAAACGCACCAAATATGTGACCTTGACCATGGGCTTAGCGGGGGCGGGACGAATGTGGATTTGTCACAGGGTGGCAGAGGACCATTGGAGCAATGCGTGTGTGAAATGTGAAGCAGATCCGAGCAAGGAAACAGAAATGATAAGCAATTTACCCGAGCGTTAAGGTTTCGGGACGTACGTACGTTACGTACGTTACGTACGTAACGTACCATACGTACGTACGGACGCCGGTAACACTATATGCCCGCCTCACCATTCGGTGGCGGGGGCATACAAATGTGTTCATAGAACACGGATGCCCCACATATCGCTTTGATAATAAATGAGGCCAAATTGCAAGTGAATTTTTTTTTTTTACCTGAGCGTTAAAGTTTTTGAAGCACCAAGTATGTGACCTTGACCCTGGGCTTGGCGGGGGCAGGACGAACGTGGATTTGGCACAGGACAGTTGAGGACCATTAGAGCAATGCGTATATGAAGTATGAAGCTGATCCGTGAAAGAAAACAGAAAATATAAGATATTTACCTGAGCGTTAAAGTTTTTGAAGTACCAAGTATGTGACCTTGACCCTGGGCTTGGCGGGGGCAGGACGAACGTGGATTTGGCACAGGACAGTTGAGGACCATTAGAGCAATGCGTATATGAAGTATGAAGCTGATCCGTGAAAGAAAACAGAAAATATAAGATATTTACCTGAGCGTTAAAGTTTTTGAAGTACCAAGTATGTGACCTTGACCCTGGGCTTGGCGGGGGCAGGACGAACGTGGATTTGGCACAGGACAGTTGAGGACCATTAGAGCAATGCGTATATGAAGTATGAAGCTGATCCGTGAAAGAAAACGGAAAATATAAGATATTTACCTGAGCGTTAAAGTTTTTGAAGCACTAAGTATGTGACCTTGACCCTGGGCTTGGCGGGGGCAGGACGAACGTGGATTTGGTACAAGACAGTAGAGGACAATTAGAACAATGCGTATATGAAGAATGAAGCTGATCCGTGAAAGGAAACAGAAGTTATAATATATTTACCCGAGTGTTAAAGTTTTTGAAGCACCAAGTATGTGACGACCCTGGGCTTGGCAGGGGCAGGACGAACGTGGATTTGGCACAGGGCGGTAGATGACCATTAGCATGATTAGAGCAATGCGTATATGAAATATGAAGCTGATCCGTGAAAGAAAACAGAAATTATAAGATATTTACCTGAGCGTTAAAGTTTTTGAAGCACTAAGTATGTGACCTTGACCCTGGGCTTGGCGGGGGCAGGAAGAACGTGAACGCGGTAGAGGACCATTAGAGCAATGTGTATATGAAATATGAAGCAGATCGGTCGAAGAATAAAGAAATTATGAGACATTTACCCGAGCGTTAAAGTTTTGTAACGGACGGACGGACGGGACGGACGGACAAGGGTAACACTAAACGAGGCATATTTGATTATAAGCCATTTATGCGAGCATTAAGGTTTGGAACGCACCAAGTCTGTGAGCTTGACCCTGGGCTTAGCGGGGGCGGGACGAATGTGGATTTGTCACAGGGCGGTAGAGGAGCATTGGAGCAATGCGTGTGTGAAATGTGAAGCAGATCCAAGCAAGGGAACAGAAACAAGCCATTTACCCGAGCATTAAGGTTTCAAAGGAACCAAGTCTGTGACCTTGACTCTGAGCTTAGCGGGAGCGGGATGAATGTGGATTTGTCACAGGGCGGTAGAGGAGTATTGGAGCAATGCGTGTGTGAAATGTGAAGCAGATCGGAGCAAGGAAACATAATTTAGAAGCCATTTACCCAAGCGTTAAGGTTTCGAAGGCACCAAGTATGTGACCTTGACCCTGGGCTTAGCGGGGGCGGGACGAATGTGGATTTGTCACAGGGCGGTAGAGGACCATTGGAGCAATGTGTGTGTGTGAAATGTCAAGCAGATCCGAGCAAGGAAACAGAAATTATAAGCCATTTACCCGAGCGTTAAGGTTTCGGGACGTACGTACGTACGTTCGGACGCCGGTAACACTATATGCCCCCCTCACCATTCGGTGGCGGGGGCATAATAAGTCAATTTACCCCGAGCGTTAAGGTTTGAAATGCACCAAGTCTGTGACCTTGACCCTGGGCTTAGCGGGGGCGGGACGTATGTGTATTTGTCACAGGGCGCTAGAGGACCATTGGATCAATGTGTGTGTTACTGTGAAGCAGATCCGAGCAAGGAAACAGTAAGTATAAGCCATTTACTCGAGCGTTAAAGTTTCGAACGCACCAAGTCTGTGACCTTGACCCTGGGCTTAGCGGGGGCGGGACGTATGTGGATTTGTCACAGGGCGTTAGAGGACCATTGGAGCAATGTGTGTGTGAAATGTGAAACAGATCTGAGCAAGGAAACTATAAGCCATTTACCCGAGCGTTAAGGTTTCGGGACGTACGTACGTACGTACGGACGCCGGTAACACTATATGCCCCCTCACCATTCGATGGCGGGGGCATAATAAGTCATTTACCCCGAGCGTTAAGGTTTGAAATGCACCAAGTCTGTGAACTTGACACTGGGCTCAGCGGGGGCGGGACAAATGTGGATTTGTCAGAGGGAGGTAGCGGACCATTGGAGCAATGCTTGTGTGAAAATGTGAAGCAGATCGGAGCAAGGAAACATAATTTATAAGTCATTTACCCAAGCGTTAAGGTTTCGAAGGCACCAAGTCTGTGACCTTGACCCTGGGCTTAGCGGGGGCGGGACGAATGTGGATTTTTCACAGGGCGGTAGAGGACCATTGGAGCAATGCGTGTGTGAAATGTGAAGCAGATCCGAGAATGGAAACAGAAATTACAAGCCATTTACCCAGCGTTAAGGTTTCGAACGCACCAAGTATGTGACCTTGACCCTGGGCTTAGCGGGGGCGGGACGAATGTGGATCTGTCACAGGGCGGTAGAGGACCATTGGAGCAATGCGTGTGTGAAATTTGAAGCAGATCCGAGCAAGGAAACAGAAATTATAAGCCATTTACCCAGCGTTAAGGTTTCGTACGGACGCCGGTAACACTATATGCCCCCCTCACCATTCGGTGGCGGGGGCATAACCCTCACCATTCGGTGGCGGGGGCATAATAAGCCATTTACCCGAGCGTTAAGGTTTGAAATGCACCAAGTCTGTGAACTTGACCCTGGGCTTGACCCTGGGCGGGACAAATGTGGATTTGTCACAGGGCGGTAGAGGGCCATTGGAGCAATGCGTGTGTGAAATGTGAAGCAGATCCGAGCAAGGAAACTATAAGCCATTTACCCGAGCATTAAGGTTTCGGGACGTACGTACGTAGATGAATGCATGTATGAAATATGAAGGTATTTTCTGTATTTTCTGTAAATAAACAGAAGTTACACAACATTTACCCCAACGTTAAGTTTATGAACATGCTAAGTTTGTGACCTTGACCTTGGGGCAAGGGTTGGGAGGTGGGTTGTGGATTTGCTACAGCATGATAGCTAGAGGGTCATCTGAGGAATGCATGTATGAAATATCAAGGCGTTCCATGAAAGGAAACAGATGTTATAAGAAATTTACCCAACGTTAAATTTCTGAATGTGCTAAGTTTGTGACCTTGACCCTGGGGTAAGGGTTGGGTGGTGGGTCATGGATTTGCTACAGCATGATAGAGGGTCATCTGAGGAATGCATTTATGAAATAACAAGGTGTTCCATGAAAGGAAACAGAAGTTATAAGACATTTACCCAAACGTTAAGTTTGTGGACGACGCCGACGACGCCGCCGACGACGCCGACGACGCCGACGACGCCGCCGACGACGCCGACGACGCCAGGGGTATGCCATAAGCTCTTCTGGACTTCGTCCAGGTGAGCTAAAAATAGGTCTATGAATATTTCTTGACTTTGGGAGGCTTGACTAGGTGTATTTTTTTAGAGTATTTCATAATTCTACGAAACTGAATGTTAGCTCCGGTTGATTTTGACATGTTGGAAAATGGCGCATGATATGATGTCTCGCCGGTACGGTTTCGCGTCAGAATTTAAGGTATTTTTCGGGCATTTGTAGCGAAAATTTAAGGTCGTGTTGAAATTTCTGGCCAAAAATAGGTCGGTGGGGTAACTTTGAAAAAATTAATTGAACACATCTGATGCGGTTACCGTACTGCATTTTTATTGTGGCGCGCGATTTGTACTTCATTTGCGAGTATTTTTCAATACTTGTCGCAAGAGATTCCTTAACTGATTGTGAGAGGCGGTGATTTTTATAAGTCACCCGCCGCCCTCAGAAAAGCAGTCAATTTTGGCTATTTTCAACCGTCCCGTGATGCCTTACTTTGGAGTGGGCGCGCTTTCAACACTTTCAGCCATTGTTGTTGCACCTTATAATACTGAATTAATGAATGTCTTACCTTATCCAAGATGTACTGTAAGCTGTACCATCGAACATAGCCAGTCTGGTAAAAAATAATCAACATTCCTTGCGACACTAAGGCATTGCTAATACCCGCGCCAAATATCTGGAAGAGAACAGATCAAGCAATATATAATCAGCGCTCCAGATAAGCTGCGTATTTGCTTAAATACCCAATTAAAATTGCCAAAACCCCAATTGAAATCAGAAGTAGCGAGTATCAAAAAGCAATAACAATTTTGTGGTACCATGGTTTGGCCCTCACATACGTCTTTGGCATTTTGTATGTGACAATTGAACCTGGTTATATCCCTTATGTGAGTATTATGATATTCATAATCCTACTTTAGGGGAAGGGGCCAAGTGACTTTGTTGTGTTATGGACCTGGCACCAGGTCAGGTTATTCTAATTTCAGAGCTGAATATATTTGTTCTCGATGTAAATATTCCGTTCTGATTTTGGGATTTTCCCCCCAATGCAGCAGGTTAAAACGGGATCGAACCCGTTTGCCCGGCTTACATGACCATAGCTGTTGATAGGCCGTTAAACACTAATAAACAAACAAACTAATTCCTTATCTGGAGCGCTGCCTATCTGTACGAGCATACCTCGTATCCACTGTCGACTGGAGCCCTGTATAATCTAACCATTTAACACCTACAAGGCGAACAGTGGTGCCTGTCTGAGTGTCACACACGAAAATAGAACGTCAGTGTCACCGGATGTTATTCATCAATAGACTAGTATGTTGTATTGTCCCATTAGCAGATGACTGTATTCATATTTATCAGGTAACCTGCCCTGTGATCACCGAATACATTCCGACTCATAACATATTGTTCTATCAGGCATTGACCTGATAGAAACATCTGGGTTACAACGAAGTGAAAACTAACGTTCCACTTTGCCTTGCCTGATAAACTTGATATCAAAAGACGCTAATCTGGTATTCTCTATTTATTACTGTGACTATTTCTGCCAATCAACTTGAATCACGTGTGAATCTAGTAAAGATGAAAACCTATGCAAGCATATCACCATTACCACAGGCAAAATGTGTGTTGATATCCGTATGTCCAGTCCCGCTCGGGTAAATTCGGGTCATCAGATGAATGCATATTTGAAATATCAAGGTGTTCCATGAAAGGAAACAGATGTTATAATACATTTACCCCAACATTAAGTTTATGAATGTGCTAAGATTGTGACCTTGACCTTGGGGAAAGGGGTGGGCGGTGAGTCATGAATTTGCTATAGCATGATAGAGTATCAGCAGATGAATGCATGTATGAAATATGAAGGCGTTCCCCGTAAATAAACAGAAGTTACACAACATTTACCCCAACGTTAAGTTTATGAACATGCTAAGTTGTGACCTTGACCTTGGGGTAACGATTGGGTGGGCGGTGGGTCATGGATTTGCTATAGCACGATAGAGTATCATCAGATGAATACATGTATGAAATATCAAGGCGTTCCATGAAAGGAAACAGATGTTATAAGACATTTACCCCAACGTTAAGATTATAAATGTGCTAAGTTTGTGACCTTGACCTTGCGGTAAGGGCTGGGTGGTGGGTCATGGATTTGTTACAACATGATACAGGGTCATCTGAGGAATGCATGTATGTAATAACAAGGTGTGCCATGAAAGGAAACAGAAGTTATAAGACATTTACCCGAACGTTAAGTTTATGAATGTGCAAAGTTTGTAACCTTGACCTTGAGGTAAGGGCTGGGTGGTGGGTCATGGATTTGCTACAGCATGATAGAGGGTCATCTGAGGAATGCATGTATGAAATAACAAGGTGTTCCATGAAAGGAAACAGAAGTGATCAGACATTTACCCAACGTTAAGTTTATGAATGTGCCAAGTTTGTGACCTTGACCTTGACCTTGGGGTAAGGGCTGGGTGATGGGTCATGGATTTGCTACAACATGATAGAGGGTCATCTGAGGAATGCATTTATGAAATAACAAGGCGTTCCATGAAAGGAAACAGAAGTTATAAGACATTTACCCCAATGTTAAGTTTATGAATGTGCTAAGTTTGTGACCTTGACCTTGAGGTAAGGGATGGCCGCTGGGTCATGGATTTGCTATTGCATGATAGATTATCATCAGATGAATGCATGTATGAAATATCAAGGCGTTCCATGAAAGGAAACAGATGTTATAAAACATTTACCCCAACGTTAAGTTTATGAATGTGCTAAGTTTGTGACCTTGACCTAGACCTTGGGGTAAGGGCTGGGTGGTGGGTCATGGATTTGCTACAGCATGATACAGGGTCATCTGAGGAATGCATGTATGAAATAACAAGGTGTTCCATGAAAGGAAATAAAAGTTATAAGACATTTACCAACGTTAATTTTATGAATGTGCCAAGTTTGTGACCTTGACCTTGGGGTAAGGGCTGGGTGGTGGGTCATGAATTTGCTACAACATGATAGAGGGTCATCTGAGGAATACATGTATGACATAACAAGGTGTTCCATGAAAGGAAACAGAAGTTATAAGACATTTACCCAACGTTAAGTTTATGAATGTGCCAAGTTTGTGACCTTGACCTTGGGGTAAGGGCTGGGTGGTGGGTCATGGATTTGCTACAGCATGATAGAGGGTCATCTGAGGAATGCATGTATGAAATAACAAGGTGTTCTGTGAAAAGAAACAGAAGTTATAAGACATTTACCCAACGTTAAGTTTGTGGACGACGGTGACGCCGACGACGCCGGGGGTATGACATAAGCTCTTCTGCACTTCGTGCAGGCGAGCTAAAAATGAAGTGAGCCAAGTGAAGAGTCACATCACAACTGCTGCAACCTGATGATCTGTAGCCGATTTCACCAAAATTGCAAAGCATACTTATTTTGCTAAGTACACATTGAGGGAGAAATAAATTTCAATTTAAAGATAAATTTATTAATTTTTATTATACTGAATTTATTATATTATCACAGCCATTTTGGCTGTGATAATGTAATAAATTCAGTATAATAATTCTGCAAACTTTTAATCATCAAATATATGCAGTCGTTAGTTATATATGAAATAATGCATTTCGGGAAAAATAAATGATAATACCCCTCAAAGTATACTTTGCTAGAAAAATATGCTTAGCAATTTTGGTGAAATATGCTACTCGATTTACACCGATTCCACATTTCTGACGAAAAAGTCAATGTACCTTGAGCTGCTTCTGCTGAGAATTGAAGTTTGAGGTTTAATGGCCTATAAACAGCTAAGATCATTTAAGGCCTGGTCAATGGGTTTAGTACTAAATCACATATATTACCTGTACAAGTACATGTACATGTTCAAGTACATTTACAATAAGAAAACATTATATTCAGCCCGGAAATCAGAATAATCATGATCTGATGCCAGGTCCTCGCCACACCAGAATCACTAGGCCCCCTCCCAAACGCAGTAGGATCAGTAATAATGTTACAACTTTTGTAATGGGCAATAACCCAATTCAACTCCCAGAAATGAAGCAAAAAAAAAAGTGAAAGTGAAAGGGTTTAACGTCCCACCAACAGCTAAGGTCATATAGAGACGGGACCACCGTTTTAAAGTATCATCCGACAGACCAGTGGGATGGAAATACTATGAAAGTATTTTTGATGCCTAAGGCGAGGTTTGAACCCACAACCTCCGGATTGGAAGTCAGGTGTTCTACTATGTCCCATCCCAGGAATGAAGCAACATCCCACTGCAAACACGTACCTGTGTATCCACCTGCAGCATTCCTAGGAACTGCAGTGGATATGCACAAAAAATGGCGATCACGTTCACATCCATACATGTAACCGCCTGAAAGAGAGACGACTCGTGTAACTTTTGACTGGTCACAGTCCCACAATATGAACAAGCATTAACCTTGTCAGACTATGCAGGAGACGAAAATTGTCGTCTGCTGGTTTTCATTTTTACTTTAATTCTTAACAAAAAACCTGTTTTGACAGCACATGAGAATCGTCTCCAGTGGAGACGATTCTCATGTGCTGCCAAAACAGATTGTTATTGAGAAATATTGAAAATAAAACATTTCCAGCAGACGGCGCATCAAAATTTATCCCGTCAACACAGTGCGTATGTGCCATGAAACACTGTGCCGTGAATTTTTTTTGATATCCTGTCAATACGACCTAATCACTGCGTATGAATATGTGCGGTTGTCATACTAGTCGATTCTAAGATTTTAAGGATGCGGCTGAGGTTCTTGTTTTGCATTTTAAAGCTATTTGTAGTGTTGACGGGATAAATAGAATGTTAAGCAGAGCCTCGCCCATCCCGTTTCCTAAGCCTTGCCAGATATGTTTTCCCATTCACGGCACTATTCTCTATATCAAAATTGGTGAAGCAATTCATGAGTTATTTAAAAATGAATGATGTTACTAACGTACGCACGTACTTACATACGTATATACATGGACTAACGCTATATCCCCTCTTGCCTATCGGCGTGGGATAACAATCTTTTATGTAGCCTATATTCAGTGGTAAAGTGAGTTTCCAACTGTCCTAAAATGTTCGTAAGTGCAAATTTAGGATTGTCTGAATATTTCAATTGATGGATTTACATTTATTGAGCAGCCTATGCTCCATAAATGTAAATCCAATATTTGTTTACTAGGAAACCATGTTAATGTTAAATTTACAGACTATCATAATTTTGCACTTACGAACATTTTAGTCGTACGTGGTGTTTCTAGACGTTGTATAAGCTACGGAAATGTGATATTTTCACATGTAACTGTTCATAGTGTAAAGCTTCCGTAAATGCGTTACATGGTTTGGAAAATCTATGCTTAGAAAGCATTTAGTCCTAACTGTGCACATGCACAATAGCATGGTTGAAACAGAGCTCCAGATAAGGTGCATATTTGCTTAAATAATAAATTAAAATTGCCAAAAACCCAATTGAAATCAGACGTAGCCAGTATCAACAAGAGCTGTAGGAGAACAGCATAGCTCGACTACGAGGGTTGTCGATGTACACATAGCTTGACAAAGAAGGTGGCTGCGGCCTGCATAAAAACCTTAACCAAGGTTGACTAAAAACATTAACCAAGGGAAATTAAGTAAGTAATTCAAGGTTAAATGTAGGTCAATGTCAGATATAGGTCAGGGGTTATTGATGTACATCATTAGGAGATAAAGTTTTCCAAGTATGGTTGCTGTAGGCCCAGGAGTATTCCAATTACAAGCTTGAGTAACAAGAGCTGTAGGAGAACAGCATAGCTCGACTACGAGGGTTGTCGATGTACACATAGGCTAGCTTGACAAAGAAGGTGGCTGCGGCCTGCATAAAAACCTTAACCAAGGTTGACTAAAAACATTAACCAAGGGAAATTAAGTAAGTAATTCAAGGTTAAATGTAGGTCAATGTCAGATATAGGTCAGGGGTTATTGATGTACATCACTAGGAGATAAAGTTTTCCAAGTATGGTTGCTGTAGGCCCAGGAGTATTCCATATACAAGCTTGAGTAAAAACCGTAACCAAGGGGAGATAAGTAAGTAATCCAAGGATAAAAGTAGGTCAAGGTCAAATATAGGTCAGGGATTATTGATGTACATCACTAGGAGATGAAGTTGTCCAAGTATGGTTGATGTAGGCCCAGAAGTATTCCATATACAAGCTTGACTATAAACATTAAGCAAGTAATTCAAGGTTAAATGTTATAGGTTAAAATAAAGGTCAGGGGTTATTGATGTACATCCCTATGAGAAAAAGTTATCCAAGTATGGTGTCTGTATGCACAATAGTATTCCATCTACAAGCTTGACTAAAAACCTTAACCAAGGTTGAGTAAAAACCTTAACCAAGGGGAATTAAGTAAGTAATTTAAGGTTAAATGTAGGTCAAGGTCAAATATAGGTCAGGGGTTGTTGATGTACATCACCAGGAGATGAAGTTGTCCAAGTATGGTTGGTGTAGGGCCATGAGTATTCCATCTACAAGCTTGACTAAAAACCTTCACCAAAGAGAATTAAGTAAGTAATTGAAGAGGAAATGTAGGTCAAGGTCAAATATAGATCAGCGGTTATTGATGTACATCACTATGAGAAAAGGTTGTCCAAGTATGGTGTCTGAATGCACAATAGTATTCCATGTACAAGCTTGAGTAAAAAGCTTAACCAAGGTCGAGCAAAAACATTAACCAAGGGGAATTAAGTAAGTAATTCAAGGTTAAATGTAGGTCAAGGTAAAATATAGGTCAGGGGTTGTTGATGTACATCACTAGGAGATGAAGTTGTCCAAGTATGGTTGGTGTAGGGCCAGGAGCATTCCATCTACAAGCTTGACTACAAACGTTAACCAAGGGGAATTAAGTAAGTAATTCAAGAGGAAATGTAGGTCAAGGTCAAATATAGATCAGGGGTTGTTGATGTACATCACTAGGAGATGAAGTTGTCCAAGTATGGTGGGTGTAGGGCCAGTAGTATTCCATATAGAAGGTTGACTAAAAACCTTAACCAAACGGAATTAAGTAAGTAATTGCAGAGGAAATGTAGGTCAAGGTCAAATATAGATCAGGGGTTATTGATGTACATACCTATGAGAAAAGGTTGTCGAAGTACGGTGTCTGGATGCACAATAGTATTCAATATACAAGCTTGAAAAAAAACCTTAACCAAGGTTGACTAAAAACCTTAACCAAGGGGAATTATGTAAGTAATTCAAGAGGAAATGTAGGTCAAGGTCACATATAGATGAGGGGTTATTGATGTGCGTCACTAGGAGATGAAGTTGTCCAAGTATGGTGGGTGTATGGCCAGTAGTATTGGATATATAAGCTTGACTAAAAACCTTAACCAAGGTTGACTAAAAACCTTAACCAAGGGGAATTAACCAAGTAATTCAAGAGGAAATGTAGGTCAAGGTCAAATATAGATCAGGCGTTATTGATGTACATCACTAGGAGATGAAGTTTTCCAAGTATGGTGGGTGTAGGGCCAGTAGTATTCCATATACAAACTTGACTAAAAACCTTAACCAATGCGTGACGGTGACGCCGACGGTGACGCCGACGCCGACGCCGACGCCCAGACGCCGACGCCGGGGTGACAACATAAGCTCTACTTATTCTTCGAATAGTCGAGCTAAAAAGCAAAGAAAAATTTGTGGTATATTTATCATGCTACAGAAATCAATAAACAGACCACAGATATAGCATATTTTCCTTATTTTTCTATGAAAACACACTTGCTATTTCATTACAATTGTCTTCTTGAACCAAGACATGTTTTCATTTAGAAGCAAACTATTCAATAATTGCGGTCTGCTGATGTGTAAACAGTAGTGTGATTTTATTTTACCCAATTAAATTTTGAAATACCCATTTGCTTCAGAAATGATGGAGTGACATTACTCAATTACTAATTCCTTATCTGGAGCCCGGGTTGAAAACATATGCAATGCGTGTATGGTGAAATGATAAACGACTGCCATGGAAATTTAAACAAAACGCGGAATGAAAGTACAAAAGCATAATTCTAAAGTAATACTACTGACATCAGTAATGCGTCAGTACAATTGTTTGTTTGTTTGTTTGTTGGGGCTTAATCCCATATATTACCTGTACAAGTACATGAACATGTTCAAGTACATGTACAAATGGGGGGAAAATCCCAAAATCAGAACTGATTATTTACAATAAAAAAACTATATATTCAGCCCGGAAATCATAATAATCCTGATCTGATGCCAGGTCCTCGCCACACCAGAATTACTTGACCCCTCCCAAAAGCAGTAGGATCAGTAATAGTCTTATCACTTTTATAATGGGCAATAACCCAATTTAACTCTGAGGTAACAAACCCCACCACCCATCAATAACAATTTTCGTTGACCCCCAGCAACAATCAATTTAAAATATTACCGAACCCCACCACCCATCATTTAGAAAGAAGAAAAAAACCCACACATGTTAATAAAAAAAAAATCCAGCCCCACCACCCATCCATAAAAAAAAAATATGTCAACCCCACCACCCATCAATAAAAACTAGAAATGGACGCTTGTCGACAAGCGCATGTGTATCCCCCTCCCCAGATACACAAGTAGTTTGAAAAAAGGGTGTTCGAGTTATGCTCCGGAGACAAAATCAGAGACGGAAAAAACAAAGGGAGATAACTAAATAATTAGTGATGCAAGAGTTGTCATTCTTGCGTGACACACCTTTAGGGTTGTGGTCTATGCATATTTGAAGTTTCATGAAAATATTCCAAAGGGTGTTCGAGTTATGCTCCAGACACGAAATCAGTGCACGAAACAACAAAGGGAGATAACTAAGAAATTAACGACGCAAGAGTTGTCATTCTTACGTGCGACACACCTTTAGGTCGTCTTCTATGCATGTGTGAAGTTTAATAAACTAGAAAATGTGTTCATAGAACACGGATGTCCCACATATCGCTTTGATAATAAATGAGGCCAAATTCCAAGTCAAAATTTTCTTTTACCTGAGAGTTAAAGTTTTTGAAGCACCAAGTATGTGACCTTGACACTGGGCTTGACACTGGGCTTGGCGGGGGATTTGGCACAGGGCGGTAGAGGACCATTAGAGCAATGCGTATATGAAATATGAAGCTGATCCGTGAAAGAAAACAGAAATTATAAGATATTTACCCGAGCGTTAAAGTTTTTGAAGCACCAAGTATGAAACCCTGACCCTAGGCTTAGCGGGGGCAGGACGAATGTGGATTTGGCACAGGGCGGTAGAGGACCATTAGAGCAATGTGTATATGAAATATGAAGCTGATCCGTGAAAGAAAACGGAAATTATAAGATATTAACCCGAGCGTTAAAGTTTTTCTTTGAAGCACCAACTTTGACCCTGGGCTTGCCGGGGGAAGGACGAACGTGGATATGGCACAGGGCGGTAGTGAACCATCAGAGCAATGTGTATATGAAATATGAAGCAGATCGGTCGAAGGATGAAGAAATTATGAGACATTTACCCGAGTGTTAAAGTTTTGTGACGGACGGACGAACGGACACTAAATGCCCCCTCCACTATCGTGGTGGGGCATAAAAATATTCCAAAGGGTGTTCGAGTTATGCTCTGGATACAAAATCAGAGCACGAAACAACAAAGGGAGATAAGTAAACAAGAATTCCGCGGAATCAGATGCCTCGCCTTGTCCCGCCTTGACCTCGAGCCTGGGCCCGAAAGCAATTTTCACTGGCCCGAACATATTATACAATTATTGACTAGTGAGCCATAGAATATCAGATTATATTCTATGGCTCACTAGTCAATAATGGTTGTATTATATGATAATAGTCTGTATATAGCACTTACGACCTTATGCTACTAGACAAAAATTGAAAAAGAATTTGAAAAAAAATATTAATTTTTTTTTTTTTAAATTAAAAATAATAATGCTTGCTACTGGAGCCCAGTCCTATATTTATATACATATATCTGCACAGGTCCACATAATGCCACAATATTTTCAACACAGTTTACGGAAATGTAATATACAGAAAAAAATAAAATAATAATGCTCGCTACTGGAGCCCAGAATTTTTGTTAATAGTTACGGAAATGTAATAATGTACCTGTATAAATTACCTGTAATAAGTTAGTGGTCAGGTAAAAAATTGAAAAAGAATGTAAAAAAAAAAATGGAAAAAAAATTAAATTTAAAAAAAATAAAAGAATAATGCTCCCTACTGGAGCCCAGAATGTTTTTTAATAGTCCTATATTTATCTACATATCATATATATACAGGTCCACATATTGCCACAATATTTTCAACACAGTTTACGGAAATGTAATATTATCATTTACCTGTATTATAAATTAACTGTAAGTGGTCAGTGGTCAGTTGCACATGCTAGCACATGCACAGGTGAATAGTCTGTATATAGCACTTACGACCTCATGCTACTAGACAAAAATTGAAAAATAATTTGAAAAAAAAAAATGAAAAAAAAAAATGAAAAAAAAAAAAAAAAAAAAAAAAAAAAAAAATGGAAAAAAAAAGAATGAAAAAAAAAAAAAAAAAAAAAAAAAAAAAAAAAAGAAAAAAAAAAAAAAAAAAAAAAAAAAAAAAGGGGAAAAAAAAAAGGAAAAAAATAATAATGCTTGCTACTGGAGCCCAGATTTTTTTTTAATAGTCCTATATTTATCTACATATATCTGCACAGGTCCACATAATGCCACAATATTTTCAACACAGTACCCAATGTAGTAATTTACCTGTATAAATTACCTGTGGTCAGCAGTGGTCAAGCACTGGACATTTGCACATGCAAGCCCATGCTAGCACACGGTTCTCCCAGTCTCTATTGTTCTCTCTACAGGTAAGGTGTACAGAGCACACGAGAAAAGGTGTACAGAGCAGACGAGAAAACGGGTCTTCATGCATTATTGTCCAGTTTGTAGAGTGAGCAAAACAAAAAAGGGAGATAACTCAAAAATTAGCTACGCAAGAGTTGTCATTCTTGTGCGCGACACACCTCCGGGTCGTGGTCTATGCATGTGTGAAGTTTCATGAAAATATTCCAAAGGGTGGTCGAGTTATGCTCCGGACAGGAAATCAGTGCTCGAAAACAAAAAAGGGAGATAACTAAAAAATTAGCTATGCAAGAGTTGTCATTCTTGTGCACGACACACCTTCGGTTCGTGGTCTAATTGAATGTGTTAAGTTTCATAAAAATATTCCACAGGGTGGTCGAGTTATGGTCAATCAGTGCGCGAAACAAAAAAGGGAGATAACTCAAAAATTAGCTATGCAAGAGTTGTCATTCTTGTGCGCAACACACCTTCGGGTCGTGGTCTATGCATGTGTGAAGTTTCATGAAAATATTCCAAAGGGTGGTGGAGTTATGCTCCGGACACGAAATCAGTGCGAGAAACAAAAAAGGGAGATAACTAAAAAATTAGCTATGCAAGAGTTGTCATTCTTGTGCGTGACACACTTTCGGGTCGTGGTCTATGCATGTGTGAAGTTTCATGAAAATATTCCAAAGGGTGTTCGAGTTATGCTCCGGACAAGAAGTGTCTGCGGCGGACGCGGACGCGGCGCGCTGTCAAATCCATAGTATCCCCCGACGGAGTCCGGGGGATACAATTACTGACACACCTTATAAACGAAGGAAAGTAATGCCCATAACGAGCGACCATGCGTACTTAGAATAACAGCTGACGTAATGCGCGGTAAACTGAAATGGCCTACGTGACAATTGACATTTACGTTCAACATGTTCAAACAAGATTTTCACGCGCTCGGGAACCCTCGACCCATTCCGTAAAATCGCGAATAGAGACTCGGGAATGACTGGGAGGCTGCCATTTTTATTTTCAGCATTGTGTCTATGGTAATTCTAGAATGCATCCGTGTGGCCGAATCACCGGTTCATACGCCAGAACAGATCATCCGATATAAGCAAGCGGGTTCCCAGCCATAGCAACAGCGAATCAGTAAGCCGGGAACCAATTACTCTGTTCCCGCTCCATCATAATAAATAAAGGAAGCGAAGTAAATAGGGAACCAATTTGTTTATTCGTTGCTGGAGAAGATCGTATTTTTAAAAAAAATAATTTAACCCGACTCAGTCATTCCAGTAGATCTGATATAGCCTATTGGAGAGACTAACACTAATACTTGTCATTAGTTAGGAATAAATAAAGTTTGTTGTATTTTAAAAGTTTAATCTGGAGCATGGCAACTCGTCCGATATATAACTTATGTATTTAGTCAACACGTCCACGAATTAATTCGTCCCCATTGTGTCGACGTTGGCACGACGTTGTTGTTCGCACGTTGATGTACCAGTCAATGTGGCACCCTAGCTGGGACACACTGCCATTATTGATTTAAAGCCAATCCGTCTCATATATTTGACATATGGGTTTTCACATTATACGCTGCAAATGACCTACATCAACTACCGTATTCTGGAAGTCATAATTCGTCCATTTCGGCACCTGCATATTAGAATTACCTCCTGGAAGAGCACAGGGGGGAATCGGACCCTTTTCCTATAATTTGTTTTAACTCTTCAAACAAGATAATTTTGACCGTGTGGAAAAGTTTAAAGGCATAAATTTTGATAAAAGTTTGATAACCACTTGATATAATTAGATGCCCATCTAGTGTTCAAATCATTCTGTTTTATATATTTTTTTTAATCAAATCAATTTTGAAATGGCGGATATTGCCTGCGAGACGCGGCTATATAACGACAGAAAGTTGTGTTAAAGAGTCATTTGACCATGAAGACAGTGGGCTGCATGGACGGACTAAATAATGAAAATATGGATGATGACAAATAAGTATATGAAGTTTCAAGCAAATTGGACCTGCAGAGATATACCAACAAGAGCGCCGGAGGTCACAATAAACGCCCACCAAGGCATGGTCAATGAAGCAAAAAAAAACGTAGGTCAATGTCACATTAAGGTCAAATGGTATACATGTATGTGTTACTGTATGTCACTTGCTGATATACACCATTAGCTGATTGTCATGTGCATGAATATTAAGTAAATCGGTTGAACACTAGAAATAGTAGAAGACAAGCATAAAGTTGCATTTTCTGAGTCACAAGTGGGGCATAACTCCATATGATTTGAGGTGGAGTTAACATTTTTGTGTTCATTGATTGATTTCGTCTTGATTGTGGTCAGGTATGCAAAGTATGAATTGGGTCGGTGGAAAATTTTAGGACTATTTCATATAAGTCAAAAATGGGGATTTCAGATTTGAAAAAGAGGGATAATTCCATAAGGACTTGAGGTAGAGTGATTTATTTTGTGTTACATACTTCAGCATTTGCAGGTGGTAAGGTATTTAAAGTACGAATTGGATCGGTGGAAAATGTAGGACTAGTTCGTTGTACGAGCCAACAAATGGGAATTTCGGAGTCGAAAAATGGGGAAAATTCTGTAATGATTCAAGTTGGGGTAAAAAAAAATGTGTTACACACTGCGCAACTTTAAATTTATAGTTAGTAGTCATGTAAGGTAAGTATGAAACTCATCAGTGGAAAACTGTATGATTAGTTCGCGGTACGAGCCAAAAATAGAAATTTTGTAGCAAAAAAGGGGGGATAATTCTGTAAGGGTTCGAGGGGTGAGATGTTTGCGCTACGCACAGCGGGACTTTATAGTAGTCATGTATGGTAAGTATGAACTTGATCAGTGGAAAACTGTACTACTAGTCCCGTACGAGCCAAAAATCCCAAAATCAAAACAGGATATTTACAGAAAAAAAGTATATTCAGCCCAAACAAGTACATGAAGTTTCAAGCCAATCGGACATAGAGTTGCATAAATAATCAGTATTCCAAAACTTCCGCAAATGCTGCCAAAACTTTAACACAATCTAAGTAATTTGACCTTGAGCATGTGTTTGTTTGTTGGGGTTTAACAGCCTATCAACAGTTATGGTCATTTAAGGCCGGGTCAATAGGTTTAGTGCTAAATCCCATATATTACCTGTACAAGTACATGTTCATGTTCAAGTACATCTACAAATGGGGGGAAAATCCCAAAATCAGAACTGAATATTTACAATAACACCAGATGGCCGCGCCCACATGTCGAGCTTGCCGAGGCATTTGATGGTATTTTTAAAAACTTTAACGCAGATTAAAGACGGACGCACGCACGGACACCCGGACGTCATTGTGTTCACTATGTCTCGCTTTCCGCAAGCGGGCTCGACAAAAACTATATATTCAGCCCTGAAATCAGAATAATCCTGATCTGATTCCAGGTCCTCGCCACACCAGAATCACTTGGCCCCCTCCCAAAAGCAGTACGATCAGTAATAATCTTACTACTTTTAAAATGGGCAATAACCCAATTCAACTCTCAGGTAACAAAAGAGCCAATGATAAAAACGTAGCCGAGGGCCAAACCAGGCAAATCGTGTTTCCTATAAGGAGGAACCCCTACCGTCTACCGTTAATTTACGCCATCGCGTTTGCCCGACCACCACCCACCCTTGAACATGCGGGCCTCATGGGTGGGCTGTGGAATGATTTGATTTAATGGTGTGTACAGCCTGTCAACAGCTAAGGTCATTTTTGGCCGGATTAATGGGGTTGAATCCCATAATGGCATACATGTACGTTACCTGCTGTGATGGGGTGTGTGGATGGTGGGTGGGCGGGATCCCAAGTCAGAACCAAATATTTACAGAAAAAAAAATATATTCAGCCCTGAAATTAGAATAACCTGACCTGGTGCCAGGTCCTCATAACATTCATTTAGCCCCACTCCCCAAAAGTAATAGGATTAGTACTAACATTATTACCGGTGAATGTTACGGAGTACCTGAATTACTTCGGAGTTGAAATAATTTAGGATCAAATACAATCTAACGTTTCATATACATGTATAATAAATGTTCAAAGCCAGTCTGGTATACTGTACCATTTATATTGTGTTGGTAGACACATGTAATTTACACAAATTGATACATAAAACTGCTGAATTTGAAATGACATTTAAAAATATACCTTTAATCAGCTTGAGACAGAAGAGCAACGCCCAAATGCCATTGTTATCACTATTTTGATCTCTCGAGAAGCAAGCACAACAAATAGTTTGTGCCATATTGAGTCTGAATTAGAGATTAGGCCATAAAAAAGTACTTTGGTTCTCAAACATGGGGTTCGCAGAATGTGACGCGTGAGGGCGTATTTTTTATATATATTTTATTTTTGTTTGAGATGTTCGTCTACGATTTATTTTCAAGTTGTCAAATGCATATAATTTATGTTCTATAAAGTTACTATAACCACTTTAGACATGAAAAATCAGCAGATTTCATCACACTTGGTTGGATTTAACATGTTTCTGCGTGGTAGTGTTTCTATTTGATCATGTGGCGAATTACAACAAAAAAAAGTACGATTTTATTACTCCATGTCGATAAAATGCTTGATGCGCAGAGATTATTCTGACGCGGCTATATCTGACTCTGAGAACCAAAGTACTTTTTTATGGCCTGAAGCTCGATTAACACGATTCATCAAAATGATTTATTTCGAAACATGCAATTCGTGCTCAGAAATGTTATAATCATACTTTAATAAGAGTAATAACTGCAAACAGTGTCACATTCAAATTATTTCATACATACATGTACATGTATCTGTGTATCTGACATTGATTTAAAGGGTGCATATAATATAAGCTGTCATGGATGGATATTAGGATGACCAGATGGAATGATGAAAACTATATACATGTACATGTACACATAGTCAAACCGAGTAATTCTAACTCAATAGTATGAACATTTGACCACTTCTTGATGTGTGAACAAGTTCAAAGTTTCAAGGTCATATTAATGGCAGCATGGATAAACAAGAAATGCGTCTGTCGAACGAAGATGCCACCTGCAGCATATTTGAGAAACTGTGACAAAGTGGTTAACCGAAAAGTGTGACGGACGGACGGACAGACAGACGGACAGACGGACGGTCCAAACACTATATGCCACCCGTTTCTTCGAAACCCGGTGGCATAAAAAACAATAATGGTCCATATAAGCAGAACTCTGTATATAGCCACTTTAAATGAATGTAGCTGTCAATTTAGTACCGCCGATTTGTGAATACATTTCACGAAATTGCGCACTTCGTGTCACAAGCATGAAACTTGGCACGATGATAAAACATGATGCACTGAATATTTTTGGATATGGACGCAATCGAAAAAAGTCAAGATGGCCGCCATATTCGAAATGGCCGCCAAGCTGTATTGTCTGTCGATATAGGCTCTTCTATGTAAATTTCCTTTGAGATAAAGTCCTGAAAATTTCACAAAATGGTAAATTTGAATCGTAGCATTGGAAACAAAATCCGAAAAATCAATAAAAAAGCAAGATGGCCGCGAAATCCAAGATGGCCGCCTAGTAATAGACATTTTTCGTTAAAATTGCTCCATATTTTAACATTTTCATTGGAAAGCGAGCCGATTGTGTGCCTAATTTTAACCCTACGTATTCACAGTCAATGATGCTTTTATGTATACATTCGCCATTGATTTAATGCATCTTGCAGACCGTGTATGGCATTATCAAAGTGCAATGTACATGCATGTGGTAGCGAAATTAAGACATAGCTTGATAACAAGCACATAAGCCCATTTTTCATGGATACGCTAACTTGACGTATAGTATGTCGTTGGAAGCTGTTTTAACACCGCTGCGTGACCGGCCGGCCGCCCACAATATCCCCCCCCCCCCGCGAGTATGTAGTTAGTTATCTTTTGTCGGCCGCCCACCATATCGTCGGCCGCCCACACGAATCGCTGATTTGGTATCTCCGGGGTGTACATGTATTTCAAATAAATCAATTGCAGCGTACGAGGTATAAAACACAGCGTTGTTATTCTCGACAACAATCAGTTAGAACGTAATGAGTACAGAAAAAGCACAGTGTTGTTAATACTGACACCAATCTGACAGGTATGACGTCAGAGTAAAAATATCACAGCGCGTCAGAGTAAAAATATCACAGCGGTGTTAATATTGATAAAGCCAATAAACAGCTATATTATGCAAGTCGAATGTACTTGGTACCAAATCGTTGCAGTCAACCTCAGACTGCCATGACGTAAACACGTTGTATTGCATCACCGACGAATAATACTAGAGCAGATCTATACATAACTATATTTTTAATTTAGCTTTGTAAATTAAAAACATTTGTCGCAGTGTCGTAACCAGGTGGTAAAAGGATAAACCCTCGGCCTGTTGCTGGTTTGCGGTGTGTTATTGTTTATTATAGGTCTCTTAGCAACTACCTCGTCGTTATAAATTACAGCGTAACGCAAAGAAAACGATAATTGAATTTGTCGCGCGAATTCGTCGATAATCGAACGTATCATGGCTGATACTGAACTTACCGAAGATCGAACGGATGTAGTTGGTGGTGATCAGCATAAACCTGATCGCCCAATTGACTGGGAACTGTGTATTTTGTGTCAACACGCAACACGCGATGTTCTTCAGTGCCCGGCTGACACAAAGAGAGCAAATGCCGGTGCTGGATACGAATCATTGGCACGGAACCTTGAAGAGTTTAAGCAGCTTGGATGCTTACCAGCTGATATTGACGTCGCTAGCTTATCTCATCCAGATGGGCTAGTGGACTCATTCACACGGCACAGAGCAAAGTGGCACAAAACATGTCGCAACACAGTTGATAATAGAAATCTACAACGAGCAAAAAAGAGACAGTACCCCGACGATGATAGTAAACCTGGAAGTAGTAGCCAATGTCAGTCGAAGGTAACGCGATCTACCTCTGGTACAGTGCAAGAGAAGTGTAGCACTTGCTTCTTCTGTGATGCAGGGTCGGAATCAGGTGATCTTAGGAAAGCATCAATTTTTCGTTTACACAAACGTGTAAAACAGTGTGCTGAAATCTTAAATGATAGCATGCTGTTGGGTAAGCTTAGTGCAGGTGACATGATGGCACAAGATGCTGTGTATCATGTCAACTGCCTGTCCTTGTACTGTACAGGAAGGCAGCAATGTGAGTACCGATGATGCAGAAGAATACCAGGATAAAAGGACGCACGGCATTGTCCTTGCAGAGCTTGTAACATATATAGATGACGCTAGAACAGAGAGTGGTGACGTCCCATTAGTATTGAAACTAGCAGATTTGGCAAAGATGTACACGTCACGATTACATCAACTCGGTGTTGATGTATCGGGTAGACAGACTACACATTTCAAAAACAGACTTCTGGCTCACTTTCCGGACATGGAAGCGCACAAGCATGGTCGGGACGTTTTGCTTGCATTCAATGAGGACATTGGTATTGCCCTAAAAACAGCTTATGACAGGGATTTTGACGACGATGGCATTATTCTTGCTAAAGCAGCCACAATTGTCCGCCGAGACATATTTAGCAAAGAAAAGTCAGTTTTTACTGGTTCGTTCGATAACAGTTGCCAGCAAAAGTCGGTTCCACAGTCACTCACAACACTGGTTGACATGATCTTACGTGGACCGAATATCAACACCAAATCTGGTAACGTACCTGAGGCTCAAGCATCCCTCACTATAGCTCAGCTGTTGCAATTTAATTGCACGATTCGACGACGTGAAGGCTCAACTGCGTCATATCACAGGAAATCTCGAGAACCTCCACTTCCAATATATACAGGTCTACTTGTACACGCCGAAACTAGAAAGTGTGGTCTCATAGACAAGTTGTATGACTTGGGTCTTTCTATTTCTTATGACAGAGTACTGGATATATCCACAGAAATGGGAAATAGTGTCTGCAAGCAATATGAGAAGGACTCGCTTGTGTGTCCGCCGAAACTTCGTAAAGGTATTTTCACTACCAGTGCTGTTGATAACATTTATCATAACCCGACATCCACAACAGCACAGGGTGCCTTACACGGAACACGCAACATCCCACTTCAGAGTGTGGTGGAGAGGATAGAGGGGTGATCGTCATTGATGAGAAGGAAACTCAAAATCGAAAATCTATATCAGCATTACCAGAGACCTACACGAGTATAATGCCTGTTATATTACGTGAGAAAGAGCCATATGTACCTGAGGGTCATGGATCCTTAAGCGAAGAGTGTGCAAGCATGACGGTATGTTTGAAACAGCAGTATGAGTGGCTAGACCATACGAAAAATGTATGTCAACTGGCAGGTGCTGACCAGGACATGACTGTTTCATGGGCCGCATACCAATCGTCTGAAACAGAGAAGCACACTGCATGCGGTGAGATACCTGTGGACATTAGTGTTCTGTTGCCCCTATTTCAAGAACAGGCGAAGTCACCTGCCATGATACGTCATGCAATGGATGTGATACGCCGCGCCACAGAGTTTCTTAACCCCGGCCAAATACCTGTCATGGCTTGTGATCAGCCAAAATCATACAATGGAATTGGCCAGATACGCATGGGGAAGGTCGATATTTGATCATGTTTGGTGGCCTGCACATAGAAATGGCCGCACTGAAAACACTTGGAGACTGGCTACAAGATAGTGGATGGACTGCTGCTATTGCAGATGCAAACATTGCATCTTCTGGCTCCGCAGATTCATTTATCAAAGCAGTACATGTGACGCGAACCCGACATGCACACCAAGTAACAGCAAGCAGTTTTTACATATTGATGAACGAAGCATACAAGAAGTACATGACCGGCTTGACAACGGAGGAACATCCGCTAACATTTGATGAATGGAGAGCGAAACGAGCTGCAAAGAGTCCACAGTTTCTGTACTGGTCCATTACACTTGATTTCGAGCTGACTGTGTTGGTGTTTGTTCAGTCCATTCGCAGTGGCAATTTTCATTTGTACAGAGAAGCATTAACCAAACTGATACCCTGGTTCTTTGCGCTGGACCATACGCAATATTCGCGATGGCTCCCAGTCCACCTTCGTGACATGATGTATCTCCCCAAATCGCACCCAAGTTTGTTAAAGGAGTTTGAAGCGGGACACTTTGTTGTTCACAAGTCACGCAGATCATTTTCTGCCATAGCCATCGACCACGCTCACAAGCAAAACAACAAATGTGTTAAGGGTGATGGGGGAGCTGTGGGGCTTACGGAGAATTCGGCTGAGCTTCTGAGGTGGATGGTATCAGGACCAGAAATGGCCAGAGTGGTCGGTGAGTTTCAAGCATTTCTAGAACATGTCAAACCCGATCAGAGCCACGGTCCCAATCTACACCATCACGAACAAGTAAAGAGCACTCAGACAGCATTTCAAAGACAGGTGACTGCGCTTTGTTCTGTGATAGAGAAAATGGGCAATCCATTCATGGATGACAGTTGCGATCTTTTAGTACTAGATACGCGAGACATAGTGGATTCAGAAGTCATACACACAGTCCGGAACATTCAACAGGAAGGAACAAAGCAATTCCAGAGTTTCTTCGACAGTCGTCTTGGCAAAAGAACGTCACTGTTTCAGCCAATCACGAGAAACAAATTCGCGCTGTTTGGCTCTCTACCGACACGAACTGTATCAAAAGAAAAGCAACAGCTTATGTCCCTGAAAAAGAACTGTTCCTTGTTCTCGCAATTATACATCGCATGTCAGGTCCGCGGTGGTGACCTTGATGAGTTTTTTAGTCATGAGAACCAGGCATGTCCACCATCCATTTCACAACTTGGACAATTACGCACGGGCACGAAGTCTGATCTTGTACACTGTTTGGAAACACTGGTTGATGCCGAAGAAGATACACCTGGGGTTGAAGCCTTACTTCTGGATGGCGCCGCTGTTGTACACATGTTGAAGCCCGGTGCTGCGAAGACATTTCAATCATACGCACATGATGTATTCGTAAAGTATGTCAACTCACAGCTGCAGCATGTTAGGAGAATCGACATTATCTGGGATTCCTACAACCCCGACAGTTTGAAAGCGACGGCACGTGCAAAACGAGGAAGTGGCACCCGACGGCGAGTCCATCCGGACAATACATTACCTGGCAATTGGGACTCATTCCTGAAACTATCTGAGAACAAGACAGAACTCTTCAAGTATCTGGCAGATGTGTCCATGACGATCGGAAATCGCGATAAGCAAGTTATTTCCACTTATGGAGATTCTGTACTGTGTAACCATGACAGTGATATTCGCAATGTGTGCCATGTACACAAGAAGAAGCGACACTAGACTACTGCTGCATGCAGCGGATTGCGTCCGGTATGGGTACAAGCGTGTGATGCTTAGAACAGTAGACACCGATGTTATTGTGTTGGCAACAGCCATGTTTCGAAAATTGGATGCTACGGAACTGTGGATAGCATATGGTGTCGGCAAGAAGTTTAGGTACATTCCTATCCATGGTATAGCTGACGCTTTGGGACATGATAAATGTAAAGCGCTACCAGTTTTCCATGCGTTTAATAGTTGTGACCAGACGTCATCCTTTGCCGGAAGAGGAAAGAGAACTGCATGGGAAACGTGGAAGCTTGACAATGAGGTTACAGGCGCATTCATGGCAATGAGTAATGTCCCTACCATAGACATGGTAGACCAGCAGATGCCATCCATTGAGCGTTTTGTCGTATTGTTGTATGACAGAACAAGTACCTGCATAACGGTGAATGAAACTCGCAAAGACTTGTTCACTAGGAAAGGAAGGGTGATGGACGCTATTCCACCAACGCTGCCGCGTTGTATGAACATGCTAAGAGGGCGGTTTATCAGGCGGGTCATTGCTGGGACAAACACTATCACCATGTCCCGTGCTTCCATCTCCATCGGAATGGGGTTGGACCCGACTGAGTGCACTGGTATGGGAACCAGTTTGGACCACACTTCCTGCAGCATCAAAGGTGTGCCACCAACTCATCAAATGTGGTTGTCAGCCTGCCAAAGGGTGCAGTGGGCATTGTAAGTGTGTCAAGGCATGTCTGAAATGCACAGCTCTCTGCAAATGTGGCGGTGACTGTGAACGTGAGTAATCAATCTGATAGGACGACTGTAGAGAAAACAAGCTGATCCCACAAAACACTTTTACTTTACAATGTAAAGACGACTTTCAGAGTTAGAATCGAGGACAACTACATCAAGGTACTTTACTCCGTGACATTGGTACTTTGTGGTCCAAAATACAACGCAGCAGAAAATAAACGTCGAAAAGTAATTTTATGAAACTTCCGAGTGTGGCGGCCATCTTTAAATGAGTGTCATCTTGAATAATTTCAAGCTGTTCGACATATTAAATCATATGTAGACCCAGTGTTATCATTTTTACCAGAACAAACCATTGTACTTTGACCGCTTGTTTGTCTCATGAAATTCATAACTAAATGCATAAAAAATAATCATATTTTGGCGGCCATCTTTAAAATCTCCGCCATTTTGAATGTTGTCATATCACATATCATCATAAAATAATCTGCAATCAGAACTATGTCGTTTATAATTATTTGTTAGCTGAAACTCTCGAAAAAACACATTAATAAGAAATATATGTAAGAAAGAAGTGAGATGGCGGCCATCTTGAATATGGCGGCCATTTTGAGTTTGTTTTGCTTGCGTCCATATCACAAAATGATCAGTATGTTAAACTCTACCAGTATGCAAAGTTTCATACTTGTGCCAGAAAGTGCGCAATTTTCGCACAAATCGGCGGTACTACGACGGAGTCCGGGGGATACAATTATGAAAAGGCAGGTGTGGCACACATACCAATGATTGAAGTGTTGAAGTATTGAAGCGATTAAGCAACATATGTAGATGCTATGGCCAGTTTGAGAAACTGTGACAAAGTGGTTAACCGAAAAGTGTGACGGACGGACGGACGGACGGACGGTCCAAAAACAATATGCCACCCGGCTCTTCGAGACCGGTGGCATAAAAATGACCACAGAATGTCAGATGACGTCGTAATCTATGGACAGAACGCAGACTTGTTTACGTTGTGTCATTACACGGACGTCATTCGGTAACGTCACGTGACGTCATCCGACCAATGGAACAGTTTTCATGTTATTGTATTAACCTGGATGTTTGTATCAAGTCAATGCCTGATACAACAATATGTTATCAGTCAGTACGTATTTGGTCAATACAGGGCAGGTTACCTGATAAATAGAGAATACCAGGGTAGTGTCTTTTGATATCAAGCTTATCAGGCAAGGCTAGGAAACGCATAGGAATTCTGAGGCTTGCTGAGGAATTCCTACTGTTTCCTAGCCGAGTCTGATAAACTGGATATCAAAAGACACTAGCATGGTATTCTATTTATCAGGTAACGTTTTACATGTATGCTAAAAAATGACGTCATTATATAGACATAACGCAGACTTGTTTACGTTGCGTCATTACACCGACGTCATTCGGTAACGTTATTTGGATGTCATCCGACCAATCGAACGTCAGTTTACACTTTGTTGTAACCCGGTTGTTTGTATCAGGTCAATGCATGATACAACAATATGTTATCAGTCAGTACGTATTCGGTCAATACGAAGCTCGTTACCTGATAAAGTGTCATCTTAACACTTTGACTTTGCATTTATTTCCAAATGAAAAGCCAATGTGTCTCAAATGATCACAAGTACAAGTTGATTTTCATGTAGGTCATCTGCAGTATATCAAGTTAAAAATCACATGTACTATGTTACTACAATTTTATCAAATACAAGAAGTCGGAACGGCATGAAAATAAATTAGAGCGGCATGAAAATTGTTCGAATCGGTATGAAATGGTCTGGATCGTAATGAAAATATTTCAGATCGGCATGAAAATTATTATGATTGGCATGAAAATGGCTCAAATCAACATGAAAATGTTTCGGACCTGCATTTTCTGATTTTGGTTGATTTTCTAGAAGTTTTCAAAATGCTCTAGAAGCTAACTTAAGAGGTTACAGTACTAATTATAATGTTCCAACATGATCCAGACTGATTAATCTGAAAGAACTGGCCAAGGTCTGAACAATTTTCATGCCAATTCTGAACAATTTTCATGCAGATCAGAATCACACAATTTTCATGCTGGTCCGACCCATTTCCATGCCGATCCAAATCATTTTCATAGTTGACATGAACCATTTTCAAGCCCGAACCAGTTTCATACAAACATTTTCATGCCGACCAAACAATTTTCATACCGACCGAACAATTTTCATGCCTGTCTGAAACATTTTCATGCTGATCCGAACCATTTTCATGTCGATTACAACCATTTTCATGCCCAAAACATTTTTACGCCGAACCGAACCATTTTCATGTTGATTATAACCATTTTCATGCTGGTCCGATAAATTTTCATGCCCAAAACATGTTTATGCCCGAACCATGTTCATGCTGATCCAAACCATTTTCATGTCGGTCCGAAGAATTTTCATTCCGATCTGAAACATTTTCATCATCATACCGGACCGAACCATTTTCATGTCGATATGAACCATTTTCACTCCAATCCAAACTATTTTTATGCCGATCTGAACAATTTTCATCATGTTCATTCTGATCCAAACCATTTTCATGCCGATTCCAACATTTTATGCCAACCCGAACCATTTTCAGGCCACCCAAACCATTTTCATGCCTAACCAAACCATTTTCATGCTAATCCAAACCAATTTGGTAATGCATTTCTTCTACTATTGTACTAGGAAGTACAATTTGCGTAACATTATAATTTCTTGTTGTGAAATGTTAATATTACCTGCAAAGTCAGTTCCATCCACAACACACCCACCCCTTGTAAGCTATTTATATAGTGAATTATAGCTGCTTTTTATCGGACGGAAAAATGTTTCCTTTTTTCTGCATAGATATGTTGTGATCATTCATTTGCGAGACGGTTCAAAATGAATGGTAACAACATATAATTTAATTGCGAAATGAAGAATGTAAGTGACATATGCAATTGATTAATACTAATACTTGTAATAGGATACAGAAGAAAATACAAACAACAGAAGTAGTATAATACCTCCTTATGAGTAACCAGAATTTTCTGCCTGTAACGGCGGGCAACTTCCCTGCATTACACAGAATATTCAAGTTATCTTATTACTAGTAAGCTGCGATTATCTCGGCTGGGTGAACTATAACTACAAATCAAATGCAAGGGTAGTATCTTAGATTTACTATTTCATCTGTTTTTTATATTTTCTGTATCCGTTACATCTAACGAATTTAAGACAGATACAAAAGACTGATGAAATAGTAGAAGACATCCGTAGAGCTGAGATTAACTGCACATATTCCGCTTTATAGGCAACAGGTTGTCCTATTCTATTATGTAGTGCAATGTAATTAGCGTTATGTACTCAGAACAAAGCTGAGATTATCTATTTTCTACGGATACAGAAAATATGAAAGACAGATGAAAAGTAAAAGTCATACGTAAAGCTGAGATTATCTAATTCTAAGCTACAAGGGCAGTTGCAGGCACGTAAAGCCTCCCGTACATTTGACAGCATATATGCTACGGACAGTACAGGTTTTGCAAAGTTACATTCCTACAACTAATGCACAGGGGTCACCCGTGTGGTGGTGGTGGTGTCTTTTTGATAGTTGCGAAGGTAACTCTACGGACGGTACGGTAGTAGATTGCAAAAGTTACCGTTCGTAACTATTTTTTTGACAGACGTCTGCAATATTTTTCTCCCTCTTTTTATGAATTTATTGCCGCCATTTGTTGGATGGGAATGTTCAAGGTCCCTTATATGACACCAGCACCAAACAAGATACATTACAAGTGGGGACATATCGGAATATCAGCTATTAAAACGGCCAAACAGGCGTTTTTTACTTCTTTTCCCAAAGATATTCGATACACATATATATTATTTTCGTTAGTATTTTATGTGTTTATCAAAATTAAATTCACTTAAATATGCTGGTTGCAGGAAAATCAGACATAATAATGGAATAAGTGTGCGAATTATTTCGTGCCCATGCACGTTTTAGACCTCATTTTTGTAGCAAAAACGGTACAAAAGTTGTTTCTAGTGGCGACGGAGCCGTTGTGGTCGACATTTTTTTCTATAAAGCTTACAACAGGGACCCTGTAACTTCGGAACGATGGACGAAAGCCGGAACACAGGCTCCATGAAACAGAATGGATTTTCACGGTGTCTAATCGATCGTATTTCCTCGCCACCATATGAAACCCGACTCGAGAAACACAAATTAAGTTGTTGATTTCTGAATTTGTCAATTGTCTAAGAAATCAAACAAATGTGAAAACAATTTTGTTTTTAAAAAATATTAGACTCGTCTAAGGAGACGATTCTTATGTGTTGCCAAAACATGTTTTATTAAGTCATCGGACAAATGTGAAAAGAAAACCTGAATGTATTGGTATTTCTTTACAAAAACATATTTTGACAAAATATGAGAATTGTCTTACTTAGGAGACGATTCTCATGTGCTGCCAAATCTTGCTTTTATCAAGAAATCAAACAAATGTGAAATTGCACAAGCTAATGCGTAAATTTGATGACGTGTTGGATTTGCGTTCTACATGTACGTACGCACATATTTATAAAAGCATGCTAGTTCTAATTGCGTTCTACGTACGTACGTGCATGTAATGTATGCGGAAAACTCAATTTCACCCGAAATGTAGTACAATAAATAGCATTAATAGGAACCTGCCAATCTCTATTCTATGTCTCTGATGAAACGTATGGTAATTACCGATACCACCATTAATTGTTTGCAGTTTTACACTGCGAACCCACAATTTCCCGCGCGTATTTTTTCGCTCGAGTGGACAAAAACGCGCGGGACGTGACCAGGGCTTAACAATATTCACTTTTCACACCTGACCGGCCGGGCAAGTACAATTATAATCTACTTGCCCAGACAAAAAAGCTACTTGCCCAACATTTTAGGAAAATGTAAGTACATGTATTAATACCTTTAATAAATTAGCTTTTGTACCAACATTAATACTAGACATTATGTTTGTAAAACATGGATGTGCGCCTCTGGAATACTGGACTCTAACTGGATAAACTCTTACAAACTTCTTGATGTAAATGTACACAGACGGACGGACATACGGAACCTCAAGAGCAAGGCAATATATCCCCCTGGCTATCGCATAGGGGCATGATTAACCCAGGCAATCAGTAGATGCAATATATGTTTATTAAAAATATATGATATCACTCATTTGAACCGTCTCGTTTTGGGCTTGAACATTATTAATTGTTCAATGGGGTGGGGGTGTTGTTACCACTCATTTGAACCATCTCGTTTGAACATTATTAATTGTTCAATGGGGGGGGGGTTGTTCAATGGGGGGGGGGCCTTGAAAATTTAATGAAAAGCTGTGGGAATGGGTGGGGGCTTGTACTTTTCTAAGATGAGTTAAGAAAATGTATCCAGCCCCATTCACACCCAAACAACCCCCTTGGTGATAAATAATGACCAGTTCCTTAGATTTGTATTACACTTGTTCAGAATATGAAGCATGAGAACATAATACTGACTGATGGATTGCCAATGGTGTTACATGTATGTTCAACAGCAAAATGTGTGGGATGGGTGGGTGAGGGCTCCCTTGTATATTTAACAATGAAAGTACAAACTTTCCTTCACTCAGGGACACCAATTTGTTCGAATTATTTTGCTACTGGCGTTTTCATGTTGGACAAGAAAATGGTGCCATGTGTATGAATGTAATAACGAGATGGTGCCTAAAAAGGAGTATTAATATAAACACCAAATCATTTAAATTTGTTAACAATTATATTGCTACAGCTTGTAAACGAGTACTAATATACATATTATTAAGATTATATAGTATTATTTTGAAAAAGAAATGTTTCATTATAATAAGTCTATTAGTAAACAAGACTTATCTCCCCTAAGTCAAAACAAGACTTCTGTCACATATGCACATTTTGGTCTAGAAAGTTCGTTTTCAGTGCAATTTTTTATAACTTCGAACTCCTTGTTTGGTGTGTAGCACCCTTCGAACTCCTTGTTTGGTGTGTAGCAACAGAGGAAGACAAAATCAAACAATTTATAGGAATGACACAGTATATAAGACAGTAATCTGTGCTGGGCTAATGTTAAACAGGCATACGTTTTTTTTATGCAAAGTCATGCTGTCAACGCGAATGGGGACACATGATGGTTCACAACAGAAATCTATAGGGTGTATGAAAGTTACAGAAATACTTCATAAACAGCTTAAAACCAGTGAATTAAAGAAAATAATTTGAAATAGCTGGAAATTAATCAAATTTTCTTAGTTTTCTGAAAATACAAAATGGCCTTTCCTGATGTGTCACTCGATGTGTCACTCGCCAAATCGGACCAGTGACAAGAAAATCCTCTCCCAACATGAAAATTGAATAGCCATGGCGAGCAGGGCGAGTGAATGTTTAAGCCCTGGTGAGGTATGGTAATTACCGGTACCACCATTAATGTTTTGCAGTTTTACACTGCGAACCCACAATTAAATAATTGCCGTGTTTCACTCGATACCATAATTAAATAATTGTGGTTTTCTGGAGCCCATAATTAAATAATTACTGTTATTCACTGGCCCCCACCATGCATCAATTAGAATTTCCTGTGGACCCAACCACTCATACATTTTAATTTCATGCAGACCCAACCACCCATCAATAAATAATTCGGTGCCGCCCAACCCTCCCCCCCCCCCCAAAACAAAAACGTTTTTGGAATCACCCTAAGCCGTTTTCGTAATTAACAGACGATTTACTTATTGTACACCATTTAATTCATTTTTCTGTTAAAAGAGATTTGATATCACATTAAGTTTAATTGATTAATTATGGTGTTAAGTGAGCTGCTTGAACTGGTCATGCAACTTTAAACGCATTTTAGCGGCGGCAGTGTCTTTGGTTTCTATAGACATGATAGACGTGTGAACATTTACTCGAGATAATTGCGCTGATTCAGACTTGGCGGCGCCGGGTGCTTAATTTTTGCATCGACATACCAGAATATAAATGTGAAGGATACATACTATCGAGACTCGATTTCCACTTCGACTAAACCGATATATCGATATATCCGATATCGAGTTATCAGGAGTAAAATATATGATCTATATAGGGAATTCTGTCGGGACCTGGGACGTATATCGAGATAAGCAGGTATATCGAGATAAACGATATCGAGATAACGAGATTCAGCTGTACTATAAATTTACAGGATTGATAATGTATCAAGTTGGTAAAACAAGAGCTGTAGGAGAACAGCATAGCTCGACTACGAGGGTTGTCGATGTACACATAGCTTGACAAAGAAAGTGGCTGCGGCCTGCATAAAAACCGTAACCAAGGTTGACTAAAAACATTAACCAAGGGAAATTAAGTAAGTAATTGAAGGTTAAATGTAGGTCAATGTCAGATATAGGTCAGGGGTTATTGATGTACATCCATATGAGAAAAAGTTATCCAAGTATGGTGTCTGTATGCACAATAGTATTCCATCTACAAGCTTGACTAAAAACCTTAACCAAGGTTGAGTAAAAACCTTAACCAAGGGGAATTAAGATAAAGTTTTCCAAGTATGGTTGCTGTAGGCCCAGGAGTATTCCATATACAAGCTTGAGTAAAAACCGTAACCAAGGGAAGATAAGTAAGTAATCCAAGGATAAAAGTAGGTCAAGGTCAAATATAGGTCAGGGATTATTGATGTACATCACTAGGAGATGAAGTCGTCCAAGTATGGTTGATGTAGGCCCAGAAGTATTCCATATACAAGCTTGACTATAAACATTAACCAAGTAATTCAAGGTTAAATGTAGGTGAAGGTAAAGTAAAGGTCAGGGGTTATTGATGTACATCCCTATGAGAAAAAGTTATCCAAGTATGGTGTCTGTATGCACAATAGTATTCCATCTACAAGCTTGACTAAAAACCTTAACCAAGGTTGAGTAAAAAACCTTAACCAAGGGGAATTAAGTAAGTAATTTAAGGTTAAATGTAGGTCAATGTCAAATATAGGTCAGGGGTTGTTGATGTAAATCACTAGGAGATGAAGTTGTCCAAGTATGGTTGGTGTAGGGCCATGAGTATTCCATCTACAAGCTTGACTAAAAACCTTAACCAAAGAGAATTAAGTAAGTAATTCAAGAGGAAATGTAGATCAATGTCAAATATAGATCAGGGGTTATTGATGTACATCACTATGAGAAAAGGTTGTCCAAGTATGGTGTCTGTATGCACAATAGTATTCCATGTACAAGCTTGAGTAAAAAGCTTAACCAAGGTCGAGTAAAAACCTTAACCAAGGGAAATTAAGTAAGTAATTCAAGGTTAAATGTAGGTCAAGGTCAAATATAGGTCAGGGGTTGTTGATGTACATCACTAGGAGATGAAGTTGTCCAAGTATGGTTGTGTAGGGTGCCAGGAATATTCCATCTACAAGCTTGAATAAAAACGTTAACCAAGGGGAATTAAGTAAGTAATTCAAGAGGAAATGTAGGTCAAGGTCAAATATAGATCGGGGGTTGTTGATGTACATCACTAGGAGATGAAGTTGTCCAAGTATGGTGGGTGTAGGGCCAGTAGTATTCCATATAGAAGGTTGACTAAAAATCTTAACCAAAAGGAATTAAGTAAGTAATTGAAGAGGAAATGTAGGTCAAGGTCAAATATCAGGGGTTATTGATGTACATACCTATGAGAAAAGGTTGTTGAAGTATGGTGTCTGGATGCACAATAGTATTCAATGTACAAGCTTGAAAAAAAACCTTAACCAAGGTTGACTAAAAACCTTAACCAAGGGGAATTAAGCAAGTAATTCAAGAGGAAATGTAGGTCAAGGTCAAATATAGATGAGGGGTTATTGATGTGCATCACTAGGAGATGAAGTTGTCCAAGTATGGTGGGTGTAGGGCCAGTAGTATTGCATATACAAGCGTGACTAAAAACCTTAACCAAGGTTGACTAAAAACCTTAACCAAGGGAATTAACCAAGTTAATTCAAGAGGAAATGTAGGTCAAGGTCAAATATAGATTAGGGGTTATTGATGTACATCACTAGGAGATGAAGTTTTCCAAGTATGGTGGGTGTATGCCAGTAGCAAAAATTAATATTCCATATACAAGCTTGACTAAAAACCTTAACCAAGGCGTGACGGTGACGCCGACGCCGACGCCGACGCCGATGCCGACGCCGACGCCGGGGTGACAACATAAGCTCTACTTATTCTTCGAATAGTCGAGCTAAAAACCACCAATGACTGAATTATATTGCATAGTTGTATATGCAGCCTATGCTCAATAAATGTAAATCCATCAATTGAAATTTGCACTTACAAACATTTTAGTCTTACGAAGTTTAGTGAAACAGACCCCAGGTTACTGACCTTCCTGAATAGTGACCGTTTGCGTTTCTTTGACCCGACGGCAAACGTCTGAAACTCGTCGACCCACGATATCGACCTGAATATAAAGTCGGCATCTGTTTACTCAAAGTCCTTCGGACCGTGATGAAAAATCTGAGTCAACTGGAGTTTGGTGTGAGTGATCATGAGTAAACATCGAAGTATGCAGGGTTCAAGCCATATTGTCTGTGAGATACGGAGTTACACTTATGCAACTAGGTTGTGTGTTATTTGCTTTTGTTTTCCTGTACACGTGCGTGTGTAGGCAAAGTCAGATTTTGATGAAATTGGCTATTGGCCTACTAAACAGGTGCGGTGTGCGAGACAGACAGTGATATATTTACCTGAATACTAATGTGTGTGACAGAAGGATTCTACTGAGAAGTTGGCCGGTGTGAAGGTCGTACTGAACGAGACTGTCTCCAATCAGGCTGGACTGTACTCCCAATATACTCGTCCTGCACTCCGTCTGTCGGACCCGGGCCTGGTAACCAGACAACAAAACAAACATCAAGTCAACTCTATACAACAAGATGTGACAAACTAGATGGCCGCGGCCTGCTTGTCGCGCCTTGTGGCGAGGTATGGACACTAAAAAAAAAGATATAGTATAACGAAAAACTTTAACCAAAAAACTTAAAAACTTAACCAAAAACTTTAACCAAAAAACTTAACCAAAAACTTCAAAGTAATTTGACCTTGACATTGGGCACAGGGGCAGCACGGGAGGGGGGTAGAATGAAAATATAGATGATGATAAACACCCATGTGAAGTTTCAAGGTAATGGGCAAAGCAGTTGCAGAGATATAGTATAACGAAAAACTTTAACCAAAAATTTTAACCAAAAAACTTAACCAAAAAACTTAACCAAAAAACTTAACCAAAAACGTTAACCAAAAACTTAACCAAAAACTTTAACCAAACTAGATGGCCGCGGTCTGCATGTCGCGCCTTGTGGCGAGGCATGGATACTAAAAAAAAAGATATAGTATAACGAAAAACTTAACCAAAAAACTTAACTAAAAACTTTAACCAAAAATCTTAACCGAAAAACTTAACCAAAAACTTTAACCAAAAAACTTAACCAAAAACTTCAAAGTAATTTGACCTTGACATTGGGCACAGGGGCCGCACGGGAGTGGGGTAGAATGAAAATACAGATGATGATAAACACCCATGTGAAGTTTCAAGGTAATGCGCAAAGCAGTTGCAGAGATATAGTATAAAGAAAAACTTTAATTAAAAAACTTAACCAAAAAACTTAACCAAAAACTTTAACCAAAAAACTTAACCAAAAACTTCAAAGTAATTTGACCTTGACATTGGGCACAGGGGCCGCACAGGAGGGGGGTAGAATGAAAATATAGATGATGATAAACACCCATGTGAAGTTTCAAGGTAATGGGCAAAGCAGTTGCAGAGATATAGTATAACGAAAAACTTTAACCAAAAAACTTAACCAAAAACTTTAACCAAAGAACTCAACCAAAAACTTGAACCAAACAACTTAACCAAAAACGTACGTACGTCAAACTGCCGACTATATCGCGCTTTCCGCAAGCGGGTGCGACAATACGTATGCCAAAGTGCCGACTATATCGCGCTTTCCGCAAGCGGGCGCGACAAAAACTTAACCAAAAACTTTAACCAAAAAACTTAAAGGAAGGGGGGTAGAATGAAAATATAGATGATGATAAACACCCATGTGAAGTTTCAAGGTAATGGGCAAAGCAGTTGCAGAGATATACTATAACGAAAAACTTTAACCAAAAACATTAACCAAAAAACTTAACCAAAAAACTTAACCAAAAACTTTAACCAAAGAACTTAACCAAAAACTTTAACCAAAAAACTTAACCAAACAACTTAACCTAAAACTTTAACCGGACACACGTACGTACGTACGCCAAAGTGCCGACTATATCGCGCTTTCCGCAAACGGGCGCGACAAAAAAGATATAGTATAACGAAATACTTAACCAAACTAGATGGCCGAGGCCTGCATGTCACGCCTTGTGGCGAGGCATGGACACTAAAAAAAAGATATAGTATAACGAAAAACTTTAACCAAAAAACTTAAGCAAAAAACTTAAGCAAAAACTTTAACCAAAAAACATAACCAAAAACTTCAAAGTAATTTGACCTTGACATTGGGCACAGGGGCCGCACGGGAGGGGGGTAGAATGAAAATATAGATGATGATAAACACCCATGTAAAGTTTCAAGGTAATGGGCAAAGCAGTTGCAGAGATATAGTATAACAAAAAACTTTAACCAAAAAACTTAACCAAAAAACTTAACCAAAAAACTTAACCAAAAACTTTAACCAAAAACTTCAAAGTAATTTGACCTTGACATTGGGCACAGGGGCCGCACGTGAGGTGGGTAGAATGAAAATATAGATGATGATAAACACCCATGTGAAGTTTCAAGGTAATGGGCAAAGCAGTTGCAGAGATATAGTATAACGAAAAACTTTAACCAAAAAACTTAACCAAAAATGTTTAACCAAAGAACTCAACCAAAAAGTTTAACCAAAAACTTAACCAAACAACCTAACCAAAAACTTTAACCGGACACACGTACGTACGTACGTACGTACGTACGTACGTACGTACGTACGTACGTACGTACGCCAAAGTGCCGACTATATCGCGCTTTCCGCAAGCGGGCTCGACAAAAACTTAACCAAAAACTTTAACCAAAAAACTTAACCAAAAACTTCAAAGTAATTTGACCTTGACATTGGGCACAGGGGCCGCACGGAAGGGGTGTAGAATGAAAATATAGATGATGATAAACACCCATGTGAAGTTTCAAGGTAATGGGCAAAGCAGTTGCAGAGACAAAGTATAACGAAAAACTTTAACCAAAAAACTTAACCAAAAACCTTAACCAAAAACTTTAACCAAAGAACTTAACCAAAAACTTCAAAGTAATTTGACCTTGACATTGGGCACAGGGGCCGCACAGGAGGGGGTAGAATGAAAATATAGATGATGATAAACACCCATAAAAGTGATGATAAACACCCATATGAAGTTTCAAGGTAACGGGCAAAGCAGTTGCAGAGATGTAGTATAACGAAAAACTTTAACCAAAAAACTTGAGCAAAAAACTTAACCAAAAACTTTAACCAAAAAACATAACGAAAAATTTCAAAGTAATTTGACCTTGACATTGGGCACAGGGGCTGCACGGGAGGGGGGTAGTATGAAAATATAGATGATGATAAACACCCATGTGAAGTTTCAAGGTAATGGGCAAAGCAGTTGCAGAGATATAGTATAATGAAAAACTTTAACCAAAAACTTTAACCAAAAAACTTAACCAAAACAACTTAACCAAAAACTTTAACCGGACACACGTACGTACGTACGTACGTACGTACGTACGTACGTACGTACGTACGTACATACGTACGCCAAACGGCCGACTATATCGCGCTTTCAGCAAGCGGGCGCGACAAAAACTTAACCAAAAAACTTAACCAAAAACTTTAACCAAAAAACTTAACCAAAAACTTACAAAGTAATTTGACCGACCTTGCATTGGGCACAGGGGCCGCACGGGAGGGGGTAGAATGAAAATACAGATGATGATAAACACCCATGTGAAGTTTCCAGGTAATGGGCAAAGCAGTTGCAGAGTATAGTATACGAACGAACAAAAAACTTAACCAAAAACTTAACCAAAAAACTTAACCAAAAACTTCAAAGTAATTTGACCTTGACATTGGGCACAGGGGCCGCACGGGAGGGGGGTAGAATAAAATATAGATGATGATAAACACCCATGTGAAGTTTCAAGGTAATGGGCAAAGCAGTTGCAGAGATATAGTATAATGAAAAACTTTAACCAAAAACTTTAACCAAAAAACTTAACCAAAAAACTTAACCAAAAACTTTAACCAAAGAACTTAACCAAAAACTTTAACCAAAAAACTTAACCAAAACAACTTAACCAAAAACTTTAACCGGACACACGTACGTACATACGTACGTACGTACGTACGTACGTACGTACGTACGCCAAACGGCCGACTATATCGCGCTTTCCGCAAGCGGGCGCGAGAAAAACTTAACCAAAAAACTTAACCAAAAACTTTAACCAAAAAACTTAACCAAAAACTTCAAAGTAATTTGACCTTGACATTGGGCACAGGGGCCGCACGGGAGGGGGGTAGAATGAAAATACAGATGATGATAAATACCCATGTGAAGTTTCCAGGTAATGGGCAAAGCAGTTGCAGAGATATAGTATAACGAAAAACTTTAACCAAAAAACTTAACCAAAAACTTTAACCTTTAACAAAAAACTTAACCAAAAACTTCAAAGTAATTTGACCTTGACATTGGGCACAGGGGCCGCACGGGAGGGGGGTAGAATGAAAATATAGATGATGATAAACACCCATGTGAAGTTTCAAGGTAATGGGCAAAGCAGTTGCAGAGATATAGTATAACGAAAAACTTTAACCAAAAAACTTAACCAAAAAACTTAACCAAAAAACTTAACCAAAAACTTTAATCAAAGAACTCAACCAAAAACTTTAACCAAAAAACTTAACCAAACAGCTTAACCAAAAACTTTAACCGGACGTACGTACGTACGCCAAAGTGCCGACTATATTGCGCTTTCCGCAAGCGGGCGCGACAAAAACTTAACCAAAAACTTTACCCAAAAAACTTAACCAAAAACTTCAAAGTAATTTGACCTTGACATTGGGCACAAGGGTCGCACGGAAGGGGGGTAGAATGAAAATATAGATGATGATAAACACCCATGTGAAGTTTCAAGGTAATGGGCAAAGCAGTTGCAGAGATATAGTATAACGAAAAACTTTAACCAGAAAACTTAACCAAAAACTTTAACCAAAAAACTTAACCAAAAACTTCAAAGTAATTTGACCTTGACATTGGGCACAGGGGCGGCACGGGAGGGGGGTAGAATGAAAATATAGATGATGATAAACACCCATTTGAAGTTTCAAGGTAATGGGCAAAGCAGTTGCAGAGATATAGTATAACAAAAAACTTTAACCAAAAAACTTAACCAAAATACTTAACCAAAAACTTTAACCACAAAACTTAACCAAAAAACTTAACCAAAAACTTTAACCAAAAAACTTAACCAAAAACTTTAACGTTAACCAAAAAACTTAACCAAAAACGTTAACCGGACACACGTACGTACGTACGTACGTAGGTATGCCAAAGTGCCGACTATATCGCGCTTTCCGAAAGTGGGCGCGACAAAAAATGAAAAAATGCCACCAAGACATTAATAAAGAAGACTGCCACCATGACACAGTGTGGTTAGTCAGCCAAATGCCAGTTAGCCATCAATGTGAAAAGTAGGTCAATGTATTGGAGGTAAGCCAAATGCTATAGTTAGCCATCAAAGTGAAAAGTAGGTCAATGTATTGGAGGTAAGCCAAATGCCAGTTAGCCATCAAAGTGAAAAGTAGGTAAATGTATTGGTGGTAAGCCAAATGCTAGTTAGCCATCAAAGTGAAAAGTAGGTCAATGTATTGGAGGTAAACCAAATGCTATAGTTAGCCATCAAAGTGAAAAGTAGGTCAATGTATTGGAGGTAAGCCTAATGCCAGTTAGCCATCAAAGTGAAAAGTAGGTAAATGTATTGGTGGTAAGACAAATGCCAGTTAGCCATCAAAGTGAAAAGTAGGTCAATGTATTGGAGGTAAGCCAAATGCCAGTTAGCCATCAAAGCGAAAAGCAGGTAAATGTATTGGTGGTAAGCAAATGCTAGTTAGCCATCAAAGTGAAAAGTAGGTCAATGTATTGGTGCTAAGCCAAATGCCAGTTAGCCATCAAAGTGAAAAGTAGGTCGATGTATTGGTGGTAAGACAAATGCCAGTTAGCCATCAAAGTGAAAAGTACGTCAATGTATTGGAGGTAAGACAAATGCCAGTTAGCCATCAAAGTGAAAAGTACGTCAATGTATTGGTGGTAAGACAAATGCCAGTTAGCCATCAAAGTGAAAAGTACGTCAATGTATTGGAGGTAAGACAAATGCCAGTTAGCCATCAAAGTGAAAAGTACGTCAATGTATTGGTGGTAAGCCAAATTCCAGTTAGCCATCAAAGTGAAAAGTACGTCAATGTATTGGTGGTAAGCCAAATTCCAGTTAGCCATCAAAGTGAAAAGTACGTCAATGTATTGGTGGTAAGCCAAATGCCATCAAAGTGAAAAGTAGGTCAATGTATTGGTGCTAAGCCAAATGCCAGTTAGCCATCAAAGTGAAAAGTAGGTCAATGTATTGGTGGTAAGACAAATGCCAGTTAGCCATCAAAGTGAAAAGAAGGTCAATGTATTGGTGGTAAGACAAATGTCAGTTAGCCATCACAGTGAAAAGTAGGGGAATATATTGGTGGTAAGCCAAATGCTAGTTTATAGTCATCAATGTGAGAATTAGGTCAATGTATTGGTGGTAAGACAAATGATAGTTAGCCATCAGTGTATGGAAGTAATGATGATGTTTGGTACAGCCAACATATCAGGAGATAACCAATTTGGACGAACATCAAAAACTGTTTTGCTGATAATTAATTTAAATTCAAAGCTGTGCATTGTTTTAGCCGATATTGTGCACCATTGTTGTGAATGTCTCAACTAGATGCTTCATTTACATGGTTAACTCTTTGCATGCTAGCGGCGAAAATATCCGCCAAACAAATTAGGACTATATGTTTTATTTCTCTGTAAATAATAATATGTCTTGGAAATTCATTAGAATCGAGTCCTCAGGACTCAATTCTAATGAAATTCCAAGACATATTCATGATATTTACAAGGAGAAATAAAAAATTGATGAATTTTTGTCCGCTAGTTTTGAACTATTTATATCCCACAAGTTTCCCAGCATGCAAAGAGTTAAAATGGCTACATGTATGTGTACTGAGTTTCAGGGGCCCGTTTCACTAAAGTGTAAAATTATGATATTTCACATCAACAGTGTTTGTTTGTAAACAATTATTGGATTTACATTTATTGAGCATAGGCTGCATCTGCAGCCTATGCTCAATAAATGTAATGTAAATCCATCAATTGAAATTTCCAGACGATCCTAAATTTGCACTTATGGACATTTTAGTCGTACGAAGTTTAGTGAAACGGCCACTAGATCTATAACTTATGATTTGACCAGTCGTAACTGCCTATATAGTAAACCAATAGCTATATTAAAGTTACGGCATGATGAACCAACACATGACATTGCATTGAATGCAACATGATAGCTGCAGTAGTTGACACTTACATTATTACAACATCTGTACAACATCGCATCTTCCATCTCAGTATTGAAAGGCAAGTTAAGCTTGCAGACAAATTGTGGCCCTCCATACACGTTGTACCTAAAATGGAATGGCGTGTTTACTCAGCCACACAGACAAACGTCATTCAGGGCCACAAGCTCACACAAGAATTCCGCGGAATCAAATGTCTCGCCTTGTTCCACCTTGACCCTGGGGCCTTGACCTTGACCCTGGGGCTCCGAGAATAGTCCAATATTCATCTACATATCATAGTAAAGGTATGTATAAAGTTTGATGACTGTAGCTGATAAGGTGTTGAAGTAATGACCATAACACGAAAACTTAACATTGAGCAATGACAGTAACACGAAAACTTAACATGATGAAGCCGCCGCCGCCGCCGCCGCCGCCGCCGCCGCCGCCGCCGCCGCCGCCGCCGCCGCCGCCGCCGCCGCCGCCGACTCCGGAAAAGCAAAACATATGTCTCGCTTTCCGCTTTCGCGGGCGAGACAAAAACGACTGTAGCTCCAACTTTAGAATTTCTCAATTTTCCATTGTAAGAAGTAAAACTTTTAAACCGTAAATAGTTGGAGACTTGATATCTAGTATGTATCATCTTCATTGTGGTGTGCAGATGAACACAGTGAATTTCGTTTTGACCCCACGGTCATGGATTATCTCCCCCATTTGGATTTAAAATTCTTCAATTTTGCCATGTATGAAGTACAAGAATTCCGCCACGGAAGCGGTGTCGCACCTGCCGAGGCATTTGACAGTAACATCATCATGGGCATGTGTTAAAGTAAACATCACAACAACCATAAGAGAAGTAGTAAAACACGAAATAGGTAAAGGTTGAAGAAACTTTTTGACATACAAAATGGCTAAGTGTCTCCACAACTATGTGAAGGTTAAAACGGTGAAGGTCATGTTATTAGTAGCATGAGTGTGATCCAAATGCGCACATGTATCAAGGGTCCAAATATTGAAGCAATCCATCAAGTAATATTAAAGTTATACCATGATGACAAAGCTTGTACAAACTTTTTGACATTTCGGATGACGACGACATGGATGACGACAAAGGAAAAAGCGGCGACTTCTGCAAACTGCAAACATGTATTGCTACTCCCGAGTTCAGGGATGACAACCATATTTATTAAAAGAATTACGGAAACAAATATTTATTCTCTTTATTTATTGTATAGATGTAGGAATATAGTGTTCTATATCCCTGGAAGGATAAGCTTACATACGTACATCATACTAGTGGACAGTTATCAATCAATTTCATTTGCAATAGGATGTACAGAAATACAACATGGCCGCCAATTTTACATCAATTTCATTAAACAGACACGCATATGCATTAAGAGTTGACAACACTTATGGATATTAAACTAAACTAGAAAATGCGTCTGTAGAACACGGATGCCTCACATATTGCTTTGATAGTAAACGAGGTAAAATTCCAAGTCCAAATGGGGGATATAAGCAATGACTCAGTGTCAAAACAAAAACATAAATCCACTTTGTGCATCTACACACCATAAAGAAGCTACATACCAAACATCATGCCTCCAGCTATTACGGTTAATTAGAAGTTTTACAAGTTAAAAGGCAAAATGGTGAAATTGTAAGGTCGAAAAGGGGGAGATAATCCATGACACAGGGGTCGAATAAAAAAACTAAATAAAATTAGTTTTACAGGTTACAAGGTTGGTGACGGACGGACGGACAGAAGGACTGATGGGACGGACAAGTGCAACACTAAATGCCCACTCCACTATCGAGGTGGGGCATAAATAGTGTCAAGTTGTTTAACATATGGACATTAATAATAGTATGCACTATAAAAACATAACATTTTGTGTATAAACATGCCATATTGCATAAACAACATGGCCGACATTATGAAACGAATATAGTCTCGTTTAAGACACTCGGGTGGAATATCCTAGTCACACACACAGGTTGAAGTAACGGACCGAGGTCTATAAATACATTAAATATGCCTAAAAGCATCAATAAATGAAGAAACAAGAAATGCGTCTGTCGAACGCGGATGCCACCTGCAGCATATTTGAGAAACTGTGACAAAGTGGTTAACCGAAAAGTGTGACGGACGGACGGACAGACGGACGGTCCAAACACTATATGCCACCCGTTTCTTCAAAACCCGGTGGCATAAAAAAATAATTGATGGAGGGAGTAAAAAGAAATTGTTTTATAGCTTATTTTTTTATGCCATCGGGTTTCGAAGAAACGGGTGGCATATCCGTCCGTCCGTCCGTCCATCCGGGCACACATTAGGGTACTTATGTGGCTAGCCCCACAGGGTTATGGACTTAGTAAAGGATAGGGTTGGTTACAATTAGCCACCTAAAAAATCCTTTTATGTGGCTAAAAATCGTTTTATGTGGCTAATATTTATGCCTGCCTGCCTGCCTGCCTGCCTGCCCGCCCGCCCGCCCCCCGCCGCCCGCCCGCCCGTCCGTCCGTCCGTCCGTCTGTCCGTCCGTCTGTCTGTCCATCTGTCCGTCCGTCACACTTTTCGGTTAACCAATTTGTCACAGTTTCTCAAATATGCTGCAGGTGGCATCCGCGTTCGACAGACGCATTTCTTGTTTCTTCATTTATTGATGCTTTTAGGCATATTTAATGTATTTATAGACCTCGGTCCGTTACTTCAACCTGTGGTCACACACCAGTGTATATGATGGATACTCTTAATCTCACATGTGGATAACCATTTGTGGTAGTTCCTGTACATATACACATGTACCTGAATACAACACAATTCAAATGAAATTTGATCAAATAATATATTGTGACTGGTTGGTGTAGGTCATTTGCAGTTGAGAAGGGAAAATCCACATATTCAAGATCTGACACATTATTTGAGACACATTTTGCAGAAATATGTGTAGGCCAGACATCATTACACTAATTACCCCTTACACCACTATCTTAATTTTTTTGTCGTCAGCTGTTTATTTTCTATTTCCCATTTTTATCATCAAAAACATGCTTTGACAGCACTTTAAAATAATTTTCAATATGCTTTGACAGCACTTCAGAATCATTTCCATTGGAAATGATTCTGAAATGCTGTCAAACCACGTTTTTATTGAGAAATAAGGCAAGATACAATGCATAAAAGCAAGAAAATGAATAATTTACAACATGCCTTGACCGCACTTCAGAATCATTTCCATTGGAAATGATTCTGAAACGCTGTGACTGTCAAACCATGTTTTTATTGAGAAATAAGGCAAGATACAATGTATAAAAGCAACAGCAGACGACAATTGTTGTGTGTAGCGGTCAAAAGGTTAAGACATGGAAGACTCACCCATAATGGCAGACTGTATAGTTTTCTGAAAATATTCTGCCACTGAAATAGAAAATAAACCAAAATAAATATTTGTATTACCTGCTTTGTGCCATTTTCTGTTCTCTTCCTTGTGAATTAGTTTTCATATTTTCTGCGGGTGATATTCTAACGAGTTAAATAACAACATGACACAGTCTCCGCGAAAGTCGTCGGTCCGTCCGAATGTCCGACTATAAAATAATAATACTTTTCTATTCTAAGCTTCAACCAAATCATATTCCTTTGGTATGCCCTTCTGGTGCTAGCTAGCTTTACTTATATGACTGATCTATATACTTAAAAAAGCTCTTAAATATCACACAAAATCTATCATATTTTTGTGATTTTGGCAGTTTCGCGGAAACTAATAAATTAGCATCACATTCCCTGATTTTACTCTCTATGGGAACAAATTGTTAAATTGAGGGAACCAATTGTTACTTCGAGGGAACCAATTATTATTTCGTGGGAACGAATTAATAAAAAAAATCCATGTCCCCAGCTCCATAGAATACTGTCATGTTAATGTGTGGACTGCTTTTTTTATATTTTCCATTTTTATCACCAAAAACATGCTTTGACAGCACTTTAGAATCATTTCTGACATGCTTTGACAGCACTTTAGAATCAATTCCATTGGAAATGATTCTAAAGTGCTGTTAAACCATGTTTTTATTGAGAAATTCGAGGGAACAAATTGTTAAATCGTGGGAAGGAATTGTTAAATGGAGGGAAGGAATTGTCATTCCGTGGGAACAAATTATTAATTTGAGGGAACAAATTGTTATATCGTGGAAACGAATTGTTAATTCGAGGGAACGAATTGTTATGTCGTGGGAACGAATTGTTATTTTGTGGGAACGAATTAATAATAAACTAGAAAATGTGTTCATAGAACACGGATGCTCCACATATCGCTTTGATAATAAATGAGGCCAAATTCCAAGTCAAAATCTTTTTTACCCGAGAGTTAAAGTTTTTGAAGCACCAAGTATGTGACCTTGACCCTGGGCTTGGCGAGGGCAGGACGAACGTGGATTTGACACAGGGCGGTAGAGGACCATTAGAGCAATGCGTATATGAAGTATGAAGCTGATCCGTGAAAGGGAACAGAAATTATAAGATATTTACCCGAGCGTTAAAGTTTTTGAAGCACCAAGTATGTGACTTTGACCCTGGGCTTGGCGGGGGCAGGACAAACGTGGATTTGGCACAAGGCGATAGAGGACCATTAGAGCAATGCGTATATGAAGTATGAAGCTGATCCGTGAAAGAAAACAGAAATTATAAGATATTTACCCGAGCGTTAAAGTTTTTGAAGCACCAAAGTATGTGACCTTGACCCTGGGCTTGGGGGGGGGGGAAGGGGGGGAAGGGGGGGCAGGACGAACGTGGATTTGGCACGGGACAGTATAGGACCATTAGAGTAATGCCTATATGAAGTATGAAGCTGATCCGTGAAAGGAAACAGAAATTATAAGATATTTAACCGAGCGTTAAAGTTTTTGAAGCACCAAATATGTGACCTTGACCCTGGGCTTGGCGGGGGCAGGACAAACGTGGATTTGACACAGGGCGGTAGAGGACCATTAGAGCAATGCGTATATGAAATATGAAGCTGATCCGTGAAAGAAAACAGAAATTATAAGATATTTACCTGAGCGTTAAAGTTTTTGAAGCACAAAGTATGTCACCTTGATCCTGGGCTTGGCGAACGTGGATTTGGCACAGGATGGTAGAGGACAATTAGAGCAATGTGTACATGTATATGAAATATGAAGCAGATCGGTCGAAGAATGAAGAAATTACGAGACATTTACCCGAGTGTTAAAAGTTTTGTGACGGACGGACGGACCTACAAATGGGCACATATTGGCTCTGTTGTCCAAACCTTAATTGGGTTCTCTTGTTGGGTACTATTCAAACATTATTGGGTATGAAAAAGTGTTAACCTTCTCGTCAATTGCCTATAATTTCATAATAAATGGACGAATGACTGCGCATATTATGGGCGCTTATCAGCAGCATCACGCAAAATCCGGTAACTTTGGTGAACATCGGTTGTTATCGTTGGATATTAAATTAAATATTTATGATGTTATGGACATTTTTTCTAGACAAATCAAGTCCAAAATAATAAAATACCCAACAATTACGTTTGGACACAAAAAAACGAATCGGGGTTATTGGGTATACCCAATAGGATAAAAAATACCCAACATGTGCCATTTTCACCCACAAAGTACCCAACATATGCCCTCTCGTAAACACGGACGGACGGACAAGGGTAAAACTAAATGCCCCAACACTATTGTGGTGGGGCATAAAAATCCATGTCCCCTGCAGAGCACCGTAGAATACTGTCATGTTAATGGGTGGGCAAGTTGTAAGTACATACCTTTCCAAATGAAAACTCCTAGTAGAATGTTTGTCCCAAACTTTTATAAATTTCCTCTGGGTCTGAAATAGTATTGGTGAATTCACTCTTTGCATGCTGGGAAACTTGTGGGCTATAAATAGTTCAAAACTAGTGGACACAATTCATCACATTTTCTTGTATTTCTCCCGTAAATATCATGAATATGTCCTGAGGACTCAATTCTAATTAAATTTCAAGACATATCTACAGAGAGAAATAAAACATATACTCCTAATTCGTTTGGCGGATATTTTCACCGCTAGCATGCAAAGAGTTAACACGAATGCAGCCAATGAAATGTATCCCATCACCGTGGTGGTTGGATCATAAACATGCACATTAAATTTTAAGTAAATCGATCATACAGTAAAGAAGTTATAGGAGAAAGGAGAAACACGCACGCATCTATAATTCAATGTGAAACATCAAAGTTATTTGACCTTGGACATGGACATGGAGGGAGCATCGATGGGGTGGAGACTGAAAATATGAACGAGAAATCCGCCACGGAATCGGTGTCGCGCCTGCAGAGGCATTTGACGATAACATGATCATGGCCATGTGCTAAAGTATGCATCACACAAACCGTCAGAGAAGTGCATGCTTTACACGAAAAAGGTCAAGGTAGAAGAAACTTTTTGACATAAAAAAATGACCAAGTGTTTCCACAACAACGTGAAGGCCAAAAAGGTCTTGTTCATAGTCATGATAGTGGCATGAATGTGTTCCAAATGCTCACATGTATCAAGGATACAAATATTGAAGCAATCCATCAAAGTTACATGATAGTGAAGAAACTTTTACAAACTTTTTGACTTAAACAAGAAATGTGGCCTGCCGGCTCACGAATGCCCCCGGTGGCAGATTGGAGAAACTGTGGCAAAGTTAATTAACCAAAGTATTAAGTATTCACAAGCACATTTATGAAGGTGATAAGGTCAATGTCATATTAAGGGTAGTGTTGATGTGTGGCATTTATGATTGAAATATTAAAATAATCCATCAACGGATATATAGAAGTTATGACTGAAATGAGAAGTTCCGGTGTTTTATTATTTCATCTGCCTTTTATATTTTCTGTATCCGTGAGAGCTGAGACCCTTATAGTGTAAAATTTAGTCACAATAACAGCACAATTTGTCCTGGTGTTTTGCTACACAGCCTGACGAGTGAGAAGTTTAACATTTCACAGTCATGTTAAAAACATTCATAGACCAATAATACACATGTAGGTATACATAGTTTGACATTGGTTATCCTTTTATTCCCATTTGTGTAGCAATACACCAGGACAAATTGGTCTGTTATTGTGACTAAATTTGACACTATAAGGGTCTCAGCTCTCACGGATACAGAAAATATAAAAGGCAGATGAAATAGTAAAACACATCCATAGAGCTAAGATTTTCTAAGCTAAGGGTAACACAGAATTACTGTGCAAATTTGTGTTGACACCTAAAAAATGGCTGTAGTCTGTAGACAGCATGAGACAGGATGATTTTACAGTTGGTTTACAAAAATGGGATAAAAGGATAACCAATATCAAAGTATGTATACTTACATGTGTATTAGGGGCAATCCGGGAAAACACGGACATAGAGAAAATACGGACATCCATTGATGTAACGTGTTCCCTGCGCAAGTAGTGTCATTTTCATTATTGTTGGTCCATTTAGCCCTTTTCAGGTCATTTCCCGCGAATGTGGCACATGCAGCTATGAGGTACACACATATCAATGACGTCATACGTCTACTTTAGTGATGCTATACACACAACCTTTTCCAAATGACTTTGACTTTCAAATGTCGTAAATATTTTTGGGCGGAAAAAATACACTCGAACTGGGTATACCTTTTTAATGTGTTTCGTGAATTTTATTCCTGCCAGTAAAACAATTATTCCTGAATCAATAACGCTATTTCTTTACACAATTGGTAACAGAGATATTACAATAAATATAAAATAATATCACTGTCCGTATTAAACCGATCATTTTTTGATGGTCGTAAAACTACGGACAATCCTGTCCGTATTTTACCATATCAAAATAGCATTCTGCAGGAACTTCGAGTCTGCATGCATATATTTTACTTAAATGATTGTGATTATAGTGAATTACTAGTGATTATAGAGTCTAAAACATTGTAATTTTTTAAAAATCTTTTTTTGTCCGTATTTATCCTAACATAGTTTGCTATGTGCGTAATTTGCCGACTCTATGTCCGTGATTCCCCGGTCCGTGTCCGTATTTCACCGTTTTCAAGTATCTTCAATTATATGTAAAAGTCGGGGTTTGAACGACCTAAATGACTGTATTTGAAATACGGACTAATTAGTTCGGACACCCTCGAAGATCACCAAGCGAGACCGATATTATATTGCGACATACATCGGTATTATGAACACAAACATCAGCGTCTCCAGAAAGTTGTCCGTATTTACCCGGATTGCCCCTATTCGTCTAGGAGTGTTTTTAACATGACTGTGAAGTGCTAAACTGCTCACGCGTCAGTGTGTGTCGCAAAATGCCAGGGGCAGGACAGATTGGGCGGTTATAATTTGTGACCAATGTTTAGCCCCAATTCTCATGTATTCGTGCAATCTCATTGATTCGTGCCCCTAGAAAACAAGTGAATAAGCATATTCTAAGAATAGTGTTAATTGAAAATTAACTTAACACAGTTTTTCATGTTGTTTCCCACGGCTTTATAAGCTACAGTTACATACAGTAGTAGTAAGGGAGTCAAAATGATACCACCTACCGTGATATCATTTATAGCCCTCTATAATACCCCCACCACCCCCTAAAAATCAAAAATTGGTTAACGAGGAAAATTGTCTCCCGACAGCAAATTTATGAATTTTTGGAGAAAATAATTTTGAAAAGAGGGAGTCAAAATGATACGACCTCCAACCAAAAGTTGGTGGTGGTATTGTAGTCCCAATTATATCGGTAATTGACTTTCGAAATCATTCATGCAAGTACAATAGTTTATATTCCAACACCTCATTTTTCTCCTCCAATATAGCTAATTTATTTCGCACATCAGCAACTAATTCTACCAGCTCTAGTCTACCACGTTCACCTTTAGCCACCTGACAGCGTAGTTGCTTATGTCTACAAAGAGTTTGGGCGCTAACGAATTTACAAGGGAATCTGGGGAGCATTGAAATTGTGGGGGGACACAAGGAAACTTTCTACGTCTCGCTAGATGCCTTCGTAGATAGTCTTTACACGTAAACGTCTTACAACAAGTCACACACTCCATTATATATGTATATAACCTATGAAATTTATCTGTTCAATTGGACGTGAAAAAAAACATTATGTAAATTTGTGACGTCCAATTGAACAGATAAATTGTATAGGTTATACAAAAGTATATATACAAAAGTATATACAGAAAATATGATAACGCCAGAAACTAGAGCAGAAATAGAAAGTTTGAGAAGAGAAGCCGAATCTCTAGGGATTACTTATAGTAAACGGTTGAGAGTTAGGAGGTTACAAAGCTGATAAACGCCACAAAGAATAAGGTGTTTATGAAGCGGTTTACCCGCGCCTATAAAAGAGGGGCATTTAATGATATATCCAAAGCGGAGGAAGTTGGTAACAGAATCAAAAAAGAAAGTATTGCGGAGTTAAGGGCTAGTGTAATAAAACCTTCAAGCACCAATAATTTGTCTCAAATTAGACACACAGGTGACCAAATACCAAATAATAAGAAAAGATCTATAGTTCGCGCGATAGTGGAAAAAGGTGAAGAAATATTGGTGGCTCACGATGAAACATTGGAAAAGGTAGAAAATGGAAGACGAGTAGTTACATTATCCTTTCGTAAAAACATTGACATTAACGGGTTTGAACGCATGTCCGATAAACTCGCTCCTTATACAACCAATTTTTATTTGAGATATTCATATTCTTACAAGCTAGAACATGGAGGAAACTAAAAATGGAAAACCTGTAACTATAATAATGCACAAAAATCTCGGTAGCGAACCACTATCATCAATGAAAACCGTTAAAAAATGGCTGTCAGATAAGGAGCAAACACGAATAATGTCCGATAAAATAGACAGACCGAATACAAAGTGGAAGTTTGTAAGATGGGTAGAGGTTTTCGTAAAGCTAATACAGGGTAGTAGGGAAATAGATTTGGGACTACAATCCAAAGAAGCAGCAGGAGGAGAACTTCCAGAATGGCTGAAGAATAAAAAAGGTATGTATTCTTTAGATAAGTATAATGACGACCTTTGTCTGTTCAGGTGTCTAGCTATGCATATGACAGATAAAAGACCCGACAGATGTACAGAAAAGGCGAAAGAACTTAGTTTGCAATATTTTGGTAGTAATGTGGTTTCACCAATTCCTTTTTCAGATCTGAAAAAAATTGAAGAGTTTTTTTAAATCGGTATAGAAGTATATCAACCCACCGAATGTAACGTATGGTGGTTGAAAAAGGTACCAGCACACTATAAGGCAATAGGTAATAAACCAATGACAATAGGACTGTTTAATAATCACGCATTTCTGATAAAAAAAAACCTTAAAAACCTATCTAAAATTTACGCCTGCGATAATTGCAAGCAGAAATTCACGAAAGCGAGTAATATGAAGAGACACGGACCAACATGTATGAAAGGTGAGACAAAAGTAATATGTGATGGTAATTATTTAGAGCGCCCGCGTTCGTCGTTCGAGAAAGCGTTCTACCCAAAAAGTTCTAACAGTTATGGGGCGATCGATTGGATGTACTCTGTGGAAAAGCGCGAGGAAATTCACATTCACCACGAACAGTGTGGACACGGGGGTGAAAGATGGGTTTTAGGAGCTCCAGTAGATGGATATGTACGGACGGAAACCAATACCGTATATCAATATCACGGCTGTTACTGGCACGGGTGTGAGATTCATGCAAAGCATAGAAAAGAAGAATGCGCATCCACTATGAGAAGAAATACATTTATTAGAAGAAGCAAATAATTCAACCTAGTAGTTATGTGGGAATGCGAATTTCAAAGAACGGGTAAAGACATAAAGATCGGTTGCGACACTACTCTTTTATCCATATCAGATAGTATACGATTTTGAGGCATATCTCAACCCAGAATTTGAAACTCTCGGTAATAATCTAGAGTACGAAGCCGAGCACGTTCCGGTAAGCGTTAGCATAGGAGATAATTTCTCAGGAACAGTAACTCATATTTGTGATAAAGATCCCGCAAAACTTATAGAAAAATTCGTAGAATATTTGAAAGTCAGGGGAAAGGCTATAAGAGAAGAAGTGTGGTCAAGATATGGGTTTAATACAGAACATTTACGTAAAAACCAAATCGCCAAGATCGAACAGTGGATAGAGCAAGTACCGGTTATAGGCTTTAACAGTAGTAAGTACGATATAAACTTAATAAAGAAATACCTAGTAGGCGAACTGGCATCAACAACAAAGAAAGTAATGTTCGGAAAACGTGCAAACGCAACAATATTTCTATTTACTCCAGAGTTTAGATTTCTTGATGTAATACTTTATCTAGGACCCGGTGTAAGTTACGATAGTTGGATAAAAGCCTACGAATGCAAAGGACAGAAATCTTTCTTTCCTTATGAGTGGTTCGATTCTCCAGACAAACTGGATTACCCAGGACTACCGGATATAGAGAATTGGTATTCCAAACCATCTGGGAAAATGTTAATAGATGAAACAGAATTAAGTAAATGTCGTAGAATTTTCGAAGAAAATAATATGAAAACTTTCAGAGATTGGTTGAAATATTATAACAATTTAGATGTAGCACCGTTCCTAGAAGCGGTGGAAAAAATGTGTGAATTTTATAAACACAGAGGTGTGGATATTTTCAAAGATGCGGTAACACTACCTGGAGTAGCTATACAATATTTATTGAGAGGAACCATTAAAGAACAAAACTCTTCAAAGACGATTATACCGGAGGATGCTCTATATGCACCAAAAGAAGAAACATACGAAATGATGAAGGACGCTCTAGTTGGCGGTCCATCAATAGTATTTACACGATATGCAGAAGCTGCTGTTTCAAATATTAGAGTGGGTTCCAAACCTTGCAAGGCTGTTTTGGGGTACGATGCAAACGCGTTATATTTATCTACGTTAAATAAAGAGATGCCGTGTGGGAGAGAAACTATACACCATATAGATACCCCACATAACTCTAAATTTATTAAAATGTTTTGTAAAAGAGTTTTATCTGGAGACTGGTTTGGGTTTGCGGAGGTGGATATAGAAGTTCCACACAACTTAAAAGATAAGTTTTCTGAAATGTCCCCAATATTTATAAACAGAGAAGTAGAGGTTGATGAAGTTCTCACACACATGTTAAAATATTTAAAAGATACTGGCCGAACAAGAGGAGATGGAAAAATAATTGGTGGGATCTATGACCGCCACTAAAGTATTGCTGTACGCGCCACTGTTGAAATGGTATTTAAAACACGGCATAGAAATAACTGGAGTTCATCGTGTTATAGATTATATTAGCGGAAAACAATTCGAATGGTTCGCAAAAGAAGTTACAGCCACAAGACGAACAGGTGATGTAGAACCAAATAAGAAACCAGTAGCCGACATAATGAAATTATTAGGAAACTCGTGTTGTGGAAAAATGATAGAGGCAACGGAGAGACATTTAAATACGACATATACACAAAACGAAACCTGTGTTGACAAAGCGTTAAGATCTGCATTCTTTGACGATTTGGAAGAGATAGGAGATGCGTACGAAATATCTTCAAGAAAACCCAGGTGTGCGGTAAAGAGACCATTCCATTGTGGAATAGCGGTTTATCAACTAGCTAAATTTTTTCAAACCCGTCTAGTAAGTTAGGTCTACTCAATTCCTCTATCGTTTTTCCACTAACTCCTATATACATACTATCTGTATCCATCTGTATTAATTCAAAGTCTTCTCTTTTTACATATTTGTCTAGAAATTCGTAGTAAAATTCCAACAGGTGAACTTGGTTCGGCACCGGCACGTCGAATTTCGGGCGCGGAATATTGTGAGCGCGGGTAAATAGATCTGCCAGATGGCCTGCTTCTTGAGCCATTCCTTGACAGCGTTTTCTGAAACCTTGGTCGCCGCCGCGAGGTTCTTGATGGCCGCGAGTCCCTTCCAGTACCCGCGGGGGCTATAGTACGTGTTCGCTAGCTTGCGCGCTAGGCGAACCGATAGTTTGGTATCAAGTTTGGGCGTGTTCATCGTATGCGATGTATTCTAATATATCGGACAATCTCCAACATGGCTTCGCCAGATCGTCCGGTAACTGCGTCGATAATAATACACCTTTGTTGGAAGTACAATCGCGATTGGGGGTTAAGTTCTGAAGGAACTTTGGAAAATCCAATCCCCCAGGATTGGTGGAGGAATATAACATCCGCTTTGCGAAAAGTGTGGCCGCTTTTTCGTCCTCGCGCCACGTCTCGAGAGAATCTCGGGCCAGACGAATCATACCCCCTGCGCCAGCTATGCGGCGTTTAAGGGCAGTGTAGACTACATCAATCATTGCAAAATAAAGTTCGTCAACTGACATCGTTCTATATATATATATATTTATAAAAAAAAATATTTAAAATAATTAATTTAAAATAATTAATTTAAAATCTCGATTGAATATAGTAGCCGACGAGACCCACCACACCCATTCCCACGACGATGAACGCGATCTCGCGGTCTTTTTGGGGCTCTGACGGTACATAGAAATCTGAAAGTTGGGGCTCGCGATCCAGCGGCGCGAGACTTTTCTGCGGATATGCCAGCGCATACTCGCGGTTGGCTTCTTCAACGTTCTGAAAAGTTTGTGCGGCGTGATTTTCGCGGCGAAGCTCTTCATTGACCCAGTCCAGATGGGCGGTTCGTTTTTTTCGACACGCTTCCTTTGCGCTATTGAGTTGTTCTACAGCTAAATCGTGACGCTTACGCTCCTCATCCACGTTCGAGCTTCTCATTTTAGAGAATATAAAGTTGCTACCGCTGAACGCCAATGCGTTTACAAGCGCACCACCTACTATTACTGCGATTGAAGCCATTTATTTCCATATATTAACTGGTAGAATTCCAGCTTTAACTAGATAATCTCGGGTCCAAACTGCGGCAGCTACATCTAAGGTCGCGAGCCCTACGTCTCTCACAGTAAAGTCCAATTTGGGAGCGGACCCTCCTAGGGCCATCTTTGATAGTCGAGCATACCCGATACTGAAACCCGATATCACCACGGCGTGATAAAGCGCATTCACTAACATTTTACCATCTTGTTCAGCCATTATAATTATTGCATATAAAAGGGGTCGCGATCAATGTTTAAATGGGGCGCATCCAATCGCGATTGGTGTTTCATAACTTTCTTCTGAACACTGGCTGGTTGTTTTTTCGATAAGGATTGGTGTAATAGGGGGTATTTCCACACGCACAGGGCACCAACAACTGCCAGACCACCACCAACAACAACCCAACTCCAATTCACGAATTTGGGTTCAATCGAATTCGTCCAACCTCGATTGGGTGTTGAGTGTGCTTCCAATTCGTGAATTGGGGGTGTGTTGTACTCAACTCTGTCTTCAGATGTTTTGCTGTCTCCGTCCCCGATTGCAACGACTGTTTAGCCTCTCGAAGCTCGGCGAGTATTTTATCTTGTTTAACTTTTCGGGTGGCAGCCGCCGCCCTCCCAGCTGCCTGCCTTTTTGGGTTTTTATGTCGTGCAACCCCCAACTCCAATCGCGATTCGGTTGGAGGATCAATCGGAGTTGGAAGTGCTGCAATCGGGTTCGATTGGGTTGGAGCAATCCCCAACGCTGTTGGAGATTGCTGTTCCATCACTCTCGCAGGTGTGTCTTGTGTCATCATTTATGATATTAATATTAGGGCTTATAGTTCGTGGGCATATATATCCAAATTGACAGTGTTTACCCGTGGTCAACGCGGTTGTCAGCGGAGCTAAGTACATTCCAAACTTGTGATAAATTGAGCAGCAGGCTGTTCTAAGAGTGTGTCCTATAAAGGGGTCAGTCTCTAGATCGTCAATCAATCCCGCCGTGTTTGGTATAGGGAGAAGTATACTAACGGCGGTTGCGTACAAATGAATAGCCGCCGATCCGAGAGTGTTTGTCATCTCCGCACCTAACCTAGATTCGTATCGCGCATACATTTTATCGATCTCCGCATCTGACATCTTATCCACCTGAAAAACTGAGAGACGCCTACCGAGATAATGCTCCGATTGTCCCATCCGCCTCTTTGGTTATCTGGATCGTCACACCCTCACTAGCGTTCTCAACTTGGCGTCCGCTGCCGTGTATTTGGTCGTCGTCGCTGGCTCGCATGTCTAACCATAACGCGTATTTGGTATTCAGGAACTCCGCGAGGGAGACGGCCGAGAGATGCAGGTCTTTGGCAACTGCTGCAACCTCCGGAGAGCGCTTAGAGCCGGCAGCAAACTGCTTTCTTATTTCGTCCCACTGCTGGTGCGCGCGAAGACCCGCGCTGTAGAGTTGATTGGGTACTCCCTCGATCGTCACCTCTACCTTCGTGATTTTGGGGTTATAGAATTTGTCGGTTTTTCTAGCACCGAACGCGAACCGAGCATCCTCGAACAACATCAGTATACCTTTCATCGAGCGGGCGGGTACATTGACATTAATATTCCACAATGTGTCGCCTTTGTCTTTCGTCATTTTGCGATGGCGAAGAACTCGGTCGTAAAGTATGGCAACGCGCCCGGCGTACTGGGTTCTGATCAATCGCGCGAGTTCGGGCATCGTGACCATGTCGTACACCAGCGAAACATTATCGATCGTATACGTCGATAACATGTCGCTGGCTATGAGAACACCTGAAAAACTGAGAGACGCCTACCGAGATAATGCTCCGATTGTCCCATCCGCCTCTTTGGTTATCTGGATCGTCACACCCTCACTAGCGTTCTCAACTTGGCGTCCGCTGCCGTGTATTTGGTCGTCGTCGCTGGCTCGCATGTCTAACCATAACGCGTATTTGGTATTCAGGAACTCCGCGAGGGAGACGGCCGAGAGATGCAGGTCTTTGGCAACTGCTGCAACCTCCGGAGAGCGCTTAGAGCCGGCAGCAAACTGCTTTCTTATTTCGTCCCACTGCTGGTGCGCGCGAAGACCCGCGCTGTAGAGTTGATTGGGTACTCCCTCGATCGTCACCTCTACCTTCGTGATTTTGGGGTTATAGAATTTGTCGGTTTTTCTAGCACCGAACGCGAACCGAGCATCCTCGAACAACATCAGTATACCTTTCATCGAGCGGGCGGGTACGTTGACATTAATATTCCACAATGTGTCGCCTTTGTCTTTCGTCATTTTGCGATGGCGAAGAACTCGGTCGTAAAGTATGGCAACGCGCCCGGCGTACTGGGTTCTGATCAATCGCGCGAGTTCGGGCATCGTGACCATGTCGTACTCCAGCCAAACATTATCGATCGTATACGTCGATAACATGTCGCTGGCTATGAGAACTCGGCCGTAGTCGTTGAACGTTAGTTCGTATTTGAGGCGGTCAGCCAAAGCGCTCTGATAGTAGGGCATGTGACTCTCCAGCAACTCAAAGTCGAGCGGATGTAAAGAAGCGGTTGCCGTAAGCGCCCGCGACCGCATTGTCGCTCGCGTTGATAAACATCTGCCTTGTTAGCAGCCCCGATTCTAAGTTTGGTTACGTTCTTATTTTTTGCTGGTGTCAATACCCTGATAGACAGCGTTTTCGCGCTCTTGCGCCGTCTTGCATAGGTCCTGATAACAATGGTAGACGTCGCTGTCATCGATCGACATCACCTCATTACCAGAAATCTTTATCATGGTCTTCTTGACTATGGCGCGACCCAGGTTCTGAACGACGGTTCGGTCCTCGTCCGTCGACGTCAGCGAAATAATGAAAGCGAGGCGAACAGTCCCCGGCACAATGACGTCGTTAGCTCCGAGGTTGGGGAAGCGGACCAAGAGCTGCTGGTTCTGGTCGATCGTCGATGGGTTGTTCGTAATAACGACACTCTGTCTCACGCCTTTTGCCCCGAGGGGCTCACGCAGTCTGCGGTATGGATTGAGTTTGCGACCGTATTGACTCGAAGACATAATTTAGTGAAACTATATTAAACCCGTATGGTTTTGTCTTTAATACATAATTAATTTTAAGAAAATTAGATGGATGATTGCGATGTTAACACGAATAAAATCGGCAGACGATTACGTCGATGAGGATGAGGATGATTATGACATAGATGGTGACATCGATAACTATAACGATACGACCTTCATAGATACTCCAGTTCCAATCCAATCGCAATCGGGGGAATTAGGTGGCGCTACTACTAGTCAAAGTCGGGAATTACTCGAGGGAGCTGTAAACGACTACTACAACAGTTTGTCACAAAAGGGTCTGGTCCCATCTGTCGGTCGCGACTACTGCAAGTTCAAATTTGATCTGAACGGTAGATTGCGACTAAAAGCAGCATCAAATCTCCCGATCGTCAACATGATGACCGGTAAACCCCTAGCACTGAGCACCATTGCAGGAAACCCGGGCGGTGGCCAACTCATAAGGAACGAGCTCGGATTCCCAGATTGGAAGAGGGGTAAAACAATTATGCCGCCCCGCGCTGTAGAGGCCCTACAGTATACCGACGAAACGCTGGTGAAAACGGCCTCCGCGATAGAAACGGTCGAGCTCAGCGAGGTCCCTCGAGTAGCCACCGACGCTATTAACACGATGGAGACGACGTTCAGCGTAAAACGAAATACTCAACGATGACCCACCGTTACCTCTTCGCGAACTCCGGGGCCTCGATAAGGTTATGCAAACGGTCCGGGGCGAACTGGTCCTTAACCTCGCCAAACACTCGTCGCTGGATGAACATATCGCGCTAGAAGAAATAAAACTGGAGGAAGCGGGTGACGAAAGAGAATCTACCGAGCGGATCAACAAACTCCTGCGGTCGTTGCGGGACGAAAGAGAATCTCGCTTGGAGGCTGCATCGACTAACCGTGAGGCTCTCCTCACCCAAATAAGTCGGATCCGCGAACCAATCTCGAGGGTCCTGCACGAGGAGACGACACTCGGTGAGCGTCTTCGCACTCTGTTCAGAGAGCAGGGTGTCACGATAGCAAGCATCCTCGTTGCTATCAGCATGACTATATCGACCATAGTTCTAGCTTTCACTGGTGGTGCGGCGCCACCACCCGCGCCAGCACCCACACCACCACCCGCACCATCCGGCGGAGCCAAGGAGTGGGTAAAAAAACAACTAAAAGCCCTCGCCAGTCTCCTGGCTAAATTAGCCGAAAAGGCGGCTGCCGCACTACCTGGACTGATCGGAAGTATCGTTTCTTACTTGCTATCTATATTATCAAAAACGGCCGGATGGCTAGCCAAAAATACCTGGGCTTTAATCGTGGCAATCGCCGGTCTCCTACTATTCTTCGCCAGAGAGTTCCTAAAACCAAAGCTTAAATAATCCGATCGCCACGAGGGCGACGACGAGCTATAATTTCTCCTCCTCGTGTGTTGTGCTTCCAATCTCGATTGGTGTTTCAACATTGTTGATGATTGGATTTGGGGAACTCGATGGTGCATCCAATTTACGAATTGGGGGTACTGGGTTCGATTGTGTTGAGGGAGGTGTATCCATTTTGTGTTTTGGGCGTTTTATGAAATCGGTTCCACTTACAACACTGTTGAACCCGATCATGCTGGGGGTGCGCTTGATGATATCCGTGTTCACGTTACCGTTGTGGCCGATTTTTGATTGGCGGTGGCGATTACGATCTGATTATTGTAACCGTCAACCGGGTCGTCTCGTAGTATCATATTGCTCGGCGCCATATAAAGACCTATTCCAAAAACATAGTCTACTGGAGTGCTGGCATTCTGCAAAACGTCTTGATAATTCTGGATCGCCTTCTCCAGGTCCACCCTAGCTGAGATGGCGTCCTCTACAAGTGCCAAGAATTGTTTTTGTGCATCAAACGCTGTTCCCGTGCCCAGTATAGAACTGCGAGTTTGCTTCTGTGCGCCGAGGATGGCCCAGACGTACGTGCGAATGGAGTCGTTTACGCGAGTAACCACGGCCTGCGTGAACCCTAGACCCTTATCTAACATAAATGTACCCCACGCGTTCTGAACCTCAGCAGCCTGCTGTATGTAATCGACGTGAGCCCGTTTCGGAGGTAACATTTTACAAGAAAACACGCCACAGTGCCGACCTCCAGACACTTCCGGCCCGAAAGTCATAGTCGCGGGGTCAAAATTCCCGGCGTTCCGACTGACGATGTGGTCACCGGAGTGATCGTGTCTAAAATCAGTCTGCGTCCAATTCCCGGACTGGCCCCGAATGAGAACGTCCCCGAGGCCGGTGCTGGTAGGAAATGCTTTCTGTCTCCAGTCCGCGTCTTTTGAAACGTTAAATTCGTTACACAATCTTTCAAACGCCATACGGTCGTATGCGTTGGAAATGGGATCCCAGGCGTCGTCTTGAGGTAGAGAAATACCTAGTTCTTTGAGAATCCTCCTAATAGTATAATACGCGTGAAAGTTGTAGACAGTTCGGAGCATGACATTCTTGGATGTCAGATGGTCTTTATGTGAAACTCCACACCCGGCTGTTGCGCACCATACAGCGAAATTTATTTGGTTCTGCCAAAACTGCATCGGTGTTGCTTTCCACCAGTTTACCGCCTCCATCGTAGTAATCTTGGGCAGCCTATATTGTTCAAAGATGTTAGGGAAATTGGTGGCAAAGCCACTGTCCGGTTTAACCGTTACGGTTGGGTGTACAAGGCGGTTAACAACGTCTTTTTGCGTGTATTTAACACCGACCGCGTACTTTGCATTAGAATTAAAGCTAAATGCTTTGGTATCCATTGAAAGATATTATTATGTTTGCTACTATCACTAATGTTCAAAAAGGGAGTTGTGAACTTCAAAAATTAATAGACAACTGCTGCGGACAACGCCGGGTAGGCCTTAGATCAATCACGTTCACGGTTGGGTGGAAAAACGTTGAAACGCTCAAGTTTTTCACATTAGAAGTCGAGGACGTCGAGTTTTTCACATTAGAAGTCGAGGACGTTGAGTTTTTCGCATCAGAAACCGACTCCGAACACTCCGTCATAGATGTGTCACATAGAATAGACGTAAATAGAGCCATAAGTCCACCAAAGGTTATAGTACCTCAGGGTATTTGGAGTTTCGGAGATCTCCAAGCTTTTGTCGCGGAGAAGATTCCTGGTGTAGTCACTCTCGCAATCTCGAAAGCCACGGGGCTCACGACATTGACCGTTGAGAGGCGTTTAAGGATCTCACCGGGGTTGGGCTCACTGTTAGGATTTAAAATAACATACCCTTACAACGATGACGGAGTGTTTGATCCGGGCGAGCACGTCGGCACGACCCCAGTAAACTTCGCCGTCACGAAAACTCTCGGGGTGCACCTGGATCGGGTGAACACATCGTACAACACGGTAGACGGCACTCCCAGTACATTACTGAAAACCGTGCCCGCCAGCGACTGTTTCTTTGATGAGACCTTGACCTTAGACTTCCCACACCCCGAGATGAAAGTTTTGGAATCGGGACACATCCACGAGTTGAAGATTTCTATTCTTGATGATAAAGGGCGAGAGTTGAAGAACGATTACCCGATTTCGGTCGTCCTAGAAATTTCAAATTAATTAATTTTAAGAAAATTATTTAGAATTAAACGCATGTTCGTAATTTATATATATATATATATTCAAAATTATTGAAAATGAGTATATACGGACCAGGTAGTTCTTCCGATTGGGTGACAAATTCAAAGAATTTGGAACCGACAGAAGGGGGATTCATCCCGACAGAGGGCGACTTTTCAACTACCCAAAAAACAAAGGCCTTGATCAATAGAACTATATCGGTGGCCACGGACGAGATTCACAAGAGTCTACTATCACAACTTAGAGAATATGCCCTGGCTGTGAATACACAAAGTCGTGAAGAAACGCATACGGAACTAAACGAACTAGGTGAAAAAATAACAAATTTCGAAAAGTAGGCGGTTGGTGGGGATTGATAAAGTCCGAGAAGACCACCAGGCGGACCTTACGAGGCTTATGATGCGTTGCTCTTAAAGGACTCTCTCATCAGTGAAGCGACACTTACCGAACTAGACGGGAAAATAACAAAATTTCGAAAAGAGACCAGGTCGGATATTGATAAAGTCCGAGAAGACCACCAGGCGGACCTTATGGAGGGTTATGATACGTTGCGCTCAGAGGACTCTCTCACCAGAGAAGCGGCACTTACCGAACTAGACAAAAAAATAACCAAATTTCGAAAAGAGGCCAGGTCGGGTATTGAGAAAGCCCGAGAAGACCACCAAGCGGACCTTACGGAGGCTTATGGTGCATTGCGCTTAGAGGACTCTCTCATCAGAGAAACGACGGTTGCCGAACTAGACGGGAAAATAACCAAATTTCGAAAAGAGACCCGGTCGGGTATTGATAAAGTCCGAGAAGACCACCAGGTGAACCTTGCGGAGGCCATTGCGGAGGCTTATGCTGCGTTGCGCTTAGAGGACTCTCTCAGCAAAGAAGCGACACTTACTGAACTAGACGGGAAAATAGCCGAATTTCTGAAAGAGACCAGGTCTGGGGTTGAGGGTGTCCGAGAAGACCACAAGGAGGCCATTGCAGAGACCTATGGGGCGTTGCGCTCAGAGGACTCTCTCAACAGAGAAGCGGCACTTACTGAACTAGACGAAAAAATAACCGAATTTCGAAAGGAGGCCCGGTTGGGGGTTGAGGGGGTCCGAACGGGTATTGAGAAAGCCCGAGAAGACCACCAGGCGGACCTTACGGAGGCTTATAGGGTGTTGCGCTCAGAGGACTCTCTCATCAGAGAAGCGGCGGTTGCTGAACTAGACGGAAAAATAACCGAATTTCAAAAAGAGGCCCGGTCGGGTGTTGAGAAAGCCCGAGAAGACCACCAGGCAGCCCTTGCGAAGGCTTATGAGGTGTTGCGCTCAGAGGACTCTCTCATCAGAGAAGCGGCGGTTGCTGAACTAGACGGGAAAATAACCGAATTTCAAAAAGAGGCCCGTCGGGTGTTGAGAAAGCCCTAGAAGGCCACCAGGCGACCATTACGGAGGCTTATGATGCGTTGCGCTTAGAGGACTCTCTCAGCAGAGAAGCGGCACTTACCGAACTAGACGGAAAGATAACCGAAGTTTCCGATAAACTGAAACATGATCGTATAGCCGCGACCAAAGCTCTTGAGGAGGCCTCTTATAAGATTCGTACTGAGGCATATACCTCAAACAGTGCGCTTGCCGGAATAGTGCGAACAATGAAAACGCTAAAACGTGCCATAACAGTTTGGGCTGAGAAGCGGGGCCCATTGGTTGAGGGGCACTATGAATATTGGTTCGGTGCCAAAGCGAGTAATAAATGTGGGGGATACGCTATGACAGCTGCAGGTGAAGTTATCCGAATGGCGGTCTGCTCGGTTAATGCTAGTGGTAAACCTGTGGGCGCGGTCGCGATAAATCTTGTAGTAGATGGGGAAGAACGGGGGGTTGGAGTCACTAAAATCGCTGGAGATAGTTCGACGGTGGTTTCGTTCTCCGGTTATGATCGAATTAGACTTTCCCAAGGTAGTGTTATTAACTTTGTTACGAAAATCGGTGACCCAGAGAGTTCTTCCACTATTGTCTCATTGTTAATTGAACTTATTTTGTAAATACAGTGGAACCCCTCTAAACCGAACACCCTGGGGACAGACTGAAAAGTTCGGTTTATAGGGGTTTTCGGTTTAGAGGGGTTTTCTGTTCCCAGTTAAGGAAATGTATGTTTTCCATCATTAACTCTTGAATTTGTATAGTATATACATGTACCATTATTACCATATTGAAAGCATATATGTATGTACACATTTTTTCAATAAATATGTCGAGTTTCTTTTTATTCTGAGAATTGATATGATGACATTTTCATTGGATGACATAAAAAAGTTAAGTCCCAATGAGACGATTCTAAAGCACTCCCAACTTGCCATTTGTATGGAGAAATAAAAATGTACCCCCAAATTACGCACTACCCAGTTGTGTTTTATCATGTCGACATGTGTAATTCTCAATAAACAGAGTGCAGATGACATGGGATAAAGGCCCCTAAGTATTTTGTGACACTGTGGAACTTTCTCGATCAGCTGGAGTGCTCTTTTAAGACCAGAATGTGTTGTTTTTTTATTGACATTGCAAATAGTGCAGATTCGCAAGGGGTATAGCAAATAGTGCAGATTCGCCATGTAATCCGAGTCTACGGTCTACACAGGTCGCAAAGAGCATATGACACATTTCGCGTGTGCTGTGTAGTTACCGCGAGCTGCTACAATAGCCCACAGGCTACAGTCACGAGTTAACAGCCTCGTTAAGTAATTATCAGATTATCTCAATTAATCGGTCGGTGGGTTCACAAATAATGTGCCTATTATTTTATTTCCGTAATTGTTACGTACGCGTATAATTAAATTGTGAACCATGCTATTGTAATGAGGTTGTAAAACAGCAAACATGTCTCGTATTTAGGTCGCATGTATTGAATAGATTCTTAACTTTGTAATGCCGCTTATGATGTTAAAAAAAACACGCCGCTTAGCGCATCACACGCATGGATAGCGCTTGTACAGAGCTCAAGTTAATGTGCGTAATTTGATCAATTTTGTTATTTCTTCCACACAAATGTCAAGTTGGGAGTCCGTTAGAATCGTCTCATTCTCGTGGCTCCGCATTTTGGGAACCAGAGCTGAACAATACTACCGGGAACCAGTCTATTGTAAACACGGTGTGATTTTGACACCCGCTTGAAACAACAACATTGAAATTGGGCGCGGTATATTTCTTGGATGACATCCTGACAGGTGACCGTGTTTCCGGTTTTCCGGGGTTATTTTAACGCTGAAATATGGTTCTGGGACATAAAATGGCGTCCGGATTACGGAGTAGAGGGGTTCCGGAATAGAGGGGTAGAAACTAATGTGTTTATATAGCAGAATATTCGGGACGTGGTCGTATGTTCGGTATAGCGCGAATTCCGGTATAGAGGGGGTCCGGTTTGGAGGGGTTCCACTGTACTAATATATTGAAAATCATGAACGAATCAACGCTTCCAATTGTCAATGCCACTCCATCAACACTGTGTACAATTGTCAATACCACTCCATCAACACTGTACAATTAACGAAAGAAGTTCAGATTTTAGGTTGAATAATATCGTCGCTATGCAGGATATTTTAGTTAGAGAATATACAAATAGAAAAAGAAACGCTAAAAAATATAGACGCGCGGTGAACATGGCTGAAGCATCTAGCACGGCTCTGGCGAGTGTTTCTGTGTTGTGTGGGGTGGGGACAGCTGCAACTATATCCACCATTATAACGGTTCCAGTAGCGGGGATTTTATGTGCGGTGTCGGCCGTTTCTTGGTTGTTGTGTATGGTAATTAGGGCGTCGGGTCGAAAACTCGAGAAAAAATGTATAAAACATGATAGAATATCTGTTCTCGCCAGGTCGAAGAAAAATACCATCGACGTTATGGTGTCCGATAAGAAAATATCAAATTTAGAGTTTGAATCCGTGGTGGAAGAAATGGGGAGATATGAAAAATTAAAAAATGATATTAGAATCAAAGCACGCGCCACCATGCCAAAGCTTGAGTGTACTGATTGGGATAAATTTAGGGTAAAACTTGGAGATAAAGTCGGAGGAAATTAATATTTTTATTAAATAATTAATTTATAATTTTCTTTAATTAATTATAAAATTAATTATAAAATTAATTATATTGGTGCAGTAAACAATTTATTAATTAATTTTAGGAAAATTATTAACAATTTAAAAAAAAAAAGAAAAAAAGTTTTAGGTCCACCGAGGCTCGAACCCGCGCCAGCAAACCCCTGACTTTGTTGGTGAAAATAGTTGTGTTTTATTTGTTTTCTCATATTAATTAATTATTATGTTTTCTATGTAATTATAGGGGATGTTCAGCTTTAAGTTATTAATAATTTTATAATTAATTTAAAGAAAATTATAAAATTATTAATGAAATAATGAACCATCCCGTAAATTCGTTAACCTCTCTAAGTGTTTATAAATAACCTGTGTACACACGGCCTGTGTAAATCTATACTTGTACAACACAAGGTAATGTTTATCATAACAGCCTTCGTGGTCGGGTTAAAGCGATAATGTATAGAGACGAGGGTCGTGGGTTCGAGCCTCGGTGGGAGCTAAATCTTTTTTATTTCTATCCCTATAAATGTGGTCGCTATGGTAAACAACTGCATGACAACGGCGTTCCTATCCGACCGCTCGAGGTTGATAAAATTGATAAATTCAGATTGCCAGTTTACATACCATCGATAAGGAAAAATACACTCAAAGTATGACAACGGTGTTCCTATAAGACCGCTCGAGGTTGATGAAAAATAATTCCAGATAGCCCGTTTACATACCTTCGATAAGGAAAATACACTCGGCTATAAATTAATTAGTAGTTTTTTTTTCTGTTCAACAATAATTTTTAAATATCTTTATAAGCGATATCGTAGAAATGTACATTCGTAAACGAATCGTTGGGTTTTAAATTTTTTATATAATACACCTTAGTTTCATATCCGATACGCATTATCCGTCTTAATGTTTGTATTTGCCTCTTGTATAGTTGACATAATTGCCGGTATAATATTGTAAATGCAACGTTGTTATCGGAGCGTAATAAATTACGCTGGTATTTCATGTATTCGATATCGCCTAGTGTTCTCATTTTATAGAATTTATATATAGGACTATAACCCCCGTATTCTTCGTAAACTTCTTCAACACAGGCATTAACAACTTTCAATTCCAATTGTATTGTATTATCCATTTTCTCTAATAATATTTTATTATAACCATTTTTTCAAGTCAATTACCAATATAATTGGGGCTACAATACCACCACCAACTTTTGGTTGGAGGTGGTATCATTTTGACTCTCTCTTTTCAAAATTATTTTCTCCAAAAATTCATAAATTTGCTGTCGGGAGACAATTTTCCTCGTTAACCAATTTTTGATTTTTGGTGGGGGTATTATAGAGGGCTATAAATGATATCACGGTAGGTGGTATCATTTTGACTCCCTTACTACTACTCATACAGTTGTGATTTACCACCTATTATGTGATTTTTCTTCATACTCCCTTAATCTGAAGGGGGTCCGTTCGCAAATGATGCATACAATGTGATATATGTTGATTTCTAGATGAATCTGGACTTCACCATATTTACATTTGATGCATCTAGGCAGCAACACTTCTTTATTGTATGAATGATCAAGGAATGTCGCTCAAATGTGCAGAAATGTGTAGGGCACGAACCTGATGAGAAGTTTCAAGATCAATTAGGCGACTTGGGTGGGTTAATTCTAGGGACTCTAAGACTTGCATACACAACACTTTTGGTGAATTCATTATGTGCACTCATAGTCAAGTGTTTGAACTTTATGTTGATGTATACATTTTCAGGAATTAATCAGAATATAACACACAATATGAATGTATGTGCTTAGGGGCACGGATCCATGAGAATAGGGACTATCATACGATCCTCTAACTTCGATAGCCGCACAGATTCGTGACCATTTTTATTTTCTCGTTCTATCGCGAGATTTACGGGTTACGTCACTTCCATTACACATGTGCGTTCAACCGAAGCCAGATAAAAGGTCACAAATGCCAAGTTAGAAAAATGCGATTTAAACAGGACTAATACATTGCCAAACAACACAACACACCTAAATGTTGTGTGTTCCACTAATCCCATTAACCCCCTCCATTAAAATCCGGATTTCGATAGGAAAACTTACACATAAATGAGTTCGCTTGAACCCGTATGTTGTTTACATGTTTATCAATGGAGGTCACGTAATATTTGTAGGTAGAAAGGCACTAATAATGTAGGAATATGGATTTTCATTCAGTCACCACCTTAACCTATTTTTTTTTAAATTGTCACTTTTAAGTTCGTCCACATCAGTCCAATACCTCCATTTATCAGCAGATATATGCAATCTGGTCTCTGTTTTTGTTATTCCCATTGTGGACGAGTACCACATGCAGAAGGGATTGAAATGTCTTACTCCAAAAATAGACATTACCACTTTAAAAAAGTATTAAAACCAACAAGCTGAAACTTCATATTGTTTAATTAATTGTTTAATCTAGCAAATTATATTTTCCAAGTTGGCAATCGTTTGTCTAATCATTTAAGTTCGAAACAATATGTATCGTGACCCCTGAACGCAATGGTACATTATGCAGACACAATTTGTGGTGTTTTCGAACCGGGCACCTGCACCGGAAGAGCATATGACGTCATAGGGCCAGAGGTCGCGACCTTTCACGGTACGCTGGAGGCGGCCATTTGTAGACGAGCGTGTTTTTTAAAGTAAACAATTGCATTTCTCCGTGCTTTTGAAGCCAGTAAACGCAATATATATACAGATAATTGCATTATATTTGCATGTAACTAATACAAAAAGGTTTATACTCTTATTATTTATTACGCATGTTGTTTAATATCGTTAGAGTCCCGAATTATGAGCAGTCCAGGATATATTGATGGGCTCTCAGCTCTCACGGATACAGAAAATATAAAAGCCAGATCAGCATGATCAATGTCATGAAATATCATACATCACATATCAAATTTCGTAGTATTTTTAAATCTCTTGTTGGGGTGTTAATCTCTGAATATTCTCTGTTTCTTAAAGATACACAGCAGTTTTTTCCAGATTTCATGGCTGTTGTTGTTCCGTTGTTGTTGGGGAGTGCCTAATTGGCGCAATGACGGGAAATGGGGGTCTCCCTAAAACGCAGACGCTATTGCAGACACTATACAGCGTATAGGGATTATCGGGAAAACGCAGACAAAAGGCTTATATATATATAGTGATTTCGGAAAACGCAGACAAAAGCCTTATATAGTGATTTGGGATATTGCAGACAACATACTTATATAGAAAGAAATACCCATTTGATGTGCTATTTGAAGTAAAAAAAAAAGGACCTTACAACATATAGACTAGACGTATTTCTAGACAAGGGTCCTGTATAAGGCTCTAGGAGCATTTCTTAGTAAAAGTTGGGAACCTGACTTTTTAACATAATTAAGGTATGCTGAATTCGACTAGCCCGGTTCCCAAGCTGAATTTTGAGTTTTTGACCATCTAATTAGCATAAACAAAATGGCTGCCAAATTGACAATTTTCGGCACTTTCTTGGGACAGGCACCACTATACCATTTAAATAAATGCACATTGTTCACATGTACGCAATCTTACATCTTAGAAATGTCCCCTAAGACAGCGCCTGGATAAAAATAATCAACAGAGTATATATAATAACAACAACAACAAAAGAGATATGATGTCACTGACTCCACATCTGACGTCATTTATTACCAAAATTCCATTAGTTGTCAAACCTCAACGGCGCTATCATCTTTTTTTACTTGCAGTAAACTGTATATAGCGTATCGCATTGGTCCTCAGAATGCATCATCGCTAGAATTTATACTTATGCTACTACGTGTAATATCGGATTTGGAAGAGATCACAGTTCAGTGGTGCATTACCTTTACACGATTGTTAGGCATACACTGTATATATTTAGTATTCATTTGTAATACATACTAAATATAAACTTAACGGTGTTGTTCTAGTGACGTACATTTACCAAAATTCTTGTGTGGCACAAAATCTAGTCTACTGCGTCAGGGGTGGCAAGAAATGGACTCCAAAACATGTTGGTCTTGCAAGTACTCTTCATCAAGCTGCACGGTCAAAAAACCTAGTACGATTATGAACAGGTGTTGCAAGTAGACACTTCCTTGGCTGAGAACACTCTCATCAAATCATTGGACCAAGCAACTGGTGCCGTCATTCCATCAAACATTGTGGCAAATAAATTCATCCACTACACCTGTGATAACATTGACATCCTTGATGAAACACTTGATGGAAAGAATACTTTCCATGCAACTCAAATGGCAGCATGGCGACAAGGCGAAACAACTCTTGTTTCTGTTAAAAATCTCGAGCTATCCACAAGACATACTTTGATTGTGTCAAATGCCCTGGAGGAGCTGCATCCTGTCAGTATAAATCATGAAACATGCAAGCCAATATTCACAGCACCCGTCGACGAAGCATGCTTCAGCAAATATGAGGAGGATAACGAGTATGCAAGAAAATAAAAAGCTACAGAACAAACTTTCTTCTTGCGCCGTCAAAATTCAGAGATAACATTTTCTTGGACAGTATTCAATCAGTCATTGTCATCAGAGGAACCAAAACAGACAGCAGTAGGATATTTGCCTATAATCCTTGCTCCCGCTCATGAATTGGATACTTTGAATACCACCGTGAAGAGATGCATAGCAATATCTTCACATTTTGGACAGGAACATACAGTCCTCACAGTCGACCAAGCGCTGTACTGCAGACTTATGGAGCTAAAGTGGTCTGTTCCAGAATACCAGGATAAGTTAATACCTCGCCTTGGTGGCCTTCACGTATCGATGAACTTCCTCAAGGCGATAGGAGATCATATGAATGGTTCCTGACTAGCTGAAGTGTGGGTGGAGAGTGGACTACTCGGACAAGGCACTGTAGAACGTGTTTTGACAGGAAAGGCATACAACAAAGCTTTGAGGGCACACAAACTGACTTTGCAAGCTCTGTGGAATCTCCTGATGCCAAGCCTTCTCTTCTTTGTTGCAAAGGCGGACGAGGACTGCCATGTTTGCATTTCCAGGATGGCTGCTGATGACGACCCGCAGAATATTAATGAACTGATAACATTTCTGGATCAGGAAAAGTTCAGGAAGTTCTTGGATGAATTAGTTGACAGTAGATCTGATGATGTGATAAACGGCACAGGAGTGGCAAAACAGGAGGTGGTATCATTCGTATCACCAAGACGACATCAGCTCTGTGCAGGTGGACACTCTCCTTTAACCTGAGATCGCACATAGCAGAACAAACCCATGGAATGTACAGTCTCCACCGTGCGAGTACAGACCTTACTTTCAACTTTCCAAGGATTCAGTGTGTTCTAATCTGCATCACATCCAGGTATGTTGTAAAACATTGTTACGAAATACCTAGCAACAGAGTCAATTCCAGAATCACTATTACGTGCCAAGGAACTTGGACAAGAAGAAGTCTAGACATTTGTTCAGGACAGGTTGATCATGGCTGAGCAATGTGATAAGCCAGATGTTTCATTCCATGAACCTCTGCGCAGGAATAACGTCCCAACATGTGTCACTTTATATGAAGTGGTTAAACACACAAAGGACAAAGACAAGAAAACTGTTCTGAAGGCAGACAGAAATGTCCTCCAACGTCTAATTACTGCCTATGAGCCGGATCGGCCTGTTGATTTGCCATCTGTACTCAAGCATGAGCATCTTCCGGTCCCTGTATCCATTGCCTTGCCGAAATGAATGGTACATTACGTACGGGACACAAGTCAGTACTTGCTAACGTGATAACAGAAGACATAGACTGTCCCGAGACAATTCAACTTCATGACACATCACCTTGCCTTATCATTGATGGACAAGCATTGGTAGTAGCTCTTGGAAAGCCTGATGATGCTGTGACCTTTGGAGATCTGGCCGACACGTACGTGAAAACAGTGATGAAACTAGGTTCCAAATATCAAAGAAATAATCAAGGATACAACCAGAACAATGTGCAATAAAGCAGCACGGCCAATCAGATGGCTTGTGGAAGGTCGTGATGTACCTCTTCCAAAGAACTGGTCATATGTTCTGTCACTAGCTGATAACAAAGCAGATCTAGCACATTTCTTGTCTGAGCAACTGTGTTCCCAGGCGCCTAAGAATAAAGAAATTGTAATTGCCGGTAGATTTAGAGAGGAACTCGAGGTCAAGTCATCAAAACGCACAACTGGTTTGACACCTCTGAAATCTACACATGAAGAAGCGGACACAAGATTGGTGCTGCATGCCGTCCACAGCCAATGTATTACAGTTGTGTCTTCCAGGGACACTGATGTTCTCCTGCTTCTCGTATCAACGTATGCAATGTGAGCATCTGGATGATGTCGGGCACATCTAAGAAACGGCGGTATATACCCATTGATGCAGTTTTCAACAAACTACCAAGAGGCTCAGCAGCATCCTTGCTAGCATTTCACGCATTAACTGGGTGTGACACCACCTCGTACATCGCGAATCACAACAAACGATCATCATGGACGGTCTTCGAAGAGCACCATGAATTGCTGAAGAACTTTGGCATTGATGAACTCACAGATGAAACCATCAAATCTTCAGAAACATTTGTCTGCAGAATATACAATGTGCACAGAACAGACTCTGTTGATGCAGCACGGCATTCATTGTTCTCCAAGATGGGCAAACCAGAATCCATGGCCCCAACAAGTGATGCGCTGCGTTTCCATTTGATGAGAGTACACGATCAATCGATGCTATGGAGAAATGCCCATTTCCCCACACCTGAGCTCCCTGCACCGTCTGAAATGGGATGGAGACTTGGGAAATCTGTACTGCAGCCCATACTGATGGCATTGAGTCCCATTCCAGACAGTTGCCTCGAGATGGTAGCCTGTGCATGTCGGAAACAATACAAGACTGAACGCTGCAAATGCCGGAAATCAGGATTACGATGCACGTCAATGTGTGCATGCCAGCAACAAATTGATGATCAGATTCATTGCATGAATACAATGTGATTTGCCTAAAAGATGTTAGGCATTCCTGAAAACTGTTTATGCTAACTGAAATTTGTTCACGTAGCAGCATGATAGAACTTTGTATAGTAGGACAAAAATCAGACCGGATGGATTCGTGTATATAATTGACACTTTGACGATAGCTTTTTGTTGTCTTAAATGAAAATGACTATTTCTCATATTTAAAAGAATAGCAGACCACATATCAGCGTGAAAATTTAACTTTAACTTGCTTAGAACTAGAGATGGATTCTGGATGAGCATATTTATGATTACAGACTAACAATTTTAACTTGTATATTTTATTAATAAACAGCTGTAACCTTGTAAACCTTAAATAAAGTGCTTCAAATATGTCTTAATCATTGTTCTTGACCCTCAAAACATAGGTCTAGACATCTCATTTGTCAAGTTTGCCTGCATAATAATAAAGTTACAGCAGAAAATATTTTGTTTTGGTAATGGCTGTAGCTAATTAGCATACTAATAGATTTTTGGCATTTTACAAATTTTATTAGCCTGTACCTTTGATCTATTGCTCAAGGTACATTTCTAAGATGCATACATGTGAACACTGTGCATTTATTAAGAATATAGTATAGTAGTGCCTGTCCCAAGAAAGTGCCGAAAATTGTCAATTTGGCAGCCATTTTGTTTATGCTAATTAGATGATGAAAAACTCAAAATTCAGCTTGGGAACCGGGCTAGTCGAATTTGGCATACATTAATCCTGTTAAAAAGTCAGGTTCCCAACTTTTACTAAGAAATGCTTCTAGGATGCACATTTTTAAGAAATACGTCTAGTCTATCGTGGTCTATGCATGTGTGAGGTTTACTGAAAATATTCCAAAGGGTGTTCGAGTTATGCTCCGGACACGAAATCAGTGCATGAAACAACAAAAGGAGATAAGTAAACAAGAATTCCGCGGAATCAAATGACTCGCCTTGTCCCGCCTTGACCTCGAGCCTGGGCCCGAAAGCAATTTTCACTGGCCCGAACATATTATACAACTAGAAATGGATGCTTGTCGACAAGCGCATGTGTATCCCCCTCCCCAGATACACAAGTACAGTGGAACCCCTCTAAACCGAACACCCTGGGGACAGACTGAAAAGTTCGGTTTATAGGGGTTTTCGGTTTAGAGGGGTTTTCTATTTCCAGTCAAGGAAATGTATGTTTTCCATCATTAACTCTTGGATTTGTATAGTATATACCATTATTACCATATTGAAAGCAAATGAGACGATTCTAAAGCACTCCCAACTTGCCATTCGTATGGAGAAATAAGAAATGTACCCCCAAATTACGCTCGGCTACCCAGTTGTGTAATTCCCAATAAACAGAGTGCAGATGACAATGGATAAAGGCCCCTAAGTATTTTGTGCCACTGTGGAACTTTCTCGATCAGCTGGAGCGCTCTTTTAAGACCAGAATGTGTTGTTTTTTATTGACATTGCAAATAGTGCAGATTCGCAAGGGGTATAGCAAATAGTGCAGATTCGCAATGTAATCTGAGTCTACGGTCTACACTGGTCGCAAAGAGCATAGGACACATTTCGCGTGTGCTGTGTAGTTACCGCGAGCTGCTACAATAGCCCACAGGCTACAGACACGAGTTTACAGCCTCGTTAAGTAATTATCAGATTATCTCAATTAATCGGTCGGTGGGTTCACAAATAATGTGCCGATTATTTTATTTCCGTAATTGTTACGTATGTGTATAATTAAATTGTGAACCATGCTATTGTAATGAGCTTGTAAAACAGCAAACATGTCTCGTATTTAGGTCGCATGTATTGAATAGATTCTTAACTTTGTAATTCCGCTTATGACGTTCAAAAAACACGCCGCTTAGCGCATTACACGCATGGATAACGCGTAATTTTATCAATTTTGTTATTTCTTCCACACAAATGTCAAGTTGGGAGTCCGTTAGAATCGTCTCATTCTCGTGGCTCCGCATTTTGGGAACCAGAGCTGAACAATACTACCGGGAACCAGTCTATTGTAAACACGGTGTGATTTTGACACCCGCTTGAAACAACAACATTGAAATTGGGCGCGGTGTATTTCTTGGATGACATCCTGACCGTGTTTCCGGTTTTCCGGGGTTATTTTAACGCTGAAATATGGTTTTGGGACTTGAAATGGCGTCCGGATTACGGAGTAGAGGGGTTCCGGAATAGAGGGGTAGAAACTAATGTGTTTATATAGCAGAATATTCGGGACGTGGTAGTATGTTCGGTATAGCGCGAATTCCGGTATAGAGGGGGTCCGGTTTGGAGGGGTTCCACTGCAGTTTGAAAAAAGGGTGTTCGAGTTATGCTCCGGAGACAAAATCAGTGACGGAAAAACAAAAGGAGATAACTAAAGAATTAGTGATGCAAGAGTTGTCATTCTTGCGGGACACACCTTTAGGGTCGTGGTCTATGCATGTGTGAAGTTTCATGAAAATATTCCAAAGGGTGTTCGAGTTATGCTCCAGACACGAAATCAGTGCACGAAACAACAAAGGGAGATAACTAAGAAATTAACGACGCAAGAGTTGTCATTCTTACGTGCGACACACCTTTGGGTCGTCTTCTATGCATGTGTGAAGTTTAATAAACTAGAAAATGTGTTCATAGAACACGGATGTCCCACATATCGCTTTGTATAAATAAAATGAGGCCAAATTGCAAGTCAAAATTTTCTTTTACCTGAGCGTTAAAGTTTTTGAAGCACCAAGTATGTGACCTTGACCCTGGGCTTGGCGGGGGCAGGACAAACGTGGATTTGGCACAGGGCGGTAGAGGACCATTAGAGCAATGCATATATGAAATATGAAGCTGATCCGTGAAAGAAAACAGAAATTATAAGATATTTACCTGAGCGTTAAAGTTTTTGAAGCACCAAGTATGTGACCTTGACCCTGGGCTTGGCGGGGGCAGGACAAACGTGGATTCGGCACAGGGCGGTAGAGGACCATTAGAGCAACGCATATATGAAATATGAAGTTGATCCGTGAATGGAAAGAAAAATTATAAGATATTTACATGAGCATTAAAGTTTTTGAAGCACCAAGTATGTGACCTTGACCCTGGGATTGGCGGGGGCAGGACGAACGTGGATTTGGTACAGGGCGGTAGAGGACCATTAGAGCAATGCGTATATGAAATATGAAGATGATCCATGAAAGAAAACAGAAATTATAAGATATTTACCCGAGCGTTAAAAGTTTTTGAAGCACTAAGTATGTGACCTTGACCCTGGGCTTGGCGGGGGCAGGACGAACGTGGATTTGGCACAGGGCGGTAGACGACCATTAGAGCAACGCGTATATGAAATATGAAGCTGATCCGTGAATGGAAATAAAAATTATAAGATATTTACCTGAGCGTTAAAGTTTTTTGAAGCACCAAGATATGTGACCTTTTGACCCTGATTGGTGGGCAGGACGAAACGTGGATTTGGCACAGGGCGGTAGAGGACCATTAGAGCAATGCGTATATGAAATATGAAGATGATCCATGATCCATGAAAGAAAACAGAAAGCATAAGATATTTACCCAAGCGTTAATGTTTTTGAAGCACTAAGTATGTGACCTTGACCCTGGGCTTGACGGGGGCAGAACGAACGTGGATTTGGCACAGGGCGGTAGAGGACCATTAGAGCAATGGCGTATATGCGTGTTCGAGTTATGCTCTGGATACAAAATCAGAGCACGAAACAACAAAGGGAGATAAGTAAACAAGAATTCCGCGGAATCAGATGCCTCGCCTTGTCCCGCCTTGACCTCGAGCCTGGGCCCGAAAGCAATTTTCACTGGCCCGAACATATACAATTATTGACTAGTGAACCATATCAGATTATATTCTATGGCTCACTAGTCAATAATTGTTTTATTATATGATAATAGTCTGTATATAGCACTTACGACCTTATGCTACTAGACAAAAATTGAAAAAGAATTTGAAAAAAAAAATGAAGAAAATAAAATGGAAAAAAAAATTAAAAATTAAAAATAATAATGCTTGCTACTGGAGCCCAGAATTTTTTTTAATAGTCCTATATTTATCTACATATATCTGCACAGGTCCACATAATGCCACAATATTTTCAACACAGTTTACGGAAATGTAATATAATCATTTACCTGTATAAATTACCTGCAAGTGGTCAGTGGTCAGTTGCACATGCTAGCACATGCACAGGTGAATAGTCTGTATATAGCACTTACGACCTTATGCTACTGGACAAAAATTGAAAAATAATTTGAAAAAAAAAATGAAAAAATAAAATGAAAAAAAAAAAATGGAAAAAAAAAGTTTAAAAATAATAATGCTTGCTACTGGAGCCCAGATTTTTTTTCCAGTCAAATTAAAAAATAATTTGAAAAAAAAAAATGAAAAAAAAAAATGAAAAAATAAAATGAAAAAAAAAAGTTTAAAAATAATAATGCTTGCTATTGGAGAGCAGATTTTTTTTTAATAGTCCTATATTTATCTACATATATCTGCACAGGTCCACATAATGCCACAATATTTTCAACACAGTACCCAATGTAGTAATTTACCTGTATAAATTATCTGGTCCGCAGTGGTCAAGCACTGGACATCTGCACATGCTAGCCCATGCTTAGCACATGGTTCTCCCAGTTTCTATTGTTCTCTCTACAGGTAAGGTGTACAGAGCACACGAGAAAAGGTATACAGAGCAGACGAGAAAACAGGTCTTCATGCATTATTGTCCAGTTTGTAGAGTGCGCAAAACAAAAAAGGGAGATAACTGAAAAATTAGCTACGCAAGAGTTGTCATTCTTGTGCGCGACACACCTCCGGGTCGTGGCTATGCATGTGTGAAGTTTCATGAACATATTCCAAAGGGTGGTCGAGTTATGCTCCGGACAGGAAATCAGTGAGCGAAAACAAAAAGGGAGATAACTAAAAAATTAGCTATGCAAGAGTTGTCATTCTTGTGCACGACACACCTTCGGTTCGTGGTCTAATTGAATGTGTTAAGTTTCATAAAAATATTCCAAAGGGTGGTCGAGTTTAATTTGGTCAATTCAGTAGCGCGAAACAAAAAAGGGAGATAACTAAAAAATTAGCTACGCAAGAGTTGTCATTCTTGTGCGCGACACACCTTCGGGTCGTGGTCTATGCATGTGTGAAGTTTCATGAAAATATTCGAAAGGGTGGTGGAGTTATGCTCCGGACACGAAATCAGTGCGAGAAACAAAAAAGGGAGATAACTCAAAACTTAGCTATGCAAGAGTTGTCATTCTCGTGCGCGACACACCTTCGGGTCGTGGTCTATGCATGTGTGAAGTTTCATGAAAATATTCCAAAGGGTGTTCGAGTTATGCTCCGGACAAGAAGTGTCTGCGGCGGACGCGGACCGCGGACGCGGACCGCGGACGCGGACGCGGACGCGGACGCGGCGCGCTGTCAAATCCATAGTATCCCCCGACGCAGTCCGGGGGATACAATTATTGACTAGTGAGCCATAGAATATCAGATTATATTCTATGGCTCACTAGTCAATAATTGTTTTATTATATGATAATAGTCTGTATCACAGGTGACGGGGAAAAAATCACATGACGGTGTATATACATATAGATATTATCTTATACAAGTAACAACAGACTATCAGATTAGTTGTTCCCATCACCTGTGGTCTGTATATAGCACTTACGACCTTATGCTACAAGACAAAAATTGAAGAAAAAAATTGAAAAAAAGTTTAAAAATTAAAAATAATAATGCTCGCTACTGGAGCCCAGAATTTTGTTTAATAGTCCTATATTTATCTACATATAATACCTGCACAGGTCCACATATTGCCACAATATTGTCAACACAGTTAAGGGAAATGTAATATAATAATTGACCTGTATAAATTACCTGTAATAAGTTAGTGGTCAGTTAGTGGTCAGTCTGGACATTTGCTTCCTTGACCGAAAGCAATTTTCACTGGCCCGAACATATCATACAATTATTGACTAGTGAGCCATAGAATATCGGATTATATTCTATGGCTCACTAGTCAATAATTGTTTTATTATATGATAATAGTCTGTATATAGCACTTACGACCTTATGCTATTAGACAAAAAATATAAAAAAAAATTGAATTTTTTTTTGAAAAACAAAGTTTAAAAATTAAAAATAATAATGCTCGCTACTGGAGCCCAGATTTTTTTTTAATAGTCCTATATTTATCTACATATCATATCTGCAAAGGTCCAAATATTGCCACAATATTGTCAACGCAGTTTACGGAAATGTAATATAATCATTTACCTGTATAAATTACCTGTAATAAGTTAGTGGTCAGTCTGGACATTTGCACATGCACAGGTGAATGGTTCTCCCAGTCACTATTGTTCAACCGGAGAAGGCTATTGTTCTCTCTACAGATAAGGTGTACAGAGCTCACGAGAAAACGGGTCTTCATGCATTATTGTCCAGTTTGTAAAGGGCGCGAAACAAAAAAGGGAGATAACTAAAAAATTAGCTATGCAAGAGTTGTCATTCTTGTGCGTGACACACCTTCGGGTTGTGGTCTATGCATGTGTGACGTTTCATGAAAATATTCCAAAGGGTGGTCGAGTTATGCTCCGGAGAGGAAATCAATGCGCGAAAACAAGAAAGGGAGATATCTAAAAAAAATAGCTATGCAAGAGTTGTCATTTTTGTGCACGACACACCTTCGGGTCGTGGTCTATGCATGTGTGAAGTTTCATGAAAATATTCCAAAGGGTGGTCGAGTTATGCTCCGGACACGAAATCAGTGTGCGAAAACAAGAAAGGGAGATAACTAAAAAATTAGCTATGCAAGAGTTGTCATTCTTTTGCGTGAAACACCTTCGGGTCGTGGTCTATGCATGTGTGAAGTTTCATGAAAATATTCCAAAGGGTGGTCGAGTTATGCTCCGGACACTAAATCAGTGCGCGAAACAAACAAGAGCTGTAGGAGAACAGCATAGCTCGACTACGAGGGTTGTCGATGTACACATACCTTGACAAACAAGGTGGCCGCGGCCTGCATAAAAACTTTAACCAAGGTTGACTAAAAACCTTAACCAAGGGAAATTAAGTAAGTAATTCAAGGTTAAATGTAGGTCAATGTGGCCGCGGCCTGCATAAAAACCTTAACCAAGGTTTACTAAAAACCACAGGTGATGGGAACAACTAATCTGATAGTCTGTTGTTACTTGTATAAGATACAAGGTGCGCAACAGGTAAATCAACAGGCTATTCAAATCCCTTGAAATTATAGAAATCGTCACCTGACTGTAACAATTTACGTTGATTATTGTTAAAAAATACATTAATCAGCGTCACAGAGCCGTTTACCGTGTTAAAAAATGCCCTGTGCTTGCGATACAGGTAAGTTTTGTCAACCCATCAGGCCTAAAAAAAAGTCGTCGTTATCGACGGTCCCTGATTTGCCCTGATTACAAAATAGAATATGTTTACTGCTGGCATGGAGACCAATCCGCAGTGAATTGTAAGTCGTGTTCTGGTTGGCTGCTGTTGATGAGCGACCGGATCGCAGCGTATGGTACACTTGTTTTACTGACATCCACGATTTGAGGTGGAATGTCCTCAAATCAAGTAAGCAAGTGTTGTGTTGTTCGTAGCGGATTGCGTATTAGAGTCCGTTCTAGAAATAAATTGTAACAAAGATGCAATATAAAAATGTATTTGGCTGAAACCAAGTAAAAAAATAAATACAATTTTTCACTTTTAAAATTAATATGTATCGGTAACACTCGCGCCCGACCCACGGAGTAAATCGGCAGTTTGAAATTGTAAATCAAGTGAGCCGTATATGTTGCTAGATCGCGGGAACATCACAAGTTAAAATGTAATGAACTTACGATAATTGGAAGCGTTTGCTGTCCCGTGAACTGGTGCATTAAACATTTATATGTCGGCGAGTCAGCGGAAAACCATTTTTCTGTTACACACATCTTTCATGAGCGGGAAAAGTAAGGGAAGAAGGCCGCACTCGACCTGCCTTCTAAGGCATCCGGCCTGGCTGTATGTGACTGAGGCTGTGTTGACTGGTTGTGTTTACGATTCGGAGGTAAGCATGGAAACGATTATTATATCATTGGTGCAGTTATCTGAATATAACTACCGCCACATCTCCCAGCCCCCACAGGATAAAAAAAATAAAGCAACATTTACATAAGGAAACAAACGCCCCTTTATTTAATTTTACTGATGACTAACCCAAACCATATTCCCAACCCCCCCCCCCCCCCCCCCCCCCCCCCCAACCACCCCCCACCCCAACCACACACACACACACAGTGTGACTCGCACACAAAGAAAACATTTGTTCTTCTTTCGCAGTCTGGCACGGCTATCTATCTCTATATTGTGATGTAACCTTCATTGTGGATTAGTAGCGGGTACATCACATCTTGTTCTGAGTACATAACTATTAATAGCTTAGAAAATCACAGCTCACGGATACAGAAAATATCAAAGACAGATGAAATAGTAAAAACACATCCGTAGAGCCGAGATTTTCTAAGCTACTCTAATTACATTGCACTACATAAGATATAGAGCAACCTGTTGCATATAAAGCAGAACATGTGCAGTTACATCACATCCACCCCACTTTATTTTTCTGAATAACCCCACCGTGATTTGGCCACATTTTGTTCTGGCAGATCTCATCCACATTCCTTACAATTGTCATTGCCAATCATCATCTCCTCTAGATGAATGTTTATGACCCTCACCAGTGACACCACAATCATTCCCATAAATATTGCAATCATGAATGACATACCGTTAATTTAACCAGGTGAGTTGATTATCGTGAAATAATGCACCAATGATTTTATCCTTACGCAAAACAAACGAGTGAGCGTATCGAACCCAGTTTGTTTAATGGTAGAACGCAATCACAAGGGCATTATTTCTAGATAATAATCTCATCTAGTTAAATAAACATTTTTGTATGCATGTCACACATGATACTTTATAAAACAAAGCGAATCATGCATAACATATGGCTAATACGGTAGTTGTGCAAATCAACTTTTTGAAATTTCCTGCCTCATTGGCATAGCAAAATAACCATATACATTATACAAACACGCGTCACTGTTAGTAAAGATTACCAAATGATTATGTCTGTATTATGTATGACGGCACTCGTCATTTTCAAACTGATGGAATAGTTGCACTATTATACACTTATTTAATTCCTATAAAGAAAATGGAGTGCCTAACATATGGCACAGGCATTTGGCGTATTTCAGCTTTCATCGGTATAACTACATACATGTATGAAAAACAAGGCTCATAACTTTGGTCGGACACGACCTCGTATCATAACAAATTTCGCGATTTTATTAACGATAATGTAAATATTTTGGCGGAAAATACACATTTTCATTTGAGAAGTATTGTTATCTTGCTGAAATAGCATAGTTGGAACATAATTATGCAAAGAATATCAAATTACAGCCGATTATCCTAAGTCTGACACTACCTCGTATCATAACATATCATGTAGTGGAAAGTTCATATGTTCATTTAAGAATTATCATTATCCTGCAGAAATACATAGAATGCATAGGCAATTACAATTTTAAACATGTTATTTTGTTATGATACGAGGCCGTGTCCGACCAAAGTTATAAGCCTTGTTATTCATATGTAGTAATAAAACGATGGGCTGTTAAGTTTTTAAATGTTTACTTAGCACTTTGGGACAAATCTACGTGCACGTTTCTCAATCCTACAATAACTTCTCAATACTTTTGCCAATCGCTTAAATATGTACACATGATACATGAACATTGCCTTACACACTCCACCACCCATTACTTCGACCTTCAACCTTTTGACCTTCACCTTTTCCACTTTAATTGTTTACTTGCCACTTTGGACAAATCTACGTACGCGTTTCTCAATCCTACACTAACTTTCACACACGCATTGCTCCAATGGTCCTCTACCGCCCTGTGACAAATCCACATTCGTCCTGCCCCCGCTAAGCACAGACTTGGTGCGTTTGAAACCTTAACATTCAGTTAAATGGCTTATAATTTGTGTTTCCTTGCTCGGATCTGCTTCACATTTCACACACGCATTGCTACAATGGTCCTCTACCGCCCTGTGACAAATCCACATTCGTCCCGCCCCCACTAAGCCCAGGGTCAAGGTGCGTTTAAACCTTAACGCTCGGGTAAATGGCTTGTAATCAAATATGCCTCGTTTTCTTTGGCTGCCAGCGGGGGCATTCGTGTGACGACACATTTCTAGTTTAATTATTTATACTAATTAAATGTGTCGCTTGAAAAAATCATATTTTCGACAGATTATAAAGTAAATACATACATCTAGAATAAATAGTAAATACTGTAATGTCTGTTAGCATTTTAAGGAAACACAGTTATCGCCCCTGATATCAGTGTGGAAATTTACATCTGATATAAAATGTATAATAATGCCAATCAATACGTGGGGCAATGGTGAATGAAAATGTTTCTTTGTTTTTGCCAGAAAATGTCAATATCTACTCTACAAAATTACCTGGGAGTTGAATTGGGTTATTGCCCATTATAAAATTAGTAAGATTATTACTGATCCTACTGCTTTTGGGAGGGGGCCAAGTGATTCTGGTGTGGCGAGGACCTGGCATCAGATCAGGATTATTTTTATTTTTATTTCAGGGCTGAATATATAGAATTTTTATTGTAAATATTCAGTTCCGATTTAGGGATTTTCCCCCATTTGTACATGTACAGGTAATATATGGGATTTAGTACTAAACCCATTGATCCGGCCATAAATGACCAAACAAACATATCTACAGAATATTCAATATACAGAAATATCTGTATCGCTATATTATAACCTGGCATATGGGACCCCAGCTTTAATATTACATGATGGATTGCTTCATTATTTGCACACTTGATACATGTAGCATTTGGAACATACTCATGCTGCCATTAACATGACCTTGGCAAATACTCAGAAATCTACTGTTATAATAATACACTTTTAATTATTATATTTTCAGGTCAGAAAGTGACACATGTAAAGTAAATATGATGAACAAGACAACGATGTGCCAACTGATGAGAAGTAGTGAGGCAGTAAGAGAAATAGTGGTTGAATATCATGAGTTGGACACTTTAGAAAGTGATGCTAAGCAGCATACATATATCAATGTTTTCACTTCTCTCTTCAGTGATATTAAACTTGAATACATATACCAGATTCAACCATGACAATATAAATGATAATGTTCAATGGTGCATGGATAATATTGTGGTGAAAGTTTGTGTACTAACTGACTTGTTTCATGTCATATTGAAAAATACACCAGTGCTTGTCTTCCTCGAGCAATTCACCAGAGATATAATGGATTCTATGAATATCAAAAAGAAGATGGAACACAGGAAAGAGGTTCATGTTTCAGCACCAAAAATGCCCACACAGTACCAGAAGTAACTAGACATCAGCTTGTGTGCTAAATGTAACCATGTTAATAATGTTGATATGGACCGGATTTGTTGTGACGAATGCAACTTGACCAAGTGGTTTACATCGAAAATTTGCACCACCCAGATGACGGGTTACTACTATCTGTTTGACAAAACCAAACGATTTACCTCACCTACCCTATATTGAAAAAATAATATTATTTCACGATTATTAATATTTGGCAAAATTAATAAATGAGCATTCTTTTACATGAGTTTTTTTCCCGATATTCAACATTTTAGCCAATGTTAAATTACGGGAGGGTATTAAGCATTTTTTTTTGTATGGTAAAGTCAATGGTTGACTCTTGCTGAAATTTTGCTGAAAAGAAATATAAGCAAAAAAAAATACTTTTTTTCAGTGTTCATGTAGCCCTCAGAAATAAACAGGTTTACACAAAACAGACCGTAGTTGTTTAACCCATCCTTTTATTGACAGTTTGTACTGAGATCAACCACCAGCAAATCATTACTGTTCAATATTTACAAATTCTAGTATGCAACACATATCGTTTATTTAGCCAGGTAAACTGATTATCGTGAAATAATGCGTGAGTGAGTGTGTCCTTACGCTAAATAAACGAGTGAGCTTAGCGAACCAAGTTTATTTAGCAGTAGGACCCAATCACGAGGGCATTATTTCCAGATAATCAGCTCATCTGGTTAAATAAACATTTCCTTACATTTCACACACAATTTTTCATAAAACAAACAAAGCCAATCGGGATTAAAATATGGTACAGATATAGGCAAATTAATTTCTGGAAGTAGGCTGTAGTGAAGGTGATTTTCTCGCGATTCAGAGGGTGTGTCTGAGAACATGATTTGATTGGTCGAAGGAAACGCGAAATGAAAACATGTCTTGGCATTTCATTACTAATGAAATACCAAGATGTGTTTTCATGGAAAGTAAGAAAAATATGCTATATTTGTGGTCTTTATTGTTTTCTGTAGCATGATAAAGGTACCACAAATTTGTTATTGCTTTTTGATACTTGCTACTTCTGATTTCAATTGGGTTTTTGGCAATTTTAATTGGTTGTTTACGCAAATACGCAGCTTATCTGCAGCTCTGCTGAATTGTTTTTGATTTCAAAAGTTGCACATCCCATGTATGTTTACGAGAATAAATATGGTATGTACCGTACATGCACTTCATGCTATATTAATTATGTAATTACAACAAAGCTCTAGCTTCATACCCATCTGCTCAGATGGTCCTCTGCAGGACTGTGTTACATATTGTCAATTTAGGAGGCCAGTGTGCAATGTGATGGATGGCAGTTGATATAATTGGTTGAAGTTTATCACCAGGTCATAGCAATGTTATTGTAACAAGCATAATCCTTTCAACATAAAATACATGTACCTCTATAGTGGAATTTGCAAACAGTGTAAATGCAGATGAGCCGGCTTGCGACCAGTCAACTCATCAGGATATATATGCACTTTTTACAAGTAATTTTCATATGCTTTGGAGAAGAAAAAAACAACCCCTTTTTGTCGCACCTTCTTTAGCAGAGGCGCGACTATAGTCGGCGCTTTTTCCGTCGTCGTCCGGTTTTTTTGTAAGGCAAATGCGTTTAAAGTTATTTATTTTTCACAATATGTATCTCTTTAACCCCTTGCCAGACATTGATAATATTTCACATCAATGTTTGTCTAGGGATGATGCTTCATTACGCACAACCCCACATCCAAATTTTGAAGGTCAAGGTCATTTATTTCCTGGTAATGTTCACCGGTTTTGTAACAGAAATGCGTTAAAGTTATTGTTTTTTCACAATATCTCTTTAACCCCTTGCGAGACATTGGTAATATTTCACATCAATGTTTGTCTAGGGATGATGCTTCATTACGCACACCCCCACATCCAAATTATCAAGGTCAAGGTCATTTATTTACTTGTAATGTTCACCTGTTTTGTAACAGAAATACGTTAAAAGTTATTGTTTTTTCACAATATCTCTTTAACCCCTTGCCAGACTTTGATAATATTTCACATCAATGTTTATCTAGGGATGATGCTTCATTACGCACACCCCCACATCCAAATTCTCAATGTCAAGGACATTTATTTACTTGTAATGTTCACCGGTTTTGTAACATAAATGCGTTAAAAGTTATTGTTTTTTCACAATATCTCTTTAACCCCTTGCCAGACATTGATAATATTTCATATCAATGTTTATCTAGGGATGATGCTTCATTACGCACACCCCCACATCCAAATTTTGAAGGTCAAGGTAATCTATTTACTAATAATTCCAGCACAAAAATATTTACACAATTCCCTAACATTTGATTGGCCCGTTGCAAGTCTCTGTCCAAAATTTATATCCCAGTAAACTCCCATGCCAAACTACTTTCCTTAACCGTGAGGCGCAGTTAAAATAATTCTGAAGAAAACGGAAAATAAACACATTTTCTTGATGAATTTATTTCAAATGCTGGAATTATAAGGAATTAATGGCATTTTTGTGGAATTTATCGGGGATATAAACTTGGAAAAGTCGCGGGAATACTGGACGAGGCCTTCCGGCCTTCGTCCAGTATTCCCGCGACTTTTCCAAGTTTATACCCCGATAAATTCCACAAAAAGGCCATTCATTCCTATAATGTTCACGGTCAAATGCCTCGGCAGGCGCGACACCGCTTCCGTGGCGGAATTCTTGTCATAATGGACTAGTCTGAAAATCATTTAGTGACAATTAGATCGGTAAATTAACATATCAAAATCTGTTCCATTTATTTTTATTGTTGAAAGGGTCCATGTGCCTTATCTGGATCGGCAATGTTTGTTAGAGTCACAGGGGATAGGAAAATTAACATCTAGTGGTGTCTTCTAAATAAAAGCCAAGCTGAATCTCGGATACATTTGTATGTTACATTGTACAGCAGGTGATGAAAGGGGAGTAATAAAAATTGATTTCTATCATATTTCTGAACGCATTGTATCGGTAATTTGTTGTCTGGAGTGGGCGGCTTGTCAAGAGCATGCATAGGGTAAATTTAACGATGGTATTCATCCTTGCCAGAATCTCCCCTAATTTGGCCCTCCGGTACAGTTCATTTTCGGCTTTATTGTTGCTTCAAAGATGTCACCTATTATAAAGGTAGAAAGATTATTACTATTCCTATTACTTTTAGGGAGTGTGGCTAAGTGATTCTAGTGATTCTAGTATGGTGATGATCTGGCACCAGACCAGGTTATGGTACTAATTTTTCTGTAAATATTCAGTTCGGATTTTGAGATTCTCCTCCCCCCAACCCCCTTTCCATACAGGTCAAATATGTACTAGTTAGTGTAAGAAACTAGGCTACAGAAAACATTCAGTTAATTGATCAGTACAGCTTCAGTATGTTTCTATGATTATATTATACAATAAATAGGATCTTAAATAACTGATTACTTAACATGATATTTAATATTAAACTCATTATGATTTACTGATTGCATAAGAAACTCGGCTTAGCGTAGTTTCTTATAAAGTTAGTAGTCTATTAATAAATACCATAAAAAATACCAAAACATGTTAGATCCGCTGTATAAAATACCCCAAAACAGTATATTTATCAAATCGATACACGAATCAAATTATTATGGCTCGGCGACTGCTGTGACAGAAACGTTCCCAGATCAATACCCCACCCACAGAACTATTCAAGTAACCATGCGTTGACACAACCTCGAAAGTTATCCGATAAACTTACGTAGTACTGTACACGGTGTAATTCTCTGTTTTGTTTAGCACAAAGGAATGTAGATTTCAAATTGTGAAAATAATTTAAAGTAAAAAATGCAAAAATATATACTAGGTAGCAATATGAAAATAGCGCATTTTAGCTTGCACTTGCAGTCAATGAGACCCCGGTTTGTTTACTCTTAAATCTACAACAACAACCACAATGACCATATATGGTAAACTGTAACTTGGTGTATTATTAAATACTATTTAGTATTAAAATGATTAATAAAATATATTAAAAATAAACTTATATATCAGTATACACTGTAACTTAAAAAAAATAATTTTAAATCATACATTTGTAATATTTTCCTTTCGCGATTTTTAGCCAATCAGGCCACAGCATCTCTCTCCAACAAAAATGGCCGTTGTAAAATAGGTCGATTGAATTTTCTGATGAAGAAAGATAAAAATCGGATTTTGTCCACAAGTAAGAAGCATAGCGAGCATACCAGGATGTCACGGTACTTCACTGTGGACGTATACAAAATCGGTTTAAATGTAACATTATAAATGTCGACGTGTTGAACGTCTACAAATACTCGATAATGGGAAATTTGAGCAACAATTCAGGGACCCTCGATAACGACGACTTTTTCCGGGGAGGACTAGGTTACAAATCTAGTGCTGTACCACAGGCGCAAGGTACTCTTACACCCAGTAAACGGCACCGAGACCCGGACTGGTGTATTTTCACAAATATTAAACATCAAACGGAATAGTAAAGTACCGATTTCTATCATATTAACAGATTTTTAAAAGGCACGTCTTTCACTTCGTAAAGTTCGTTGCTAACCTTTAATATCTATATATATATACACCGTCATGTGATTTTTTTCCCGTCACCTGTGCTAAAAACCATAACGAAGGGAAATTAAGTAAGTAATTCAAGGTTAAATGTAGGTCAATGTCAGATATAGGTCAGGGGTTATTGATGTACATCACTAGGAGATGAAGTTTTCCAAGTATGGTTTCTGTAGGCCCAGGAGTATTCCATATACAAGCTTGACTAAAAACCTTAACCAAGGGGAAATAAGAAAGTAATCCAAGGATAAAAGTAGGTCAAGGTCAAATATAGGTCAGGGATTATTGATGTACATCACTAGGAGATGAAGTTGTCCAAGTATGGTTGGTGTAGGGCCAGGAGTATTGCATCTACAAGCTTGACTAAAAATCTTAACCAAGGAGAATTAAGCAAGTAATTCAAGAGGAAATGTAGGTCAAGGTCAAATATAGATCAGGGGTTATTGATGTACATCGCTATGAGAAAAGGTTGTCCAAGTATGGTGTTAGTATGCACAATAGTATTCCATGTACAAGCTTGACTAAAAACCTTAACCAAGAGGAATTAACTAAGTAATTCAAAGTTAAATGTAGGTCAAGGTCAAATATAGGTCAGTGGTTGTTGATGTACATCACTAGGAGATGAAGTTGTCCAAGTATGGTGGGTGTAGGGCCAGGAATATTCCATATACAAGCTAGACTAAAAACCTTAAACAAGGGGAATTAACTAAGTAATTGAAGAGGAAATGTAGGTCAATGTCAAATATAGATCAGGGGTTATTGATTGTACATCCCTATGAGAAAAGGTTGTCCAAGTATGGTGTCTTATGCACACTAGTATTCCATGTACAAGCTTGACTAAAAAACCTTAACCAAGGTTGACTAAAAACCTTAACCAAGGGAATTAACTATGTAATTCAAGGTTAAATGCAGGTCAAGGTCAAATATAGGCCAGGGGTTGTTGATGTACATCACTAGGAGATGAAGATGTCCAAGTATGGTGGGTGTAGGGCCAGGAATATACATATACAAGCTTGATAAAAACCTAACCAAGGGGGAATTAACTAAGTAATTCAAGAGGAAATGTAGGTCAAGGTCAAATATAGATCAGGGGTTATTGATGTACATCGCTATGAGAAAAGGTTGTGCAAGTATGTGTTAGTATGCACAATAGTATTCCATGTACAAGCTTGACTAAAAACCTTAACCAAGAGGAATTAACTAAGTAATTCAAAGTTAAATGTAGGTCAAGGTCAAATATAGGTCAGTGGTTGTTGATGTACATCACTAGGAGATGAAGTTGTCCAAGTATGGTGGGTGTAGGGCCAGGAATATTCCATATACAAGCTAGACTAAAACCTTAAACAAGGGAATTAACTAAGTAAATTGAAGAGGAAATGTAGGTCAATGTCAAATATAGATCAGGGGTTATTGATGTACATCCCTATGAGAAAAGGTTGTCCAAGTATGGTGTCTGTATGCACACTAGTATTCCATGTACAAGCTTGACTAAAAACCTTAACCAAGGTTGACTAAAAACCTTAACCAAGGGGAATTAACTATGTAATTCAAGGTTAAATGCAGGTCAAGGTCAAATATAGGCCAGGGGTTGTTGATGTACATCACTAGGAGATGAAGTTGTCCAAGTATGGTGGGTGTAGGGCCAGGAATATTACATATACAAGCTTGACTAAAAACCGTAACCAAGGGGAATTAACTAAGTAATTCAAGAGGAAATGTAGGTCAAGGTCAAATATAGATCAGGGGTTATTGATGTACATCCCTATGAGAAAAAGGTTGTCCAAGTATGGTGTATGTATGCACAATAGTATTCCATGTACAAGCTTGACTAAAAACCTTAACCAAGGTTGACTAAAAACCTTAACCAAGGGGAATTAAGTAAGTAATTCAAGAGGAAATGTAGGTCAAGGTCAAATATAGATCAGGGGTTATTGATGTACATCGCTATGAGAAAAGGTTGTCCAAGTATGGTGTCTGTATGCACAATAGTATTCCATGTACAAGCTTGACTAAAAACCTTAACCAAGGTTGACTAAAAACCTTAACCAAGGGGAATTAACTAAGTAATTCAAAAGGAAATGTAGGTCAAGGTCAAATATAGATCAGGGGTTATTGATGTACTTCCCTAGGAGATGAAGTTGTGCAAGTATGGTGGGTGTAGGGCCAGTAGTATTCCATATACAAGGTTGACTATAAACCTTAACCAAGGCGTGACGGTGACGCCGACGCCGGGGTGACAACATAAGCTCTACTTATTCTTCGAATAGTCGAGCTAAAAAGGGAGATAACTAAAAAATTAGCTATGCAAGAGTTGTCATTCTTGTGCACGACACACCTTCGGGTCGTGGTCTATGCATGTGTGAAGTTTCATGAAAATATTCCAAAGGGTGTTCGAGTGACAGGTGACGGGAAAAAAAATCACATGACGGTGTATATAGTATCTATACAAGTAACAACAGACTATCAGATTACTTGTTCCCATCACCTGTGGTTCGAGTTATGCTCCGGACAAGAAGTGTCTGCGGCAGACGCGTACGTGGACGCGGCACAGTGTCAAATCCATAGTATCCCCCGGCTTTCGTCCGGGGATGCAATAAACACTGTAGCTCCATTTTTAATACAGGCCAGTGATTATAACGTTTTTGAGCAGATACTCCACATTTCGAATGCAACATCTAACAGTTTGATTGGTTGAGCCTGAGCCAGGCTCAGCCAATCAAACTGTCAGATTTTGGGTATGTGATTTGAGTATATGCTTATAATCATGGATTCAGGATGACGGCTTCTGTACTTGTTTATTTTCTCGACCATTATACCCACAGTGTGAAGCTTGAACGTCCTGAACATGTACGGATTATGCTCAAAATCACAGTCGGATTTGTTAAATCTTGAGAACTACTCGTGCTGAACCAATCAGGCTCTTTTGAGACTCTATTCAGGGACCATTCACGGGAAAAGGTACCTTATCTAACTTAAATTTCTATGTTTATAAGGTACATTTTAGCCAGATTACATATTTTGTTGATGGAAAAAAATTCAAAACCAGCAATTCAATAAGGTACATTTTGTCATGAACCGACACATGGACACATGGGAAAAGGTAACTTATGGAAAATATCTCAAAACCAGCCTATCCATGCTGGTTTCAATTTGAAAAGTCCATACGGTACGTTTTATCATGAACAGACACTGGGTAATTCATGGGAAAAGGTACCTTATGGAAAAAATCTCAAAACCAGCCTAGAGCTATGTTGATTTCAATTTGAAATTCAATAAGGTATGTTTTCTCATGAACCAACATTGAACAAATCTCAAAACCAGCCTAGCTATGCTGGTTTCAATTAGAAAATTTGATAAGGTATATTTTCTCATTAACAGACACTGTGTAATTCATATTCAATTATTTGAACGACTGAATATAGCTTTCTAGAGATCAAATGAGCATGAACACATGTGCAAGAGGAGACAAACTCTATAAGATATCAATCTTTCGTTCCAATCCTCTTTACACTGCTTGTATACCGAAAAAAGATGTCATTACTATTTAATAAAATATGTTTATACCAACACATGTGGAAAGTTGTAGACAATATTGGTATTTGGCGGCCATCATGGATTTACTCAAACAAGTTTGTGCATGCACCACTTAAAACTATCAACTGATATGTGATAAAATGTGGACCTGTTGACATTTGACAGGCCATCTTGGATTAATGAAAAGGTCAAACTACTTCCTAAATATTATCAATTTATTCCATAATATTTATGTTCAAATAAAATTTTAATCGCTCAAATATTTAAATTGTGAGTAGTAATTTGACTGCCATCTTGGATATACAAATTTGGTAATTTCTTCCACAAGTGCACACTCTTTCCCCTTATTGGGTGAACTGTAAGCACAGTTGTGAAGGTCAATGTCATCATAAGGGCAGAATGGATTTGAAAAAGTTCAAAGTTGTGAAGGTCAAAAGGTCATGGTCAGAATGGATGTCCACAAGTATGATGTATTAGTAATCCATAAATGGATATAGAAGTTATTACAGAATTTAGAAACTCCGGCAAACTTCTTAACGTGTGAAAAAGTTTGAAGTGGTCAAGGTCAATATCATCCCTTACATTTTCTGGCAAAATAAACATTCATTCACCATTACCCCACGTATTGATTGGCATTATTATACATTTTATATATCAGACACACGGACACACAATCCAAACAATATATAAAAAAACAATCAGTCAGACTGGTGGAAGTATTGGGTGTGACAAAAATTCCCAATTCTTTGAATAGTTGAGATAAAGATTGTATCTTTCAAGTTTTCAACCATCCTGCATATTTCCCCAGTTGTTCCTTTCACTGATCGTACTATCCATACACCAGTGACTGAATGACAAACAGTGTATATAGGAATGAATGGCCTTTTTTGAGGAATTTATCGGGGTATAAACTTGGAAAAGTCGAGGGAATACTGGACGAAGGCCGGAAGGCCTCGTCCAGTATTCCCGCGACTTTTCCAAGTTTATATCCCCGATAAATTCCACAAAAAGGCCATTCATTCCTTATAATTCCAGCATTTGAAATAAATTCATCAAGAAAATGTGTTTATTTTCCGTTTTCTTAAGAATTATTTTAACTGCGCCTCACGGTTACGGAAAGTAGTTCAGCGTGGGAGTTTACTGGGATATAAATTTTGGAGAGAGACTTGCCACGGGCCAATCAAATGTTAGGGAATTGTGTAAATATGTTTGTGCTGGAATTATACACCAGTGACTGAATGACAAACAGCGTAGGCCTGGGTCAGACCAAACAGGCTGAGGCTATACTTGTCACAAACGTCATAAAGGTATCTATCAGCAAGTATCCAATACATAGGTGGCAATAGATAGGTTCATGGGTAATAAATATACAGTGTATTCTGATTGCCACTAGACTGCTTAGGCCTAAAAAATCTTGTGGTGCAGGCAGTCCGACCCTACCTATGAATATGCCGCCAAACCTAAACTGTTTTTGCCTTTAAAATAAAAAAAGGAAAACAAGTTCAACTGAACAACTTGTGTGCACATTAAAGTTGGCTTTTCACACTTGATGCCTAAACTAGTTATTGTCGGAAATAAATAAGTATCACATAATGAATAGTGCCACCACATACAGCTGCCTAGTACTACTAGGCAGGACGGGTAGGATTTTTAAAAATACATACTACTTACTGTCGGAAATAAATAAGTATCACATAATGAATAGTGCCACCACATACAGCTGCCTAGTAGTACTAGCTGTATGTGGTGGCACTATTCATTATGTGATACTTATTTATTTCCGACAGTAAGTAGTATGTATTTTTAAAAATCCTACCCGCCCTACCTAGTTTTTCCTGGACCATTGCCCGCACCACATATTTCATAGGCCTTATAAGCACGAGACTAGAATACTTACTAAAATACATGTAACAACAAGACTAGAATGCATGTAAATCACATAACTTACATATCTAACAAGGCGATCACCCATGAAGGTCAAGGTCACCCAAATGACACTGTATGGATAGTCATTTCATTACCAAACTTCATAAATAGCTAACGGATCAGGAAATATTCAACACCAGTAGCCTATTTCATCAACATTGCAAAGTATACTTTCCTAGCAAAGTATACTTTGAGGGAGAAATTTTCAATTTTAGAATAAATTTATTAATTTTTATTATACTGAATTTATTACATGATCACAGCCAATTTTGGCTGTGATAATGTAATAAATTCAGTATAATAATTCTGCATAGTTTTAATCATCAAATATATGCAATCGTTAGTTCTGCATGAAATAATGCATTTCTGAAAAATCAATGATTACTCCCTCAAAGTATACTTTGCTAGTAAAGTATACTTTGCAATGTTGATGAAATAGGCTACTGGACGCACATCCAAAATTATTGACACCAAGGTCAATGTTACCAAGGTCAAGGTCACCCAAATGGAACTAGATGGATACTCATCAATGTGAGGAAGCTATTGATGATGTTTGGTAATAATCTGACTACTGGATTAAGTGATATGCGGAATTTGGACGACACACGTACGTCCAAAATTGTTGATGACAACGCTGGAATTGTGACCGCTATGTCTAATTTTCCACGATAGTGGCCGAGACATATCCACCTTTGAATACATATGGGATATTTGATTCACATACTAGTATGCGACATACCAGAACATAAATGGACATCTTGGGTTTGTGAGCAATGTAGTTCCCGATCATCTAACACACGTGATATGAATCTTCAAAGTAACAGCATTATGGCATGTTTTCATAATCTCAATCGCGAATATGCAGATGCGGTGACTGATCAGTAGCCTATTTCACCAACATCGCAAAGTATGTTTTCTGCCAAAGTACATGTATACTTTCATGGAGTAATCATTTATTTTTCCCGAAATGCATTATATCATATAGAACTAACCACTGCATATATTTGATGATTGAAAGTATGCAGCATTATTATACTGAATTTATTACATTATCACAGCCAAAATGGCTGTGATAATGTAATAAATTCAGTATAATAAAAATTAATAAATTTATCCTTAAATTGAAAATTTCTCCCTCAAAGTATATGGTACATGTACTTTGCTAGAAAAGTATACTTTCCAATTTTGATGAAATCGGCGAGCGAGACTGCACTGGTCACAAACTCAACAAGCCAATTATTGACGTAGCAAGTCACAAACTTTCATATAGCATGCACATAGTATATCTGACTAGCGATACAATTACATGTAAACTAGTAACCCTCACTACGCAGGAGACTAAAATTGTCGTCTGCTGTTTTTCATTTTTGCCTTAATTCTTAAGAATTTAACATGGGAGAAAAAGAGGAAGAGGAGTCAAGGAGTCAAAAAACGAAAAATTTTGGAAACTGACTCCGAAACCTAGCTATATAGCTTGGAAATGATCTAACTAAGAAAACAAAAGTTAAATTTTGAAAATCGGTCCAGGATTACTGAAATTCTAAAAAATGTCCCCATGTTAAATCCCCTTGAAGATGTCAATGGGGATTTAACATGGGGAAATTGTTTTTTCTCAATAAAATCAATATTTGACAAAATTTCACGAAACAAAAAGAAGGCTCATTCTTAAATTTTCCTTTAATTTAATATTATCAAAAAAAATATTGTTTTTGCATTGTCTATATAGCCGTAAAATTTGGGCAGGTTTCGTGAAACAGACACTAATGCCCATGTCCATCAATTTGTCAATCACAAGGTTAAAGTTTTTGTTTAATTTGCAATTTTGTCTCGTTTACTATGAAAGCAGTAGGTGGGGCATCCGTGTTCTATGAACACATTTTCTAATTTATACAAATAAAATTTACAGCCCAGACCTTGCTGAAAGACGGTGTCCGACTATGTTTCCTAGACTCAATAAATGTAAATCCATGAATTGAAATTTCCAGACGATCATAAATTTGCACTTACGAACGAACATTTTAGTCGTACGAAGTTTAGTTAAAAGGGCCCATCCTTCGTGATGGACACAATTGCTAAGATATGAATACCCTCCCATCCTCCGGCCGTATGACAGATCACCAGTTGAAGAATGCATGTGTGAAATGAAAAGTGCCATCAAGAAAACACAAATTATGAGAAACAATAAAACGTGGCCTGTCTGCACACACATGCCCCTGGTGGCAGATTGGAGGAACTACGGCAAACTTAATTAACCAAAGTGCTAAGCGTCTAAGCAAAGTTGAGATGGTAAAAAGGTCAAGGTCATATTAAGGGCTGCCGACAGCATGGTTGTGTGGTTTTTGTGCACAACTATGATGTAAATTGAAGCATTTCTTCCAGGGATAATTGAGAAACTCCGGCAAAGCGTTTAAGCAAAGTTTTGAAGGTCAAAATGTCAAGGTCATATTAAGGGTAGCATGGAGGTGTGGCTGTTGTGCACAAGTATGATGTATTGAACTATTAAAGTAATAATTCAAAGGATAGAAGTTATGCCAGAATCGAGAAAGACTGGCAAACATTTTAACTGAAGTTGCTAAATGTTCAAGTAAAGTTGTGAAGGTCAAATGGTCAAGGTCATAGTACGGGCAGTATGGATGCAGGACATTTGTGCACATGTATGATATACATTGAAATATAAAATTAATCCATCATGGAAGTTGTGACAGAATTGAGAAACTCCAGCAAACTTATTTATCTGACAACCGACGGACACATGGAACCACAGATAGAAAATTAATTTCTTCATGAAGGTGGGAATGTTATTGTCCATAATATAATGTGTGTAGTTCCTGGGGGGGGGGGGGGGTGCACACTGCTCCCCAAGCAGGGAAGACATAGATGGGTGTACAACTTCCAATAATCGTCTGCTGTTTATTTTATATTTTCCATTTTTCTCATAAAAAACATGTTTTGACAGCACTTTAGAATCATTTTCAATGGAAATGATTCTGAAGTGCTGTCAAACCATGTTTTTATTGAGAAAAAGGGCAAACTATTAAGCAACAGCAGATGACACTTCGTTTCCAGCATTCTACGGGTTAAGCGGTTTTACTACTAACTGTACTATGCTCAGGAAAGTGAAAGCTTTGCAGGAGTGTTACACCACTATCTTAATTTTTTTTCCGTCTGCTGTTTATTTTCTATTTTTATCATCAAAAACATGCTTTGACAGCACTTTAGAATAATTTACAACATACTTTGACAGCACTTCAGAATCATTTCCATTGGAAATGATTCTGAGGTGCTGTCAAACCATGTTTTTATTGAGAAATAATGCAAGATATAAAAGCAACAGCAGACAACACTTTTTGTGTGTAGCGGCTAAGGGTTAATGCGGCTTGGTCCGACTCATAGCACCGGATAATGTAACATTCCTATTCTCTATCTCAATGCCAAAAACAGCGTCTGTAACACCATATGGTGTCTCATACTCGAACACCTTTCCTAAGATCACATTTAACGCCGACATCTCGTATCTATGACAACCGGAATACAAATATTTTGGTCTTCGCGGGTAACTACATCCGGTATTCTGGGCTCCTGTTGGAGTAATACAATCTTCGACGAGGGCACATTTCACCCAGGGTAACATGACCTTTGTGTGGATTTGCTCATTGCTGAAAATCACGAGGTGGTCTGTTTTCACAGCACGATGGAAGTAGTAGTCTTCCTGGGAAACTTTGAAGTAATCAAACATTTTCGGGTGAGTTAGTGACGATGTTGGCTCCAGTATTGTCCATGCAACTATGCCTTTCTGTCGTGCCTTTTCTATGCTGTTAGATATGTCTTTGGAAATAAAATATTCTTCTGGCAGTGTCCAAATAATAGCACCATATTCCATTAATGCTTCCTGCAAATAAAATTTCAGGAAAAGAATTGACAAAAGGAAACTAGAGCGAGTCACAAATCTTACGGACAGACGGATGGATGAAATAAAGAAAACTATATACCCCTGGACATATTTCATATGCCGGGGTATGCAAAATACTTCCTGTTTTAAAGTGACTGATGGTACAGTGGGGTCAGCGTGTAAGTGCACACACGAACGAACACGACAGGTTGGTTCCAACCTGTCGTGTTCGTTCGTGTCTGCACTTACACGCCGACCCCACTGTACCTCCAAAGAAGCATTTCACAACAAGAGTGCCAAAGGTCACAGAATACGTCCGTTGAGACATAGCCAGTATATGGAAAAAGAAATCAGTAACACTGATGGATACCTATGGTCATACGTCTTGCATGCCCACACAACAGGTTGCACGTGCACATGCAAAACGGCTTTGTGTGCGCACGTGATAGCTTAGCCAATGAAAAGACGATGTTAATGGTCACACAAATGTGTCGCAAAAAGTAATCCATGTACAGCCATGGGAAGTGAAAAATCTGGCCTTTGTTCAGTCATTTATTTAGTAATTGTGCTATTGGGACAACAAACTTGTGGCCTTTACAGCCAGGTGATTGCTATTCGGAGGTGGTCTTTAGCACCGGTTAGACTGTAGTACCGTAGTAATTTGAAATTATGGTATGATGGAGAAACTCTTACAAACAGTTTAACAGTTTTAAAATGTTATTTCAGCGACCTTATCAAAAGATCACGGTCATGTTAAAGTCACATGAATGTATTGCATATGTCTACAAATATGAATTGTGCGAATAACAAAATAAAGCATGTAACACTAATCAAATTACACATTTCGATGAAAGTGACTATGAACGGATGGACGTACCAAACTTCAAGAGCAAAGCATATTGTCCCCCTTTGCTATAGCATACGGGGCATAAACAGATTGAAGGTAACACAAATCCACAAATTAAAGCTTCATTAATGATGCTATTTATAGCAAAACCGTGAAATCGTCTGTGAACGAAAATATCTGTCGTGTTCGATCGAGGAGTGGGTAATTGGGGCCAATAGCCCCTATTTGTTATAAATAGCTGCAAAAATACGTAGTGAGGGGCCATAATGAAACAGAAACAGCAGAAATAAGATTATGATGGTTAACATTTCAATATAACATGATTTATAATTTGAAGGTATTTTCATTGTAAATGTTATTAAATGTGGCATAAAATGAGATAAGAATTATGACAAGATTGATATTTTTCTGGAGAAAAATGCATGTACAATGTACCAGTATTTTTGTGATGGCTCAGTTTGAGTCAGAGACTGGACTGGTCTCTTTTGAAAATATGATGTACCACTGGCTCCAAATGTTAAAATCCTGGTGTCCGTTTCACTATTAAAACTTTGTATGACTAAAATGTTCGTAAGTGCAAATTTAGGATCGTCTGGAAATTTCAATTGATGGATTTACATTTATTGAGCATAGGCTGCATTTGCAGCCTATGCTCAATAAATATAAATCCAATAATTGTTTACAGAAAACATTGTTAATGTGAAATTTACAGACTATCATAATTTTGCATGTACAAACATTTTAGTCGTACAAAGTGTAGTGAAACGGCCCCCTGGATTGAACCCTGAACTTGATATCACAGTATAAACTCTGCATGGTATCCGGATGTGGCTACGCATGACCAATACAAATATAATGTGATGCAATGGCTTACCTGTATACATATGGGCAGGTAACTCTTAATCTCCAGGTCCTTCAGGTGAGATGGATACTTGTGGAAATTGAACACTTTCACTTCGCACTTACTCTTAGTACTATTGCACATTTTCCATAGCTGGAAAAAAAACAACGTTACTGTAATAGGTGGAGAAATGATAACCGTGTATTTTGAAATCAAGTTTATGAAGCAAGACTAGAAAACCTGTAATGTAGGAAATTTGAGGGTTGTCTGAAACTACAATTTCTGAACCAATGCCGAGAATCCAGTAGCCTATTTCATCAACATTGCAAAGTATACTTTACTAGCAAAGTATACTTTGAGGGAGTAATCATTTATTTTTCCTGAAATGCATTATTTCATATAGAACTAACAAATGCATATATTTCATGATTAAAAGTATGCAGAATTATTATACTGAATTTATTACATTATCACAGCCAAATTGGCTGTGATAATGTAATAAATTCAGTATAATAAAAATTAATAAATTTATCATAAAATTGAAAATTTCTCCCTGAAAGTATACTTTGCTACTAAAGTATACTTTGCAATGTTGCTGAAATAGGCTACTGATATCAAACAAAACCTGTCCGAGTACTGATGTAGCTAAACTACAAGTGATTGACATGGTACACAGTTTTAAAGTAAAGAAGACTAAGGTTGGTAAAATCAACTTTACCCGGACGTCGACACCAATACCATATGTGACAGCATAAGCTCTCCCTATTCTTGGGAAATTGTGGTTTGTCAACGCACTTAGGTGATTTGAGAAACTCTTACAAGAGGGCTCACGTGGTTATTATATATACCGGTATGCAAGTAATTATAAGACAGCTTTATACATTCGTTATTCATACAAAGTTTTGTAGAAACAAGTGATTATAAGACATTGTTTAATGATTTTGTCCAACTTTATACGGCGGACATCTTGGATTATGTGACAATTTCAAAAATCTGTAACTGTTTCAACGAAAGACAATATAACTATGAAGTTTGGCCAGCATCGGCCAAGTGGTTAGTAAGAAAAGGCTGTCTGAAAGCTCTAATAAAAAGATGCCGGTTTGACCTTTTGGCGGCCATTTTGGATGACCTAATCATCCGATTTCGACGAAAAACGATCCAGAGTGATTGTCTCCTGAAACATTTGATTTGATATATATAACATGACCATATTCGGTCAAAGGTGAAATTTGATCCCGGGGCCCCGCCCATTTTTGACCTCTGGTGACAGCATGGACAGTCGATCATTCCTGTCAAGTTTTGTCTTGGCAGTTTGTGAGAATAAGATTTTTTTATGAATTTGACATACTTTTCCATGGCGGCCATCTTGGATTAGACAACGACTTCCAAATTTATCTGACATGCTCCCACCCATAGATCATCCATGTGAAGTTTGACCAACATTTGCCAAGTGGTTCACGAGGAAGAAGCTGCCATCTCGGATGATTGCGTTACATGTGAAATTTGACTCATACTTGACCCCGCCCATTTTTTACACTGGGGCGCCATTTTAACAAATCTGAAACAGTTTTAACTATCGATAATCCTTGCCAAGTTTCGCCGAATTTTGACCTACTTTTCAACGCTGGCCATCTTGGATTATACGATGACCAACATTTTAAAAAATATGAAAAGGCTTCACCCGTGGACCATAACTGTGAAGTTTGGCCAATATCGGACAAGCGGCTCACGTAACGCTGAAACGGCTAGCTAAGCTATGAGGGTGGCATCTTTTATTGCATCGTTCTAGTTGTTGATCGCTGACAGCCATATATAGGAAAACATAGGTGGAAATGTGCACATGTCATCAGGGATTCCGCTGGGAAAAATAAACAAGAGGCCCAAATGGGCCTGTATCGCTCACCTAAAAGCCTCCATAGTGGTTATCTTGATTTCACAAAGACTCTTCACTTACAACTTCAAATGTTCCACAGAATTTGTTGGTACCTTCTGATCTAACATATATTGCGAATGTGCCACCATATGAACAAATCTGAATCAGCGTTAACTATCGATCATTCATACAAAGTTTCGTCGAAATCAGCCTGGCGGTTTGTGAGAAGATTTTTTTGACAATTTGACCTACTTTTCAACGGCGGACATCTTGGATTTGGTGATGACCTCCATTTTGACAAAAATGAACAGGCTTCACCAACAAACCATTTCAGTTAAGTTTGGTCAATATCGGCCAAGCAGTTCACAAGAAGAAGTCCTTTGAAATCTTTAGTAAAAGAACAACTTTTTTACCTTTCGGTGGTCATCTTGGATGACAAAATCATCTGATTTAGACAAAAAATGCCCCAGAGTGATCGACTAGTCGATACCTTCGATTTGATATATTATATGACCATATTCGGGCAAAAATATAATTTGACCCCTAGTTGACCCCTCGGGCCACGCCCATTTTTGACCCAGGGGCCACCATATGAACAAATCTGAAACAGCGTTAACTATCAATCATTCACACCAAATTTCGTCGAAATCGGCCTGGAGATTTGTGAGAAGAAGATTTTTTGACAATTTGACCTACTTTTCAACGGCGGACATCTTGGATTTGGTGATGACCTCCATTTTAACAAAAATGGACAGGCTTCACCCACAGACCATTACAGTTAAGTTTGGCCAATATCGGCCAAGCAGTTCACAAGAAGAATACATTTGAAATCTTTAGTAAAAGAACAACATTTTTACCTTTCGGTGGCCATCTTGGATGACAAAATCATCTGATTTAGACAAAAAATGTTCCAGAGTGATCGATTAGTCGATACCTTCGATTTGATATATTATATGACCATATTCGGTCAAAAATAAAATTTGACCCATATTTGACCCCTCGGGCCACGCCCATTTTTGACCCATAGGCCACCATATGAACAAATCTGAATCAGCATTAACTATCGATCATTCATACAAAGTTTCGTCAAAATCGGCCAGGCGGTTCGTGAGAAGAAGATTTTTTAAGAATTTTACCTACTTTTCCACGGCGGCCATCTTGGATTGTCGATGACCTTCATTTTAACAAATCTGAAATGACATCACCCATATATCATCCCTGTAAAGTTTGACCAACATCGGCTCAGCAGTTCGGGAGAAGAAGATGATTGAAAATGTTCACGGACGGACGACAGACACTTTACCATAACAATAGCTCACATGAGCTTTGCTCAGGTGAGCTAAAAATCGCCACTTCAAAATATACATATATTTTTATTTATTTTTTCGAAAATTGTAATTTTTTATTGCCAATTGTTTATTTTTATCACCAATTGCGAAAGTGGCGATCACCAGTGGAATCCCTGGTCATACTTTACCCGCTGTGCATATATCCTCCAACCAAGTCATCTGCAGCTAAGGAAACTTACCATTGCGGCATCCTTCCCACTCAGTCCCAGATCATAGAATACAACAGCTTTGTCTGGCAGGTACTTGCTAACAGAAGTGTACAGCTGTTTCGCATCACCGTACGCTCCAGGTACAACTGGCGTTACTACGACTGGCGTCTTTTGTAATATCCAGTTGGTGTCATCCTCCAAGGATTCTTCTAGTTTTGGAGAAAACCCTAGAATGTCTAAATATTTCTTATCAACTTCAAAATATTCTTTATTGGATTGTCTAATGTTTGATGGTATATTCTTTATGTTTGAAATCTGTTTGTGTGTCTCTGAAACGATCATGTCGAAGTTTGGTGATGGATCAACCAGCAGCCACAGTGTTGTTACTATTACCAAGATCAGCAGTATCAATAAGTAAAAGTTTTTCGTCTTCATCTTCTCCTTTATTGAATGGCCCTTCAAAGACGGGAATATTATTTGTAGGTACTGTCTCACTATATTCATATGGCTTGATTCAATATCGATGCTGACAACAATAGGGTCCGTGTCCGTCTTTGACATGTGTCAAGCTGCGAAAAAGCTGTATTAGAATCATTTAGCCATTTACATCAACTACACCAAATGTATGCAGTGTATAAATTACATAAACCGGTTTGTGTCATATAAGATGGTATCCTCAGTTCTTCTGTCTGTTGCTATGCTTGTGTTTTGTGCGTGTCTTAAACCACAGCATCTGAAAATAAAATATGATCATAGCCTGACAGCATCATCAATATACAATTATTGTCTTTTGAGGAGGTGTACATGAGATTTACGGACCTGAGAAAAGTCTTGTTCACCAACGAAGGCGGAGGTGAACATCACTTTTCGAAGGTCCGTAAATATCATGTACACCGACTCAAAAGACAATAATTGTTTTATTATATGACACTTTTTGGCCCCATATTAAACTATTTCTGGCCAATATTTTTTTCAAAATATTCAGCCAAAAGAAAATTTGTGCACTTTTTTTTGGTTTCACACAATTTTCAATAATTATTTAAAAAAAAATGTTTTTTAAATTTTAAAATATTTTTTTGAAAATATCCGGCCGAAAAAAAAAATGTTTATAATTTTTTTATTTGTTTTTAAATGTGTTAGATTTACCGGTCTCGCGGTCCGAGAGTACTTATTCGTGTAACCAAACCGTTCAGAGGTCTACATTAAATTTGTATATAGTCACGTGGTCGTGTTTCGGCCAATGAGAATGATTGTAGGATAATATACAGAGAACCCTGAACTATTATTGGTTGCCCTCTGTTTTCGGAATCCACATACATGTACCCCACCTATCACAAGCCGGAGGGTAACCTTCTGTGATCGATGCACCTCACTTTCAACAAAAATGCTGTAAGTCACAAAATACGCCCGTCAAAGATGGGCCCAGACAGCCAAGATGCAGAAATGTGAAGCTGTCACCAAGGCAAGAAACCTTAAAGTAAATTTGAAAATTGATAGCATTCTATCTTCCTCTTGTCGTGATAAACAGGTATACTAATTTAGGTAGAGATATGCAAAGTAGAAATTATATATATCAATCTGTGTATACTTTCAGATCGATTGACTGGAAGGTTTTATAGTAGTAGTGTACACAAACTCTGTACCATATCGATGGTCTAGTAACATAAGGTCGTAAGTGCTATGCTTAGCATAGCAGTTACGACCTTATGTTACTAGACCATCGATATAGAGAATTGCATATGAAAGGTTTGAGATAAGTAGTGTACACAACCTACACAGAATTAAAAATGCGATATTTTTGTCAATAAATATTTTTCGGCATAAAAACACCAAGGTGTACATCTTCAATAATGTGTATAAGACGTGTATATAGTTTCACATCGATTTACAGGAAGGTTTTAGAGGAGTAGTGTACACAAACTCTGTACCCTATATGGAATTGCATACAAAAATGTAAACAAGAGCTCTGCGGAGCAAGATGTCCCGCCTGGCTCAGTTTGATAGTACATAAGGAGCTTCTAATAACCTTGGGGTTAGTGAGCACCATGGGCTTTCTGTAGAATGTAGAATATAAGTTATAACTATTGAATAATTTCAGATCATCAACCTGATCCGAGGTAGTAACATTGATTAAAGGAATAGAATTACGTAGATATGTATTGGAGGTCTGGGATAAATCAATACCGGTACCATCAATCAGGGATTCCGCTGGCGATCGCCACTTTCGCAATGGCGATAAAAAAATAATTTTCGAAAAAAAATCCAAAATATTTTTTTTTTTCTTCGAAAATTGTAATATTTTATCGCCAATTGTTTTATTTCTTTTCAAGTGGCGATTTTTTTATTTTACCCAGTGGAATCCCTGATTAATACTGAAAACACTATTGTTAATTATAGAACGGTTAATAACCATATTTGAACGTGAACACGAACAGTGTAACAATAACCATGATAACATATTTACATAATCATTGTTGTGAATGCTACAATAGCATTCCACTTCAACTGCACACAATTTATCCACTACTTAATCGTGCAAGGTACAATGTAGCGAGACGCATATGCGTCAAATGCAGTCTCCGCGAAAGTCGGCGGTCCATCGGACATGTCCGTTAAAATTGCCGCCGGTCCAATGGACCGAATGTCCGACTATAAAAAACAAATATTTTATTGTAAGCTTCAATGAAATGATCCAGGGTTTCCGCTGGCGATCGCCGCATTCGCATTTGGTGAATTTAAAAAGAAAGTGGCGAAAAAAAATCTGATTTCTGATTTAATCACATTCCTTGGGTATGCGCTTGTGGTGCTTGCTACTTTTTCTTACATGACTGATATACTTACATATCACACAAAATCAATTTATTTTCATAAATGTTATTTTTTTCGGTCTGGTAAATCATATATTGCACAAAAAGATACCAACGGGCTGGAGGTGCCCATTTTGTTACGGTGTAACAAGTATAACGAAGGTATTTTCCCCCATGTTACAGTAACAATTTAACAAATGTAACAAAAAGACACAGTGTGAAAAGCAGAAGTTATTTTCTTGTGTTACAGTGCAACGGTGTAACAAAGACAGATGCTGGATGAGAATCGGGTTTTCGTACTGTAACAAGGTATCAAACAGTGCAGGGCCTGAAAATAGCACTGGTCCGACGTCCTGGACCTGCAAATTTTAATGTCAGACCTTTGTATTTTAGAAGCAAAAAATATGCAGGACCTGTGATAAAATTGAAATTCAATTATTGTTATCATCATTTGGTACCGATGCTAAATCTGTTCTGATTATCGTCATATAAGATCATTTTTGGTGACACAGTCGAGTATTTAAACATGGTTTGACGAGTCATTTAGTATGAAACGGACACGCATTTCTACCGTTTTTTTGGCGATTATCCTCTCTGACCTTCCAAAAAATTCCTCGGACCTTTCACTTTTTTCCTTGCTAGGTCCAGGATCTACTGGGAAAAGCTGCTATTTTCAGGCCCTGCAGTGTATACCCTCATCATGATCACGGTGAATCTTTGTTTCTGTCCTAAAAACTAGCCAACAGTGTATACATTCATCAGACTACAAGCCTTGCCTTTTGAACGTGACAAGGTCTGTATGATAGTGACAAAGTCTATATGATAGTGTGCTTATGTGTGTTTACAAGTTCATCATACAGATTAAATGTCCATTTCTCAAGTTAAATCTGTGGTAGATATTTCTGTTCCAATTAAGAAGTGTGTATTTTCCTGACCGTGTTTTATGTCTCCCTGTGGTATGTATGAGAAAACAGGTATTGTTACATTTGTGAGAGTGAAGCACGATGGGTGTTTTATTGATGGAATGGCAAACAGTGCATATCCTATTAAAATGTGCAAATAAAATGTGAATATATAAAAAATTAAACAAGACTGTGTACGAAATGTATGGCCAATTCGTAGCTGGGTAACCTGGATACGAAATTACCAAACCTGGTGCGAAATGGTATGGGTACAAAATAGTATGGATACGAATTGACCCGGAACCTATTCTTAGACTCAGGACCCAGGTTACAATGAGATGCTGCGCCCCGACATACATGTGGGTATCACCTATTACATATTGTAAGGAATTAACACAAACATTCAGCTAATATTATCATAAATAACAACCAGTTTCTTCCAGGTTTAAAACGTAAACTTAGTTGTTGTTGTAGTATTTGTTGATGTTTATAGAACATGTTTAAATGGCGGCCGGTCCGCGGCGGCCTGGCCGCGGGTCACGGCCAACCCAGCTAGCTTTTCACTCTTTGGTTTAAACCATAGGTGACAGAGAAAATCACATGATGACGTTATTTCTAATTTATATTAGAGAAGATTCTGATTCTGAATAGTAGTATATTTTCAGAATTATACAAACGGGATTGACTTGAAAGCAAATAGTATCACAGGCTGCCGAAACCGGGACATATAACACACATAATTAGTAATGCTATATATTAGCATACACTGGGACTTTATTATTACGTTATGTTCCTAGTTTCTGCTTATTGCTATAGCAATATGTAAATATATAATGAATTAACTATTTTTAACAAAATGAGGAAACAAATATTCACTATTTATTTCCTCTATATAAGATATTACATAAATGATACAACATGAAGCAGAAGGAATAATTACATGCCTAGGCAAAGGAGATAAAACAAATTTCAGATGAAAACTATCGACCAATTTTATTATTCAATACAATGTATAAAATAGCGTCACGTGCAATTGCAAGTATAATAAAAGGGGTGTTAAATACATTAATCCATAAAGATCAAACAGGTTTTGTAGCAAGACGTTACATGGGAGAAAATACAAGACCATCATTAAACATGTAGTAGGAGGGGAATGTGTTATAAAGTGAAAAATATCTTGTCGAACCCAGGCCGCCTGGTCTAAAAGTCATATAGAAAAAAATTAAAAACTTAAGGACCCGTTCTATTACCTGATCATCGTTTGATTCAAAGATAATTGCTTCGTAAATGTGATAGAATATATGTTTAACATATATGTGAATATATACTGCCTCGTTACTGTATCCTATACGGCACATGGAGTGGCCAAGTTGGCCATCTTTGTGTGTTCCAGCCATCAGCCAATTTCACCTTTTCTGCTGTTTGACAAAGAACTAAAAATGTGAAGTAGAACATATGATATAATGAGGCTATCACATGTAGAAAAGCCAGGAGAACGGGCTCCTATCAAGTATATTATACAAAACTGTAAAATATATCAATTTTCTCGACAGGTTTGTGCCTGTGTTTTTTACAACATGAATCACCATTATAAATAGCTAATACACAGAAAGTCGCACAGTGTATCACTTTTACCTGGCAAACCACACAACACATACCATATATACCCACTACTGTACTCTGTTATTGGCTATCAAATCCAGTGACATGTAAGCAGTTACCTGAGTGTATTGTCCCTGGTGTTTACTCACCTACTATGCAAGTAATTATGGCTTTACCTATGGGTTACCCAGGCCGTCGGTAATCACACACCATATTGTAAGTATTTTTCTTGGAGTACATATGGTTGGACATGTTTTCATTATATTAATTATAGTGCATGTATTGTGAAACAATAATTTATATACATGTACACAACTGTACGGTTTACGTGGGTTAAATTGTCTCTCAGACCCACCACATACCTATTACGGGGAGAATAAAACATATCCAAATTGAACAATATATATATATTCATGTGCTTAAGAAAACATTAGTTTGAATAACAAGCAGTGTAGTCTCCAACCAGACTGTATGCAAGACCAGTCCAGTCGGAGCAAACCATGAGCGTGTGACATTCCTTTCTTTCTTTTTTTTGTCTTATATTTAAGGGTCGGAATTGGCTCGATGACCTTCCATACCCGGACATATAAGTCCATAAAGGCCGAATTTTGAAGTGTTTTATGTGATATATGCGACACACAAGTTGGTGCCATATAGTCGGTAAAAACACGTGCAGGCCGGGGCCAGAAGCGGACAAGGGAAGGCATAAAATTCGGCTGAGATCGAGCTAATTTGCTAATATGGTTAATAAACTTGTTATAACTGCCATGGTTTACTTTCATACGAAAGTGTGATAACTGAGTTACCTGGACATCCTGGCCTAACGTGGCAGGGACATGAACACCTCGGCTCTCCGTGGTGTCTACGTACCCCAATGTGTTAACACGTCGTCTGTCCCACTGGTGCGTCTGGCCGCAATACGACTACGCACCAGATCATAATAGTAATATGTAGATGGTATATATCTCACCCGTGCGCATATTCAATCCAGAACCCGGCAATGTCCGCGGGATACATCCAGGATACACCCAGATAGGTCAATCAGGATACACCAAGATAGGTTAATCCGCCTGCTTATCCGCCATATCGGCAGCCAGACAAAGCCACACGGGTGTCACACGGGTGTCACACACAAACCAATTCGATTCCCAGAAGGGCTACACGCATGGGTTGTGTTCTGTAAGTGGCAGACGGATGCACCAAGTAGTCAACTGCCCTACCAGTCCGCTTTAATCGGCGGCCAGGCAGAGCCACAAAGTGCCACAATCAGCCACCCAGAACACGGAGAATGGAACAATACAAAATAAGAACAAAAAGAGTCCTAGCAACTAATCTAAATTAGCTCAGTTTCAGCCGAAAAATCGCCCACCACAAGTCCACCCCAGCCCCGACATAACTTTTCGCAAATCCAGAAGCAACAATTAATACAGTGAATAAGAATAAACACAAAGGAAATATATAAGTTAACTTCCAACAGTTAAAATGGCCGCTGCCGGTAACCTTGAGATAGTTACCGGCCGATAAAAACACGACCTGCTCAGTCCAAGGTCGCCGTTAGGATGTCATCTCATCCTTTCAATATTCACTGACTTTAATATGACATTAATTTGAATCAGTATGAACACCAATGAAATTGGCTCAAATATCCTTCCATACCCGGATTCGCAAGCAGTATGAACACCAATAAATCCCGCTTTGATACTGATTTTTGATTCCGATCTGTCCTTCGTACTCACAGAACAGTTCATAGTGTAGGGATTTTATTTTTTTTCACAAGGGTCACCTGAAATAAATATTTGTGTCATCTGTGATAATCCGCGGAGACTGCTACCCGCCACAAAACCGCGTTTTCAACTATAACGTGATGCCTCAAACGAAATGGGGTTATGCCCCTTCTAAATACTCTTCAATACTTCATCATCATAACAAACAACTTTCAATTTGATCACATGTAGAAGCCCCATTTACACTGACAGCTATGACAGACCAAAGAGAACGAAATGCAAAGCGACAGGTTCTGTGTGTAGGCTACTGCACATCAGTAATACTTATGTTGGCCCTTATTTTTGTAATTTATTGTACTCCAGCCTCCAGGTGTGGCTACAGGGATCCTCCAGATATCGGACAAAAAAATGTGGCAGTTTTTTAACGGTATTTTTCTTAAAATAGCAGCTACGGGGGGTCACCCTAAACACCCCAAAGGCTGGGAAAGGCTGGGAAAGGCTACAAAGGCTATTCGAAGTGGCTTGTACGTCCGTTAGCGGATATTTATACCATACATACATATTGAATTGACTGAATTAGTATGTGTTATGATCATTTTAATCATTTTAATCATTTTAATGCAATAATCTACCACAAATATACGTGTTTTGTTAAATTATCTAAACGCGCACCTGCGCCGATCGCGCCGCGCGGAATTGGACAAAGAGTGATTATAACACCTATTAACATATCTTTTAGCAGGTGCAGCTAAACACCGATTATACTTATTGAATTAGTATCAATATAAGTCAATGATCAATCAATGACATTCATTTAAACATGCTTTATGTATCAATACATTACGTAAACATCGGACGAATGCTGAATTTTGAGACATCAGTTATCTACCTTGAAAATGGGTATCCACACGGTGATAAAATATGTTTATAAGCGCTACGTACGAAACGAGTAAAAAGATGACGCAAAATAATTCATTTGTAAATTTTATTTTATATCGTTTTTTTACTTATTATATAGACCACAAAGGCCGACGGGAGGGATCACACCGGCTATATGTAATTATTATATAGACGACACAGGCTGACTGGAGGCAGCAGCAGAAGGCTATATGGACTTATTATATAAACGAAAAAGGCTGACTGGAGGAACCACAAAGGATATATTTCTTTATTATATAGACCACAAAGGCCGACTGACGGGATCACATAGGCTATATATAACTAATATAGACGACAAAGGCCGCCCGGACGAACCACAAAGGCTATATGTATTTATTATATAGACGACAAAGGCGGACTGGAGGGGTCACAAAGGCCATATGTACTTATTATATAGACGACAAAGGTTGACTGGAGGAACCACAAAGGCTATATGTACTTATTATGTACACGACAAATGCCGACTGGAGGGATCACAAAGGCTATATGTAATTATTATATAGACTACAAAGGCCGACTGGATGAACCACAAAGGCTACATGTACTTATTATATATACCACAAAGGCCGACAGGAGGAACCACAAAGGCTACATGTACTTATTATATAAACCACAAAGGCCGACTGGAGGAACCACAAAGGCTACATGTACTTATTATATAGACGAAAAAGGCCGACTGGAGGGATCACAAAGGCTATGCTGATTATATAGACGACAAAGGCTGACTGGAGGAACCACAAAGGCTATACATGTATTTACTTATTATATAGACGACAAAGGCCGACTGGAGGGATCACAAAGGCTATATTTACTTATTATATAGACGACAAAGGCTGATTGGAGGAACCACAAAGGCAATATTTACTTATTATATAGACCACAAAGGCCGACTGGAGGAACCACAAAGGCTATATGTACTGATTATATAGGCGACAAAGGCCGACTGGAGGAACCACAAAGGTTATATATACTTATTATATAGACGACAAAGGTTCACTGGAGGAACCACACAGGCTATATTTACTTATTATATAGACGACAATGTCTCACTGGAGCAACCACAAAGGATATATGTACTTATTATATAGACCACAAAGGCCGACTGGAGGAACCACAAAGGCTATATGTACTTATTATATACGACAAATGTTCACTGGAGGAACCACAAAGGCTATATTTACTTATTATATACACCACAAAGGCCGACTGGAGGAACCACAAAGGCTACATGTACGTATTATATAGACGACAAAGGCCGACTGGAGGGATCACAAAGGCTATACTGATTATATAGACGACAAAGGCTGACTGAAGGAACCACAAAAGCTATATTTACTGATTATATAGACCACAAAGGCCGACTGGAGGAATCACAAAGGCTATATGTAATTATTATATACACGGCCAAGGCTGACTGGAGGAACCACAAAGGCTATATGTATTTATTATATAGACGACAAAGGTTCACTGGAGGAACCACAAAGGCTATATTTACTTATCATATAGACGACAAAGGCCGACTGGTGGAACCACAAAGGCTATATGTACTTATTATATAGACGACAAAGGTTCACTTGAGGAACCACAAAGGCTATATTTACTTATTATATAGACGACAAAGTCTCACTGGAGGAACCACAAAGGCTATATGTACTTATTATATAGACCACAAAGGCCGACTGGAGGAACCACAAAGGCTATATGTACTTATTATGTACACGACAAATGCCGACTGGAGCGATCACAAAGGCTATATGTAATTATTATATAGACTACAAAGGCCGACTGGAGGAACCACAAAGGCTACATGTACGTATTATATTGACCACAAAGGCCGACTGGAGGAACCACAAAGGCTACATGTACTTATTATATAGACGAAAAAGGCCGACTGGAGGGATCACAAAGGCTACATGTACTTATTATATAGACGAAAAAGGCCGACTGGAGGGATCACAAAGGCTACATGTACTTATTATATAGACGAAAAAGGCCGACTGGAGGAACCACAAAGGCTACATGTACTTATTATATAGACGAAAAAGGCCGACTGGAGGGATCACAAAGGCTACATGTACTTATTATATAGACGAAAAAGGCCGACTGGAGGGATCACAAAGGCTATGCTGATTATATAGACGACAAAGGCTGACTGGAGGAACCACAAAGGCTATACATGTATTTACTTATTATATAGACGACAAAGGCCGACTGGAGGGATCACAAAGGCTATATTTACTTATTATATAGACGACAAAGGCTGATTGGAGGAACCACAAAGGCAATATTTACTTATTATATAGACCACAAAGGCCGACTGGAGGAACCACAAAGGCTATATGTACTGATTATATAGGCGACAAAGGCCGACTGGAGGAACCACAAAGGTTATATATACTTATTATATAGACGACAAAGGTTCACTGGAGGAACCACACAGGCTATATTTACTTATTATATAGACGACAATGTCTCACTGGAGCAACCACAAAGGATATATGTACTTATTATATAGACCACAAAGGCCGACTGGAGGAACCACAAAGGCTATATGTACTTATTATATAGACGACAAATGTTCACTGGAGGAACCACAAAGGCTATATTTACTTATTATATACACCACAAAGGCCGACTGGAGGAACCACAAAGGCTACATGTACGTATTATATAGACGACAAAGGCCGACTGGAGGGATCACAAAGGCTATACTGATTATATAGACGACAAAGGCTGACTGAAGGAACCACAAAAGCTATATTTACTGATTATATAGACCACAAAGGCCGACTGGAGGAATCACAAAGGCTATATGTAATTATTATATACACGGCCAAGGCTGACTGGAGGAACCACAAAGGCTATATGTATTTATTATATAGACGACAAAGTTCACTGGAGGAACCACAAAGGCTATATTTACTTATTATATAGACGACAAAGGCCGACTGGTGGAACCACAAAGGCTATATGTACTTATTATATAGACGACAAAGGTTCACTTGAGGAACCACAAAGGCTATATTTACTTATTATATAGACGACAAAGTCTCACTGGAGGAACCACAAAGGCTATGTACTTATTATATAGACCACAAAGGCCGACTGCAGGAACCACAAAGGCTATATGTACTTATTATATACACGACAAATGTTCACTGGAGGAACCACAAAGGCTATATTTACTTAGATAGACGACAAAGGCTCATTGGAGGAACCACAAAGGTTATATGTACTTATTATATAGACCACAAAGGCCGACTGGAGGAACCACAAAGGCTACATGTACGTATTATATAGACGACAAAGGCCGACTGGAGGGATCACAAAGGCTATACTGATTATATACACGACAAAGGCTGACTGAAGGAACCACAAAGGCTATATTTACTTATTATATATACCACAAAGGCCGACTGGAGGAATCACAAAGGCTATATGTAATTATTATATACACGGCCAAGGCTGACTGGAGGAACCACAAAGGCTATATGTATTTATTATATAGACGACAAAGGCCGACTGGTGGGATCACAACGGCTATATGTTCTTAGTTTATAGACGACAAAGGCTGACTAGAACCACAAAGGCTATATGTACTATTATATAGACAGACAAAGGCTGACTGGAGGAACCACACAGGCTATATATACTTAATATATAGACGACAAAGGCCGACCGGACGAACCACAAAGGCTATATGTATTTATTATATAGACGACAAAGGCGGACTGGATGGGTCACAAAGGCCATATGTACTTATTATATAGACGACAAAGGTTGACTGGAGGAACCACAAAGGCTATATGTACTTATTATGTACACGACAAATGCCGACTGGAGCGATCACAAAGGCTATATGTAATTATTATATAGACTACAAAGGCCGACTGGAGGAACCACAAAGGCTACATGTACGTATTATATTGACCACAAAGGCCGACTGGAGGAACCACAAAGGCTACATGTACTTATTATATAGACGAAAAAGGCCGACTGGAGGGATCACAAAGGCTACATGTACTTATTATATAGACGAAAAAGGCCGACTGGATGGATCACAAAGGCTACATGTACTTATTATATAGACGAAAAAGGCCGACTGGAGGAACCACAAAGGCTACATGTACTTATTATATAGACGAAAAAGGCCGACTGGAGGGATCACAAAGGCTACATGTACTTATTATATAGACGAAAAAGGCCGACTGGAGGGATCACAAAGGCTATGCTGATTATATAGACTACAAAGGCTGACTGAGGAACCACAAAGGCTATACATGTATTTACTTATATATACGACAAAGGCGACTGGAGGATCACAAAGGCTATATTTATTATTATATAGACGGACAAAGGCTGATTGGAGGAACCACAAAGGCAATATTTACTTATTATATGACCACAAAGGCCGACTGGAGGAACCACAAAGGCTATATGTACTGATTATAGGCGACAAAGGCCGACTGGAGGAACCACAAAGGTTATATTATACTTATATATAGACGACAAAGGTTCACTGGAGGAACCACACAGGATATATTTATATAGACGACAAAGTCTCACTGGAGCAACCACAAAGGATATATGTACTTATTATATAGACCACAAAGGCCGACTGGAGGAACCACAAAGGCTATATGTACTTATTATATAGACGACAAATGTTCACTGGAGGAACCACAAAGGCTATATTTACTTATTATATACACCACAAAGGCCGACTGGAGGAACCACAAAGGCTACATGTACGTATTATATAGACGACAAAGGCCGACTGGAGGGATCACAAAGGCTATACTGATTATATAGACGACAAAGGCTGACTGAAGGAACCACAAAAGCTATATTTACTGATTATATAGACCACAAAGGCCGACTGGAGGAATCACAAAGGCTATATGTAATTATTATATACACGGCCAAGGCTGACTGGAGGAACCACAAAGGCTATATGTATTTATTATATAGACGACAAAGGTTCACTGGAGGAACCACAAAGGCTATATTTACTTATCATATAGACGACAAAGGCCGACTGGTGGAACCACAAAGGCTATATGTACTTATTATATAGACGACAAAGGTTCACTTGAGGAACCACAAAGGCTATATTTACTTATTATATAGACGACAAAGTCTCACTGGAGGAACCACAAAGGCTATATGTACTTATTATATAGACCACAAAGGCCGACTGCAGGAACCACAAAGGCTATATGTACTTATTATATACACGACAAATGTTCACTGGAGGAACCACAAAGGCTATATTTACTTAGATAGACGACAAAGGCTCATTGGAGGAACCACAAAGGTTATATGTACTTATTATATAGACCACAAAGGCCGACTGGAGGAACCACAAAGGCTACATGTACGTATTATATAGACGACAAAGGCCGACTGGAGGGATCACAAAGGCTATACTGATTATATACACGACAAAGGCTGACTGAAGGAACCACAAAGGCTATATTTACTTATTATATATACCACAAAGGCCGACTGGAGGAATCACAAAGGCTATATGTAATTATTATATACACGGCCAAGGCTGACTGGAGGAACCACAAAGGCTATATGTATTTATTATATAGACGACAAAGGCCGACTGGTGGGATCACAACGGCTATATGTTCTTAGTTTATAGACGACAAAGGCTGACTAGAGGAACCACAAAGGCTATATGTACATATATATAGACACAAAGGCTGACTGAGGAACACACAGGCTATATATACTTAATATATAGACGACAAAGGCCGACCGGACGAACCACAAAGGCTATATGTATTTATTATATAGACGACAAAGGCGGACTGGATGGGTCACAAAGGCCATATGTACTTATTATATAGACGACAAAGGTTGACTGAGGAACCACAAAGGCTATATGTACTTATTATGTACACAATGACAAATCCGCAGACTGAGCGATCACAAAGGCATATGTAATTATTATATTGACACAAAGGCCGACTGGAGAACCACAAAGGCTACATGTACGTATTGGAGGGATCACAAAGGCTACGACAACCACAAAGGCTACATACTTATTTAAGACGAAAAAGGTGACTGGAGGGACACAAAGGCTACATGTTACTTATATAGACAAAAAGGCCGACTGAGGGATCACAAAGGCTACATGTACATTATTATAACGAAAAAGGCCGACTGGAGGGATCTACAAAGGCTACATGTACTTATTATATAGACGAAAAAGGCCGACTGGAGGATCACAAAGGCTACATACTTATATAAGCGAAAAAAGGCCGACTGGGGAGGGATCACAAAGGCTACAGTACTATTATATAGACGAAAAAGCCGACTGGAGGAACCACAAAGGCACATGTACTTATTATATAGACGAAAAAGGCCGACTGGAGGGATCACAAGGCTACATGTACATTATATAGACGAAAAAAGGCCGACTGGAGGGATCAGGCTATACTGATTACATAGACGACACACTGGAGGAACCACAAAGGCTATATTTACTTATTATATAGACGACAAAGGCCGACTGGAGGATCACAAAGGCTATATTTACTTATTATATAGACGACAAAGGCTAACTGGAGGAACCACAAAGGCTATATGTACTTATTATATAGACGACAAAGGTTCACTGGAGGAACCACAAAGGCTATATTTACTTATTATATAGACGACAAAGGCCGACTGGATGAACAACAAAGGCCATATGTACTGATTATATAGACTACAAAGGCCGACTGGAGGAACCACAAAGGCTATATGTACGTATTATATTGACCACAAAGGCCGACTGGAGGAACCACAAAGGCTACATGTACTTATTATATAGACCACAAAGGCCGACTGGAGGAACCACAAAGGCTACATGTACTTATTATAGACGAAAAAGGCCGACTGGAGGGATCACAAAGGCTATACTGATTATATAGACGACACACTGGAGGAACCACAAAGGCTATATTTATTTATTATATAGACGACAAAGGCCGACTGGAGGAACAACAAAGGCCATATGTACTGATTATATAGACGACAAATGCCGACTGGAGGAACCACAAAGGCTATAAGTACTTATTATATAGACGACAAAGGTTCACTTGAGGAACCACAAAGGCTACAAAGGCCGACTGGAGGAACCACAAAGGCTATATGTACTTATTATATAGACGACAAAGGTTCACTTGAGGAACCACAAAGGCTATATTTACTTATTATATAGATGACAAAGGCTCACTGGAGGAACCACAAAGGCTATATGTACTTATTATATAGACCACAAAGGCCGACTGCAGGAACCACAAAGGCTAGATGTACTTATTATATACACGACAAATGTTCACTGGAGGAACCACAAAGGCTATATTTACTTAGATAGACGACAAAGGCTCATTGGAGGAACCACAAAGGCTATATGTACTTATTATATAGACGACAAAGGCCGACTGGAGGAACCACAAAGGCTACATGTACGTATATATACGACAAAGGCCGACTGGAGGGATCACAAAGCTATACTGATTATATAGACGACAAAGGGTGACTGAAGGAACCACAAAAGCTATATTTACTGATATAATAGACCACAAAGCCGACTGGAGGAATCACAAAGGCTATATGTAATTAGTATATACACGGCCAAGGCTGACTGGAGGAACCACAAAGGCTATATGTACTTATTATATTATTTTCAAATCAGCACGGACGTGACGGACAACAAGTGTCGACATTTTAACTACATTCGGCGGTAATAAGACAAGATATAAATTGAGGGGGGGGGTGTGGTGGGGGGACAGAATAAGACGAAATAGGAATGGTTGGGAACGGAATTCATGCGCGACTCTATAAGTCGGGAGTTGAAGAGGTTCCAATCCCTTACGCATTCCACGGTGATATAACTTAGACGTGGACAGGACGACATTGGAATAGCTACGTTATTCTCAATGAGCGGTGACGTGACGGGCTACAGATGACTACATTAAATATAAATTCGGCGGTTATAAGACAAGATAGGAATGGCGGCGAACATAATACATGCGCGACTCTATAAGTCGGAAGTTGAACAAGTTCCAATCCCTTACGCATTCTACGGTGATATAACTTAGACGTGGACAGGACGGCATTGAAATAGCTACGTTATTCTCAATGAGCGGTGACGTGACGGGCTACGTTATTATGAATTTAGTGGGGACGTGACGGGCTACAAATGACTACATTAAATATACATTCGGCGGTTATAAGACGAGATAGGAATGGCGGCGAACAGAATTCATGCGCGACTCTATAAGTCGGGAGTTGAACAAGTTCCAATCCCTTACGCATTCTACGATATTATAACTTAGACGCGGACAGGACGACTTTACACTACGTTATTATGAATTTAGTGGGGACGTGACGGGCTACAAGTGATTACATTAAATATACATTCGGCGGTAATAAGACGATATTGAAATGGCGGGGAACTGAATTAATGCGCGACTCTATAAGTCGGGAGTTGAACAAGTTCCAATCCTTACACATTCTACTGTGATATAAAATATAAACGCGGACAGGACGACATTGGAATAGCTACGTTATTCTCAATTAGCGGGGACGTGACGGGCTACAAGTGACTACATTAAAAATATCGGCGGCAATAAGACGAGATAGGAATGGCGGGGAACAGAATTCTTGCGCGACTCTATAAGTCGGGAGTTGAACAAGTTCCAATCCCTTACGCATTCTACGGTGATATAACTTAGACGTGGACAGGACGGTATTGTACTAGCTACATTATTCTCAATGAGCGGTGACGTGACGGGCTACACATGGATACATTTTATATCTACATTCGGCGGTAATTAGACGAGATAGAAAGGGTGGTGAACAGAATGCATGCGCGACTCTTATAAGTCGGGAGTTGAACAGGTTCCAATCCCTTTACGCATAATTATTCGGTGATCTAACTTGGACGCTGACATGGTCACAGTCAGCGGTGACTACAAGACAATGACTTGCAATATACTGTTGAATCATACTATGTCACACCAAGTCCTTGTTACAAGAGGCATGTCCGTATGTCTGTGCAGTTATCTGACTGTGCACTACTAGCCATATGGAAACGAAATATTTCGTCACGTCCGGTAGACGGTACACAGGCAGCGTTGACCACAAAGACAATGACTTGCACGATACTGTTGAATCATACTATGTCACAACAAGTCCTTGTTTACAAGAGGCTTGTCCGTATGTCTGTGCAGTTCTCACTACTATGCACTACTATCCATATGGAAACGAAATATTTCGTCACGCATTTAATTAGTATAAATTAATTAAAAAATACCACGACTCATTTGCATATGAATATAGCCTGATACAAACGCGCGTCACTATCAGTAAAATAAATATACTAAATGATTATATCTTTATATTGGCCACTCATACTATTTAGAAACTAGTGGAATAGTGACACAAGTATACACTTATTTAATTTCCTATAAAGAATATTAGTGCCTACTGAGTGGGATGCATGTTTAAAGGTACATGCCCACTCAGTAGGCACAACATGTTCTTTATATCAGAGACATCATCTGGGACATTTTCTTGCAAAATAAACATTAATTCACCATTACTCCACGTAATTGATTGGCATTATCATACATTTTATATCAGACGTAAATTTCCACACTAATATCTGGGGCGATAACCGCGTTTCCTTAAAATGTTAACAGACATTACTGTTTATTATCGGTATTTATTTGTTGATGTGCAATTATCATACTTTATAGTCTGTCGAAAATATTATTTTTTGCAGGTGATGCATATATTAGTATAAATAATTAAAAAGTATCATGACTCATTACCACCACTAGCAGTGAAATACTTATTTCTAAATGGCTATATCTGTATAGCGGGCACTCGTAATTTTTAGAACTGGTTGAATAGTGACACAATTACACACTTATTTAATTCATATAAAGAACAGTTTGTGCCTACTGAGTGGGCTTATACATTTAACATTGATGCATTGTACAATTTCCCGTTTTTGGAAAGCTTGGAAATCGTGATTTCCATTATGAGAAATTTGTGAGATATTCAACTTCTAACTTCAACTTCAGTTTATGGCCTGTTTGTTTGCGTTAATATATAAGTGATTGCATTTATGCGCGACTCGTCGTGAGAAACTCAGTAAGGACTGTCTTAGTGACCAGTGTAGACCCACCCAGATCAATCCGATCTGGGTCTACACTGGTCACTAAAGCAGAATTTGCTGATAACGCCCCTGATATGCGTACACGTATGTGGGGTTTTAATTGGGCCAGAATCTGAGAAAACCCATTGTCTTTACAGTCACTATGTATGCAGGATATACAAAGTGAACAGAGTACATAGAGTTCGTCATTTAATTTAATGTATTAGAACATTCATTATTTGATTAATTTGAGATATATTCTGACCAGGACCAACAGTCTGATCAGGGTTTACAGTGATCACCATTTAGTTACTTTAACAGCGTATATTTGTATTGTAATGATATACCATTGTAAATACCACACATATATATATGGTATACGCAGCATTTAACCAGTACTGGTGTAACAAAAGGTCTATATTATCACCAGCGTATCTCTAGCACCGTGAAATGCACGTATGGTTGGGTGTAGTTATGATTTTGGACACAAACAACAACAAAGATTTGCAACATTCAATTGCGACTTGCTTGCTAGGACCGAGTTATTTCTGATCTGCCTACGCTGGGATTTCACACCAAACCGTGTATATTCACAAGTACAAGTACACTTGATATAAAGTGGTTGTCATGACGACATGGTTTTGAGTGACCGGATTGATATAAAGCGATAAGATATTTTGCTGATGCGGAGGCCACTGGGTTGACCAGTGTAGAACCTGCTCATTAGGGTAGCATTGTAGTCAGCAGACAAATCACAAGTTCTCATTCGTGGACATAAACCAGGATAGCTTGACAGAATGGCAGTCTGTGTATACTCTGACCAGACTACGTGGTCACGCAGGCTGACATGCGACTAAGCTTGTTAAACACGTCATATTTTACCTACACTTAGCCGATGGGCCATCTACTACGGTCTGTTTGAAACTTTTTTTTTCTGCCGAGGAACTTTTGGCTATTAAACACATTAAATCTAAAATCAACATTTAAATGTAATTACTTTTTCATCAATAACTAAAAATTCACCCTCCCCATCTTTTCTATGGGAATTTAACATGGGGCAAATATGGGGTTGGGAATTTTTTCTATGGGAATTTAACATGGGGCAAATATGGGGTTGGGAATGACAGGGACGGTAAAAAAACGAAACATTTTGGAAATTAACCCCCATCCCCACCAAGATAAATGCTCAATACAATAAAAATTAATGGAATTTCATACAATATAAGAATTAGATCAGGCCAAACATATTGCGTGCGCACGCGAAAGTAAAAGCTATTTACATGTCCCCTCTGTGCCACCGTAATATACTGCATTATAAATGAGATTTGAGATGTATGGACTGAACTTATATTAACAAATCGCACCATTATATTTAATACAATCTCAATGAGTTAGCGTTTTCTTCAAATGCATACTTTAACCGTGTCATACTGATAGGGGACTGTTCCGCTATATCTGTATCAGACAGCACAATTTGTGAAACAATACGCGTGTTTTTGTGAAATTACAGTACTACGGTACTATACAGTGGCCGCATATAGAAATAATAATTATAATATAATATTATTAATAATAATAATAATTGCCCTGCCTATGGGATAGCAAGCAGGGCCCGGGGGGGGGGGGGCATATTGCGTTACTCTTGAGGGTCCGTCCGTCCGTCCGTCCGTACGTCCATCCGTGTACATTTACACAGTATGGTCAATTCGTACCCACAGTCAATTCGTACAAACTAGTACGGCATGTGCAAACAATTAAAATTGTGTTTGTAACGGTTTTATTGAGCATTAATGATGTCGGCGGTCATTCAAGCATACAATATACATATATCAAATCGAGCACAATGCAGAGACTTAAAATACTTGCACAATGTAACTAAAACAGAATATTTCATTTAATATAATATAATGGTATAGCTATGGAGCCAATGCTAAAGTAGTTTTTATCTCCTAATTAAGGATCTCCTATACTAAGTCCCTAATTAGGAGATACTAAGTCCTAATTAGGAGATAAGACGTCCTAATTAGGATATAGTAACTACTAATTATGAGATAATATCTCCTAATTAGGAGTTATTATCTCCTAATTATGAGATATTTTATCTCCTACTTAGGAGTTAGTATCTCCTAATTAGGAATTGGTATTTCCTAATTATGGAGTCTGCGAGCCAATTTCTATCCTTAAATATAAAATAATAACTAACTAATTTATTCAAGCACTCTACACAGGGCCACACGTTTTTATAGCACCTTTAAGCGCATGATCAGATACTACAATGTTTGCTGTAAATTTACGCAATATGATAAATGTGCAATGTCCAACAGTGTATGCCAGATCAGTTAAATCACTGAACGATATATTACGGCACTGCGGCTTTTTCCCCGATTATAATATCCGTCGAATTACGCATAACCAGATAACGATAAAAATGTTAAAATTGTCATTGATTAATCCTTATCAATAGTGTATGCCCAGACTATTTTTTTTTTGTTTTTTTTCTTATATTTAACGGCGGCACTGGCTCTAGGACCTTGCATGCCGTCTCCCAAGAATGGGAGAAAGAACGGAGGTAGAGATTTTTGAGAGAAGCCGGTAATTCGTATTTACAGAGCAACTACGAATTATCGGTACCCATTTACAGCTGGGTGAACTGGAGCAGTGTGGATAAAGTGTCTTGCTCGCACGCCGCTAGTCAGGCTCGAACCCACGACCCTTGGATCAGTAGTCCGACACACTAATCATTACGCTACGGTGCTCCACATGCTCAGACTATAATCTAGATTTATCCTGGTCTGTAGACGCTGATGTTCGAAAGTAAAGCCGGTTTTGTTAAATCGTATCATTTATGACACCTCGGACATCGATTATCGTCGCGACACACGCCACACATTATGGCATTCAACAGGTGGCACAAACTTCTCCCAGTATTTTCAAATTATTACTTTCATTAATTATGCTTCCCATTTCTAATTTCATAGAAACTTAATTAGATATGGGAACACATTTATTATGAGAGTATCTAAATCTAATATTGTAATATCAAATATGATTTGCCTAATTCAATAGACAATACTGACGAGCCCTTTGAATTTTCAGTCTGTTGACGAATATCTCATCCACATGTAACGAATATCCCATCCACATGTAGTCAGAGGGATACGACATGAAAAAAGGTGCATGGCCACTCAGTAGGCACAAAATGTTCTTTATATTAGGGACATCATCTCAGACATTTTCTTGCAAACTAAACATTCATTCACCATTACTCCACGTATTGATTGGCATTATTATACATTTTATACCAGACATAAATTGCCGCACGGATATCCGGGGCGATAACCGTGTTTCCTTAAAATGTTAACGGACATTACTATAAATTTTATTGTCTCTATTTATTTTGATGTGCAATGAACATACTTTAAATCTGTCAACAATATTATTGTTTGAGGTGACGCTTTTAATTAGTATAAATAATTAAAAGATATCATTCCTCATTTGCATCTGAAAATAGCCTGATACCAAGTCGAGTCACTATCAGTAAAATAAAGGTTACTAAATGATTATATCTGTATAGCGGGCACTCGCAATTTTAGAACTGGTGGAATAGTGACACAATTATTCACTTATCCACTCAGTAGGAACAAATTGTTCTTTCTATCAGATATCATCTGATACATTTCCTGGCAAAATAAATATTCATTCACCATTACCCCATGTATTGATTGGCATTATTTTACATTTTATATCAGACGTAAATTTCCACACTAATATCTGGGGCGATAACCGCGTTTCCTTAAAATGTTAACAGACATTACTGTTTATTATCGGTATTTATTTGTTGATGTGCAATTATCATACTTTATAGTCTGTCGAAAATATTATTTTTTGCAGGTGATGCATATATTAGTATAAATAATTAAAAAGTATCATGACTCATTACCACCACTAGCAGTGAAATACTTATTTCTAAATGGCTATATCTGTATAGCGGGCACTCGTAATTTTTAGAACTGGTTGAATAGTGACACAATTACACACTTATTTAATTCATTTGTGGTGCCATCTGTCAGCCTTTGTTGACTATTTTCTATGTGAATGTAGCCTTTGTGGTACCATCTATTATCCTTTGTTGACTATTTCCTATGTCGATGCAGCCTTTGTGGTTCCATCTGTCAGCATTTATTGACTATTTTATATGTGAATGTAGCCTTTGTGGTACCATCTGTCAGCCTTTGCTGACTATTTTCTATGTGAGTGTAGCCTTGGTGATACCATCTATTGCCCTTTGTCGACTATTTTCTATGTCGATGCAGCCTTTGTGGTGCCATCTGTAAGCCTTTATCGACTATTTTCTATGTCGATGCAGCCTTTGTGGTGCCATCTGTCAGCCTTCGTCGACTATTTTCTATGTCGATGCAGCCTTTGTGGTGCCATCTGTCAGCCTTTGTTGACTATTTTCTATGTGAGTGTAGCCTTTGTCGTACCATCTGTCAGCCTTTGTTGACTATTTTCTATGTGAGTGTAGCCTTTGTGAAACCATCTATTACCCTTTGTCGACTATTTTCTATGTCGATGCAGCCTTTGTGGTACCATCATCTATTACCCATTGTCGACTATTTCCTATGTCGATGCAGCCTTTGTGGTGGCATCTGTAAGCCTTTTTCGACTATTTTCTATGTGTATGTAGCCTTTGTGGTACCATCTGTCAGCCTTTGTTGACTGTTTTCTATGTGAGTGTAGCCTTTGTGGTACCATCTATTACCCTTTGTCGACTATTTTCTATGTCGATGCAGCCTTTGTGGTGCCATCGGTCAGCCTTTGTCGACTATTATCTATGTAAATGCAGCCTTTGTGGTGCCATCTGTCAGCCTTTGTTGACTATTTTCTATGTAAATGTAGCCTTTGTGGTACCATCTGTCAGCCTTTGTCGACTATTTTCTATGTCGATGCAGCCTTTGTGGTGCGATCTGTAAGCCTTTGTCGACTATTTTCTATGTGAGTGTAGCCTTTGTGTTGCCATCTATCAGCCTTTGTCGACCATTTCCTATGTGAGTGTAGCCTTTGTGGTACCATCTGTCAGCCTTTGTAGAGTATTTTCTATGAGTATAGCCTTGGTACTGCCGTCGGCCATCTGGTTCACTCTGTGAACTGTTTGTACGTTGATTTCAGAAAGTGTAGTAACAGTTTGCCGTGTTATACTTCCCGTTCATCTCCTCCTGATAGTTAAATTTTAAATTTCAAAAGGAACAGTTTACTGCCAATAATTGACGTAATTACGTTAATTACAAATACAGGACACGGGAAGGAAAATGTTCGTGGAATAAACTGTGCTAAATACTATGGGTTAATTGACGGGAACATGTCAGCTAGCGTAAATGTCATTTACAACTAGTTACACGTTTATTCGGCCGTGTAAATGAAATATTAGTTGCAGAGCCGTACATAGCGCTCATAAACATATTTTGATCACCGTGTGGATACCCATTTTCAAGGTAGATAACTGATGTCTCAAAATTCGGCATTCGTCCGATGTTTACGTAATGTATTGATACATAAAGCATGTTTAAATGAATGTCATTGATTGATCATTGACTTATATTGATAATAATACAATAAGTATAATCGGTGTTTAGCTGCACCTGCTTAACGATATGTTAATAGGTGTTAATCACTCTTTGTCCAATTCCGCTCGGCGCGATCGGCGCAGGTGCGCGTTTAGATAATTTAACAAAACACGTATATTTGTGGTAGATTATTGCATTCAAATGATTAAAATAATTAAAATGATCATAACACATACTAATTCAGTCAATTCAATGACAATGTATGGTATAAATATCCGCTAACGGACGTACAAGCCACTTCGAATAGCCTTTGTAGCCTTTCCCAGCCTTTCCCAGCCTTTGGGGTGTTTAGGGTGACCGGCTACGGGCATAAACTTTTCACAGAACAATCAGCTGTTCTTGCTTTCTCAAGGCATGTAAACTATTTAGCAAACTGTGCCATCTTTCTCGCTTGAAATCGGGTCGGATGATCAGTCGTAAGATTGCCCCAAAATTAACATCGACAATCGGTTATCCGGACAAACATATACTCGTCTTATAACTTGTATTCTCAACATGAAATCATAATTGTATCGCTTGTAAACCAGTGTAAACAGCGTTGTGTAGTCCTGCAGAAAAAACAATCGCCATTCGCTTCTTGGAAAACATCATATTTATTGAATTTATTTTATTTATAGAATAACTCAGAAATGACGTAATGGGCGCATTCGATTACAAGCCCCCGCGAGACTTTTGACGTTGTAAGCAACTTGTGGGACAGAGTTGAGGAATATTTTCAGCAAATATTACTAAAATGTTTACCTTGGCAATATATTCTTCACACTGGCATGGAAACAGCAAGCACCTGCGTGACTTAGATGTATTTGATGCAAATTCTGATCAAACGAACGTTCTTAATTAACAGGTATTTTCATTTGTCCAATAAACTGATTGTCCGGATAATTGGTATGACCCCTACACTGTCACTGTACACCTTCAAAGTAGGGAGAAGTTTTTAAACACTAATTCTTTTTAGAAGATGTACCATTTTTTCCAAAATTTCTGTTTTATGTAGTGAAAATAATTCTCCCTCAGCTCAAAATAGGGAGGAGTCAGACCAGTTAGTGAGAATATTTCGCCCACTTCACCCTGTAAACTGATCCCTGCCGATACCCATGAACTTGAGGCTAGTCTTTTTTCTGGGTAGAAGTCAAAACGTATCGATACCCATCAATATTTTTTTTCTGCTGCTTTCTGCGGTATACAGGCCTCCTTCAACTGGCTGAAGATTTTGACCAGTATTTTATTTCGTATTTACATGTACAAAATACAATCAATTATAAGGTTCCCGGTAATTAGACGGCACCCATATTAATATTTAGAGTGGATAGGCCAATGCTCGTGTATTTTGATCATATTTACGCATATATCAGAATCGGGAGACAACCGGATATTCATTTGTATTGCTGCACTAACCAAGGAGTCCTTCATTTACTGGCATTTTAAGTTTTACTGGTGATCACGTGACTCCTTCATCGGTCTCTTATAGTTAGGGCAATAAACCAAGTCTTGCTTGGGTCGAAGTGTGCCAATGCTCGCGCATGTATAAAAATAGTTTTCAGAGTTCCAGATAAGCTTTGTGTCTAAAGCGTACTACACTCCCTGATTTCAAAATCATTGCGTACTTTAATTAAAATTACAAATGGATTATTGATTTTCTTCAAAACTAAATAGGGAACAAATGATAAAAAAATATAACAAATTTAAACATTCACTTATTTGAGCTGCAAAAAGCAAACACTGTTTGCTTTTTGCTGCTCAGCTAAGTGAATTTTCAACTTTATGACAGTATTTTCACTACTCAATTTGAAAATCAATGCGTATTTTCACATTGCTGTGCGTATTATGTACTCCCACTTTTGATAATCAATGCATATTCAGCTAAAATAATTGCGTAAAATACGCCAATACGCACCTTATCTGGAGCGCTGGTGTTTTGAGAAGTTTTGAGGGGAAAATACATCCATATTAATTGTAAACATAAATAAACATCATAAGAACATAAATTAGGAACAATTTTCATACATACATGTACAACACCGTGTCCTTTTGAAATGTGTTAATAGCCAGCATGGTATCTAACTAGTTTCGTAAAAAAATGCGAGAACTTACTCGCATGAGTTGTTGTAACTGCACATATTCCACTTTATAGGCAACAGGTTGCTCTATATTCTTATGTAGTGCAATGTAATTAGGCATATGCGCTTAAGGTATTAGGACATAGATAGATACACCTGACTTCAATGATAATTGCTTCATAAGAGTGATGTGATGCAACATAATATTTTAATATTGTCTTGTTACTGTATACAATATGGAGCATTCAGTTGGCCATCTCCGCCATCTTTGTATGTTCAAGCCATCGTACAGTTTCACCACTTTGTGCGTTTGACACATACAGCAAATAATATGACAGTAAACTAAATAAAAGTTGGTGCAATACATAATAGACACATATGACAATGGCAAACTATACATATGCCAGCAAACTATACAAAAGACGAGATATCTGAGCATTTCTCCCATTGATGTGTAAACTTTTCACAGCCTATGTCAGTTACCAGAGTGTATTGTCCCTGGTGTCTACTCACCTACTATCGGCTTGGCCACAATCAGGGCTCAGTAGAACCTTTCACTTTTAGACAAAAATCAACTTCTTTTTCCAGCTCCAAAGTCATTACCAAACTACAATATTATATATCATGCTTATTTACCCGAAATATCAGTTACATAGCTATCACAGTTTGTTCGCAATACGGGCTGGAAGTTGGTTGGTAAAGGTCGTCACAGACTCTACACAGTTGGTGAAATGTATTTTTTAATTAATAATTGCTTTTGCAAAAACATGATTTATGTGGCAAATGTGCTATTTACAATTAAGTATATGCTAATGTGATTGTATCTCAATAAATGTTTTACAAAATTTCCATCAAAAATAGTTATTCCTCGACAATTGAAATTTGCATCATTTTCAAAAAAAAAGAATTACTGTTCTCTCTGTTCTTTGAAATCAATAACCCCTATCTTAAGAAAGACATTAATAAATGGATAGTTTCGTGGTAATCTGTAATACAGTACTCTGATATATGTATCGTATTGTGCAGGTGTAGTCACGTAGTTTTAATAGTTATTGAGTATCGAATACGTGTATGAAAAAGTGTCACAGACTCTACAAACGGAACAATACATTAATTATGCTGTAAATAACAGAAACATCCTAGCTACTGTGCGCTTTTTCCATGCTAGCGATGTATAATAGTGTGTGTGTAGCTATAGATAGTGATAAACAGTAACATTACAATTTACAAAACTGCTGGATACGCAAAATAACTTAAAAAATATGGTTATTTTTTTCATAAAAGCGCTTGAAATCACATGTATCCATGATCAGAGTATATAAAAAGATAGTGAAATGCGTCCCAACACACATACCTACTGGTTCAAACATGAACACATTTATTAATATAGACAAATAAGTTGCTGTGCTCACAATTAAACTCATTTAATCCAATGTCACAGACTCTACCAAAAATAGAGTAAACAAGAGGGCCATGATGGCCCTAATTCGCTCACCTGACTCCATGAACACCAGAGGAGAATGTGACATTGAGTTCATGTGTTTTAAAAAAAATTATGCTATTTTTAGATGGCGGTCATCTTGGATTAAGCGATGACTGTCATTTTACCAAATCTGAAAATGCTTCACCCAAGGATCTTAACTTCCTATGAAGTTTGGCCAGCATCGGCCATGTGGTTCCTGAGAAAAAGACGTTCAAAATCTTGAATAAATGGACCTTTTGGTGGTCATCATGGATGACATAATCATCCGATTCCGACAAATATTGCACCAGAGCAATCGCCTCATCGATACCTTCAATTTGATATATGGCATGAGCATATTCGGTCAAAAATAAAATTTGACCCCACGGGCCATGCCCATTTTTGACCCCGGGGTCACCATTTTCACAACTTTGAAAGAGCATTGTAAATCGATCATTCCTACCAATTTTAGTCGAAATCCGGCCAGCAGTTCATGAGAAGAAGATTTTTTAAAAATTTAAGAATTTATGCTATTTTTAGACGGCGGCCATCTTGGATTAGTAATGACCTCCATTTTAACAAATCTGAAAAGGGTTCACCCATGGACCATAACTTTTAAGTTTGGCTACCATGGGCCAAGCGGTTCATGTGAAGAAGAATTTTGAAATCTCTAATAAAAGAACGACCTTTTGACATTTCGGCGGCCATCTTGGATGACATAACAATCCGATTTCGACAAAAAATGTACCAGAGTGATCGCCTCATTGATACCTTCGATTTGATATATAACATGACCATATTCGGTCAAAAATAAAATTTGACCCCAATTTGACCCACGGGCCACGCCCATTTCTGACCCCAGTGTCACCATTTTAACAACTTTGCAAGAGCAATGTACATCAATCATTCCTACCAAGTTTCGTCGAAATCCGGCTAGCGGTTCATGAGAAGAAGATTTTTTAAGAATTTATGCTATTTTTAGATGGTGGCCATCTTGGATTAGCGATGACCTCCATTTTAACAAATCTGAAAAGGCTTCACCCATGGACCATAACATTTAAGTTTCGCTACCATGGGCCAAGCGGTTCATGTGAAGAAGAATTTTGAAATCTGTAATAAAAGAACGACCTTTTGACCATTCGGCGGCCATCTTGGATGACATAACAATCCGAATTTGACAAAAAAAATGCACCAGAGTGATCGCCTCATTGATACCTTCAATTTGATATATGACATGACCATATTCAGTCAAAAATAAAATTTGACCCCAATTTGACCCCACGGGCCACGCCCATTTTTGACCCCGGGGTCACCATTTTAACAACTTTGAAAGAGCAATGTACATCGATCATTCCTACGAAGTTTTGTCGAAATCTTGGATTACGTAATGACGTAATTTTAACAATTTTGTAATCCCCCTACCTAAGGACCATGACCATGAAGTTTGGTGACTATAGGCCCAATGGTTACCGAGGAGAAGACGTTTGAAAATGTTCACGGACGACGACGGACACATTGCGGTAACAATGGCTCACATGAGCTTCGCTCAGGTGAGCTAAAAACAATAAAGGGGGCAATGAGCAAGGAAGTATTGTTCAGTGGTTATCATGGATCCCTTGACTTTGTCATGTTACATTTAAAGTAGTAATACCATAGGCACACATGCTTTGGATATAAATAAAATAAATCATCAGTGTTTATACGAACTAACTTTAATGAAGAAACGAAACACGAAATTCAAAACCTCTTAACCACACCGCTATCATTTACTACATGTAGCTGTCCGTCCGGAAAAAGTAGCACTGCTCATGGTCCCGCTGCAAAATGCAGCACAGTTTGTCTCTGCTTGGTCATAATTGTTGGCTGAGGCAAAATGCTTATAATGGAGCTTTTAGGCTCCCATGACTCGTCAGACTTGTTATATGCTTATATTTGTAATGGTTGATATTTTGAATTGGCATTGAATTGAAATATATTGCCAGTAATAATTAATTCTTAGTATATATGACTGCAATTAAGCTTCAGTTCATTGTGTGCTAGTTTGGCAACTATAATAGATTTGAAAAGTGTTTGCGTATGTCAAATGCATGTATCAAAGTCAATTTATATTACACATGAACAACTGACATGTGCATAAAAAGCTATACAATATTGAGACATTTCATTATTGTATTGAATTTTGACAGTATGATGAGTATGCAGTATGGTATACAATCACTAGATTCAATATTATGTTACAAAATGTCTTGCCAAGTAGTTTTAACGATTTTTTTATAATTCAAGTAATTGCGTCACAGACTCTACACCGTCACAGACTCTACATTTTCATATATTCAGGAGGATGGTGACTGTTTCAAGGGATTGCCATTTATAATAATTGTTATTTCCATACTAGAGTGTGGGTTCTCGAACATGGTACAAATATATTTGAACTATATATTAAGCATAAAAAGTTATTTGGGCGTCACAGACTCTACATGTTTTTTACTGAATAAAAAGTTAGATGTTTGAAAGAGCGGTAACAAATGTTTTCGTGAATAAGATATATTATTTTACATAAATTGTCTTCAATGTGGTTAAGTAGCTGATCTTAAGTCATTTGCACCATACTATATGTCCTTTGTCTCTTTGTTATTATATATTTATTAGTAAAGGGGGTAAATTATCTCAAATCTATAACAAACCATGCCTACAGCTAACTTCCAGCTATAATCTTGTTTGTTTAGGTATTATGATAATATAAACGACAGTTGATAGGTAATTGAATCGGTTACAAAGTGGTATATACTAACAACATGAGCTTATTAAGTATGGTTTAATTAAAAACAACTGAAAAGTAACTTTTTTCAAGTGAAAGGTCATAACGCTGAAATTGGGCTAAAAATCACACGACAATTGGCAATATTTTTTTTACAGAAGCTGCTGCATATTTTATTTTTTTTGGGTTTGCGAGATTGAATACTAAAGTGTATTTCCATTGCTAAAATACATCTCTTTGTCATATTTGGAAAGAGATAGAACACTATAACATCCAAAAATAATCTAATGAGCCCTGATTGTGGCCATGCCGAATGCAAGTAATTATGGCTTAGGTAAAGCCATAATTACTTGCATAGTAGGTGAGTAGACACCAGGGACAATACACTCAGGTAACTGCCTACATGTCACTGGATTTGATAGCTAATAACAGAGTACAGTAGTGGGTATATATGGTATGTGTTGTGTGGTTTGCCAGGTAAAAGTGATACACTGTGCGACTTTCTGTGTATTAGCTATTTATAATGGTGGTTCATGTTTGTAAAAACACAGGCACAAACCTGTCCAGAAAACTGATATATTTTACAGTTTTGTATAATATACTTGATAGGAGCCCGTTCTCCTGGCTTTTCTACATGAGATAGCCTCATTATATCGTATGTTCTACTTCACATTTTTCGTTCTTTGTCAAACAGCAGAAAAGGCGAAACTGGCTGATGGCTGGAACACACAAATATGGCCAACTTGGCCACTCCATGTGCCGTATAGGATACAGTAACGAGGCAGTATTCACATATATCATGTTAAACATATATTCTATCACATTTACGAAGCAATTATCTTTGAATCAAACGATGATCAGGTATAGAACGGCTCCTTAAGTTTTTAATTTTTTCTCAATGACTTGTAGACCACCAGCCAGAAATGGAACCCCTCCCCCTGAGGGATTTTTGCAGACTTGTATTTTCCGAAACTACATTCAATTCCGAGTGCCGTATGTCTGTGCTCTGTAACCCGCTGGATGAATGTTTGGCACCATTTTGAAGTGTACCACCCTCAGACTTTTCACAAAAAATCACAATTTTCATTGAAATTCGACTATTTATTATCATTTGAAACAACTGATATGGCATTTGAGTATGTTTTCATAAACTATACAATGGAATAAATTTCCATAAGATAAAATCTTAAATTTCCGATGAAGAATTTTACATGTTTTTTCAAAATCCAAGATGGCGTCCAAGATAGCTAACAGATTTAGCATTTTTATGATTGTGATAAAACTGTTGATTCTTTTTTTTGTGACCAAGATTCACGATATTAATCAAAGAAAGATTCTGAACAGTTGGAAAATAAAATTCATTGGATTTCTCATATAAATTCAAAATGGCATCCAAGATGGCGGCATATTGTTTGTTATTATTAAAGTCATTATTGTCGAAAAAACAATTTGTTATTGTCGGAAAAGCGCTAATTATATTGCAGAATCTTCACAAAAATATTTAAAGAAGCATTCAGAAAGGCGTGCCGACTTATTAATGCTATTTAATTCACAACAAAGAAAGAATGATGGCGTCCAAGATGGTGGCTAATTTTAGTATACATGTACATTGTACATGTATCATGCCGCTATAAGACAATAATAATAGCCACTGTTTATTATGCCCCCGCCACAGAATGGGGAGGGGGGCATATAGTGTTACCGGCGTCCGTCCGTCCGTCCCGAAACCGTAATGCCACAATGGTCCTCTACCGCCCTGTGACAAATCCACATTCGTCCTGCCCCTGCTAAGCCCAGGGTCAAGGTCACAGACTTGGTGCGTTCAAAACTTTAACTCTCGGGTAAATGGCTTATGATTTCTGTTTCCTTGTTTTCAATGTGTCTCATTTTCTTTGGCCGTCAGCGGGGGCATTTGTGTGCCGACAGGCCACATTTCTAGGTTATGATTTAAAAAAAAAGCACGCATGTAAAGCAGTAGCACATTTACCAAATTATTGTATAATATAAGATACCATGCCATCTATTGGACAGAAAAAAAACTTTCAAATCCTAACCAAAAATGAAAACATGGAGTTGAGTGTCGTATTCTGGATGACTGTCTTCACCTTCGTCATCCGCGTCAGTTTCTGCTGGCTTAGTGTGTGTGTGGTTTACTGCAACTTGTAAGTGGCATACACTTGCAGTAGTGTAGTGGTTTAGGCAAAAATTACCAAATTTGGCACAGTTATATGAGGTGAATACAAGTTTGAATGTTGTAAAGTACTAGAATCTATCATGAAATGAATAAAGTATCATTGAATTTCGATTTTTTATTCGACCCCCCCGGACATGGATTATCTCCACCTTTTCGACTTAGAATTTCTCAATTTTGCCTTGTAAGAAGTAAAACTGTTCAACTGTAATAGCTAGGGACTTGAAACTTGGTGTGTGCCTTTCTGATGGTGTGTCAATGCACAAAGTGAATTCCGATTTTTGTCTTCGACCCCTGGTGGTGAATTATCTACCCCTTTTCGACTTAGCTAATTTATCTGGTTTACCTATTTTTTACTTGTCGATTGACCTCTAACAACTTAATATCGTCGTTCATTTATACCCACATGTAAATCCATATTTACTCACATAGTATAGGCTAGTAGACACCAGACAATACACACAGCTAACTGTTTAGATGTCACTGGATTTGATATAGTACATGTACATGTATATCCAGGGATTCCGCAGGGGAAAATAAAAAAATAGCCACTTCAAAAAAAATAATTAAAAAAAAAAGAAAAAAAGAAAAAAAAAGAAAGGAATAACCAATAGGATTAAAATAAACAATCGGCGATAAAAAATTACAATTTTCGAAAAAGAATCTTTTTTTTTTTGAAAATTGTAATGTTTTATCGCCAATTGTTTATTTTTATCGCCAATTGTGAAAGTGGCGATCGCCAGCGGAATCCCTGTATATCAACCACACTGTGTATTTATGCCCCCTACGCGATAGCAACAGGGGCATATTGCGTTGCTTTTCAGGTTCCCCCCCGTACACACGCCTGTACGTCCGTTACTTTTGTCAACATTCTCAAAATGTACGTAAGCTATGGCTGACACTTTTCCGAAATACTGTACTGTGCTATATGTAACTACACATGCATGGGTGGATTCAGGGGGGGGGGGCGGACCCGGCGCGCGCCCCCCCCACTAAAATTCGCCGAGTAAAGATTTTTTACAAGTTACAAGGCACGTTTCATGCCAAGTGCCATGTATTCCATGCATTTTTCGGTCGTTTTCTTATTGTTTCAAAATTTAAACGTTTTCAATCAAAAATCATGTCTAAACATACTGTGACAGTGTCAATATTTTTGCTCCAATATGCGCCAGAACGCAGGAAAAGCGATGTAGATTTCCAAATTTTCTGGGGGGCAAGCGCTATCCCGAGCTCAGCTCGGTCGACTATTTTGCAATACTTGACTATATTTTCGTTCGATAATATAGTCTAGTATTGCAAAATAGTTACACCCCCCTAACCCGAAATCCTGGATCCGCGCCTGACATGGGCCATACATGTATATGTTCTCCCCATATGAAGCTTCACTGCACTATTATAATATTTAGTGTTAATAATAGAGTAGTGGGTATATGGTATGACATTGTGTTGTGCGCTTGGCCAGGTAAAAGTGACACAATGTGCCATTTTCTGTGTATGAGGCTATTTACAATGTTGATTTGTGTTGTGAAAAGAACGGGCACACAACTCTCCAGACAAAATGACATATTTTACAGTTTCAAAAGTGCACTCCATCCAAATAACAGGTGCCCGTGACATAATATACCCACCGTGCCCGTGACATAATATACCCACCGTGGTCTCTATCAGTAAATTATTAAATGATAAAAAGTACATAGTGGGTATTTGTAATGTTTAAAACTAGTGGAATAGTTACTATAGGAATGAATGAAGTTGAGGATGAGTTTCACTATAGGAATGAATGGCCTTTTTGTGGAATTTATCGGGGTATACTTGGAAAAGTCGGACGGGAATACTGGACGAAGGCCGGAAGGCCTCGTCCAGTATTCCCGCGACTTTTCCAAGTTTATATCCCCGATAAATTCCACAAAAAGGCCATTCATTCCTTATAATTCCAGCATTTTAAATAAATTTATCAAGAAATGTGTTTATTTTCGGTTTTCTTAATAATTATTTTAACTGCGCCTGACGGTTACGGACAATAGTTCGGTATGGAGTTTACTGGAATATAAATTTTGGACAGAGACTTGCTACGGACCAATCAAATGTTAGGGAATTGTGTAAATATTTTTGTGCTGGAATTATACAATTATAGCCTTATTTAATTAATATAAAGAACATTTTGTGCTTAATATATGGGGACCCAACTTTAATATTTTGATAATATTTGCGTAAATGTTGCATATTCCTGGGGTTTTCAGCATTGTCTGTATCAAGTAAGACACATAACATGTCAAACTCAGGCGCGGATACAGAAATAATTGCAGGAGGGGGGGGGTGGTCTGAAGTTCCAAATCGGCGTAGTTGACCTCCGCGAGCGTGAAGCGCAATGCGCATCAGAAAGTCCTCCCCCATGAAATTTTTAAATGCCAGATCGCCGCAGATGCAATTTCCTGACACCTAGGCCACGAAAAAAGTCATCCAACTATTCGATTATTGTAGATTTTCTTCTTTTTTTTTTGAAAATATTTTGAAATTGTTACACAGTTATGTGAAGCCTCATATTGCTTGTGTGATCTTTGCAGAATGATGTCTCAAAATCAGCCACAGGTGCAAGTGCCGATAGCAGTGAGGTAAGATGCCAGGGATTCCGCTGGCGATCGCCACTTTCGCAATTGGCGATAAAAATAAACAATTGGCGATAACAAATTACAATTTTCGATTTTTTTTAAAATTTATTTTTGAAGTGGCAATTGTTTTTATTTTAAGCAGCGGAATCTCTGAGATGCATGTACATGCAGCTTTTGTTTCCAATCCAGTTTCACTGAGATATATGGCCTGACTCTGGCACCACATGTACCTCCCTATTACAGCCGATATTGATTTGAAAGAAATGCAGTATTTTCGTAAATATAATAGAAAGTGGACATTATTTTTTAGGTCATGTGAAATTAACTTTCGACTATCAATTTCAAAAGATATTAATGATTTTAAAAATCAATATCAGTGAATCTATGGGATTTAGTACTAAACCCATTGACCCAGCCTTAGCTGATAGGCCGTTAAACACCAACACACAAACAAACAAGGTGCACACGCTATTACCACCGCTATTATTGCCTGAAATATTGCATTTTTCACTTTTTGTTGGAAAAAACCCTAGTTTTCCCTACTTTTCTAGAAAAAATTGCCCTACTTTTGCCCTACTTTTTGTTGATTGGCCAGGGGCCTATTTCATCAACATTGCAAAGTATACTTTCCTAGCAAAGTATACTTTGAGGGAGAAATTTTCAATTTTAGAATAAATTTATTAATTTTTATTATACTGAATTTATTACATTATCACAGCCAATTTTGGCTGTGATAATGTAATAAATTCAGTATAATAATTCTGCATACTTTTAATCATCAAATATATGCAGTTGTTAGTTCTATATGAAATTATGCATTTCAGGAAAAATAAATGATTGCTCCCTCAAAGTCCAGCAGGCGGCCGTGGGTATCCGTGAGCCTCTGCTCACTTGCTCTAGTTCCAAGCTGAGTCTGATAATCTGTGAAATGACACTAGCCAGGGCCCGGTTGCTCAAAGCTTCTGTTAGCTTAACAGACTGTTAAATCCTTAGCATTGCTAAGGATTTAACAGTCTGTTAAGCTAACAGAGGTTTTTAGCAACCGGGCCCTGGTATTCTATTTATTAAGTACTGTTATTGGTTATGATATGCACAAATGTTATGTTGCCTTAGTTAGGACCCTGCCGAGAATCGTGCCTATATGTTTCGCCCTGTCTGTCTTTCTTTGCGTCTGTCTGTCTATTTATTTTTTGAAAGATTTGTAAGAGTTTCTCAAATCTCCTAATATTTTAATTTCTGTTTGCCTTCAGCTAATATTTTCATATTGCACACATGCATTACTTACTAACTATACATCATTCCACAGTAATACAATTACCCTCACTACTGATCGTCCGTCCGTCCGTCCGTCCGTCCGTCCGTGTCCGTCCGGGCACACATTAGGGTACTTATGTGGCTAGCCCCACAGGGTTATGGACTTGTTAAAGGATAGGTTTGGTTATAATTAGCCACCTAAAAAATCGTTTTATGTGGCTAAAAACCGTTTTATGTGGCTAATATTTAACATGTGATAAGCCACATAAGTACCCTAATGTAAGAACGTCCGTCCGTCCATCCGTCCGTCCGTCTGTCTGTCTGTTTATGTATTTGAAAGTTTTTGTAAGAGTTGCTCAAATCACTTGTAGTTTCTGTTTGCCTTCAGCTAATATCTTCATATTGCACACATGCATTACCGAGTAACTGTACATAATTCCACATTAACATGATTAATACAATTACGGTACCCTCGCTACTGATCGTACGTCCGTCCGTCTGTCTGTTTATTAATTTGAAAGTTTTTATAAGAGTTTCTCAAATCACCTATAATTTCTGTTTGCCTTCATCTAATATCTTCAGTTTGCACACATATATTACTTAGTAACGAAACATCATTCCACATTAATACAATTACCCTCGCTACTGATCGTACATCCATTCGTCTGTCTGCTTATTAATTTGAAAGTTTTTGTAAAAGATTCTCAAATCACCTATAATTTCTGTTTGCCTTCAGCTAATATCTTCATATTGCACACATGCATTACTTAGTAATGATACATCCTTCCCCATTAATACGATTACCCTCGCTACTGACCACATTTTCTAGCTAACATTATTTATTAACCAGAACATTTTTACATTGCATCATTATACTGACGTCATTGCATAACGTCATGTAACGTTGTTCAACCAGTGTCAGACCTGGGTTGACCGAGATACATTGTCAATGCCCGATTCAGTGTTTTGTTATTGATCACTTTGTATGTGATCAGTGTGTACCGAGTTACTTCTATAAGCAGACCTCTCGTGTTGCAGTTTTCCCAGGAGAAGTTTGAGTGCGAGTTGGTCTGGTGTGTCCAACAACTACGGCTCGGGCTAGCCTCCCAGAGTGCCACCTCCAGGCAAGGTAACGTAACAAACCTGTCACCTCCAGGCAAGGTAACGTAACAAACGTGTCACCTCCAGGCAAGGTAACGTAACAAACCTGTCACCTCCAGGCAAGATTAGGCAAGATAACATAACATACTTGCCACCTCCAGGCAAGGTAACATAATGAACCTGCCACCTCCAGGCAAGGTAACATAATGAACCTGCCACCTCCAGGCAAGGTAACATAATGAACTTGCCACCTCCAGGCAAGGTAACGTAAGGAACCTGCCACATCCAGGCAAGGTAAAACCCAATAACGAAACCTGCCACCTCCAGGCATAAGGTAACGTAACAAACCTGCCACTCCAGACCAAGATAACATAACGTACTTGTCACCATCCAGGCAAGGTAACATAACGAACCTGTCACCTCCAGGCAAGGTAACATAAGTACCTGCCACCTCCAGGCAAGGTAACATAACGAACCTGCCACCTCCAGGCAAGGTAACATAACAAACCTGCCACCTCCAGGCAAGGTAACGTAACAAACCTGCCACCTCCAGACAAGATAACATAACGTACTTGTCACCTCCAGGCAAGGTAACATAACGAACCTGTCACCTCCAGGCAAGGTAACATAAGTACCTGCCACCTCCAGGCAAGGTAACATAAGGAACCTGCCACCTCCAGGCAAGGTAACGTAAGGAACCTGCCACCTCCAGGCAAGGTAACATAACAAACCTGTCACCTCCAGGCAAGATAACATAACATACTTGTCACCTCTAGGCAAGGTAACATAACAAACCTGCCACCTCCAGGCAAGATAACATAACATACTAAGGAACACGTAAGGAACCTGCCACCTCCAGGCAAGGTAACATAACAAACCTGTCACCTCCAGGCAAGATAACATAACACATACTTGTCAACTCTAGGCAAGGTAACGTAACAAACCTGCCACCTCCAGACAAGGTAACATAAGTACCTGTCACCTCCAGGCAAGGTAACATAACAAACCTGCCACCTCCAGACAAGGTAACATAAGTACCTGTCACCTCCAGGCAAGGTAACATAACATACTTGTCACCTCTAGGCAAGGTAACGTAACAAACCTGCCACCTCCAGACAAGGTAACATAAGTACCTGTCACCTCTAGGTAAGGTAACGTAACAAACCTGCCACCTCCAGACAAGGTACATAAGTACCTGTCACCTCCAGGCAGGTAAAAAACATAAACATACTTGTCCACTCTAGGCAGGTAAATTAACAAAACCTGCCCACCTCAAAGGAAAGTTAATATCTAAATTTTGTCACCTCCTAGGCAGATAACATAACATACTTGTCACCTTAGGCAAGGTCACAAATACCAGGGCAACTGCCACCTCAGGCAAGATAACATAACATACTTGTCACCTCTAGGCAAGATAACATAACATACTTGTCACCTCTAGGCAAGGTAACGTAACAAACCTGCCACCTCCAGACAAGGTAACATAACAAACCTGCCACCTCAAAAGACAAGGTAAAAGATAAATAAGTACCTGCCTCCTCCAAAAGACAAGGTAAACATACAAGTACTGCCACCTCCAGACAAGGTAACATAGGAACCTGCCACCTCCAGACAAGGTAACATAAGTACCTGCCACCTCCAGACAAGGTAACATAAGGAACCTGCCACCTCCAGGCAAGGTAACATAAGTACCTGCCACCTCCAGGCAAGGTAACGTAACGAACCTGCCACCCCCAGGCAAGGTAATGTAACAAACTTGTCACCTCCTGGCAAGGTAACGTAACGAACCTGTCACCCTCAGCTATTTTGTCCGTGCTGCATTTTCTCATTTCGGTGTTCACCATCAGTTGCAGAAAATAATTTTTGAATTGGATACCTTGAGATTTAGTTTAAATGCATGCACCATTATCTGTAGGGTTGGTGAATAAGTTGACCACAGTTCACAGTGAGGTCACATGATACAGTAATTTCCTTTTACTTCTTTATGTCCTATTTCTTAGATTTAGAAACATAAGTGTGCCTGTGACTTGAGAAATAGCTTATGGGATTTATGACTGGCGTACATGTAGCTCCTGATAAAATAGCACTCCTGTAGTCTGATAATTAAGGAGCCCCGCAGGGGACATGGACGAAATAACAATTTGTTCCCTCAATTTAACAATTTGTTCCCTTGAATTAACAATTAGTTCCCACGATATAACAATTCGTTCCCACGAATTAACAATTTGTTCCCACAAAAGAACAATTCGTTCCCTCGAATTAACAATTCGTTCCCACAAAATACCAATTCGTTCCCTCGAATTAACAATTCGTTCCCACAAAAGAACAATTTGTTCCCTCGAATTAACAATTCGTTCGCACAAAATACCAATTCGTTCCCTCGAATTAACAATTTGTTCCCACAAAATAACAATTTGTTCCCTCAATTTAACAATTCGTTCCCACGATATAACAATTCTGTTCCCACAAAGTAACAATTGTTATATCATGGGAACGAATTGTTATTTTGTGAGAACAAATTGTTAAATTGAGGGAACAAATTGTTAATTCGTGGGAACAAAGGGAACAAATTGCTAAATTGAGGAAACAAATTGTTATTTCATGGGAATGAGAGAACGGATTGTTATTTCGTGGGAATTTTTTTTTATTTCGTGGGAACGAATTAACCCTTTGAACCTGAAAGCCCGCTATATCGGTTTATGCAAACAGTGCAGATCCAGATGAGACGGCTCGTAACGAGCCGTCTCATCAGGATCTGCACTGTTTGAAAGTAATTTTCATATTTTTGAGAACAACAAATACCCCCTTTTTAGCTCGACTATTCGAAGAATAAGTAGAGCTTATGTTGTCACCCCGGCGTCGGCGTCGGCGTCGGCGTCACGCCTTGGTTAAGGTTTTTAGTCAAGCTTGTATATGGAATACTACTGGCCCTACACCCACCATACTTGGACAACTTCATCTCCTAGTGATGCACATCAATAACCCCTGATATATATTTGACCTTGACCTACATTTCCTCTTGAATTACTTTCTTTAATTCCCCTTGGTTAAGGTTTTTAGTCAACCTTGGTTAAGGTTTTTTGTCAAGCTTGTACATTGAATACTATTGTGCATCCAGACACCATACTTCCACAACCTTTTCTCATAGGTATGTACATCAATAACCCCTGATCTATATTTGACCTTCACCTACATTTCCTCTTCAATTACTTACTTAATTCCTTTTGGTTAAGGTTTTTAGTCAACCTTCTATATGGAATACTATGGCCCTACACCCACCATACTTGGACAACTTCATCTCCTAGTGATGTACATCAACAACCCTGATCTATATTTGACCTTGACCTACATTTCCTCTTGAATTGCTTAATTCCCCTTGGTTAACGTTTTTAGTCAAGCTTGTAGATGGAATACTCCTGGCCCTACACCAACCATACTTGGACAACTTCATCTCCTAGTGATGTACATCAACAACCCCTGACCTATATTTGACCTTGACCTACATTTAACCTTGAATTACTTACTTAATTCCCTTGGTTAAGGTTTTTACTCGACCTTGGTTAAGCTTTTTACTCAAGCTTGTACATGGAATACTATTGTGCATACAGACACCATAATTGGACAACCTTTTCTCATAGTGATGTACATCAATAACCCCTGATCTATATTTGACCTTGACCTACATTTCCTCTTGAATTACTTACTTAATTCTCTTTGGTTAATGTTTTTAGTCAAGCTTGTAGATGGAATACTCATGGCCCTACACCAACCATACTTGGACAACTTCATCTCCTAGTGATGTACATCAACAACCCCTGACCTATATTTGACCTTGACCTACATTTAACCTTAAATTACTTACTTAATTCCCCTTGGTTAAGGTTTTTTACTCAACCTTGGTTAACGTTTTAGTCAAGCTTGTAGATGGAATACTATTGTGCATACAGACACCATACTTGGATAACTTTTTCTCATATGGATGTACATCAATAACCCCTGACCTTTATTTTACCTTCACCTACATTTAACCTTCAATTACTTGGTTAATGTTTATAGTCAAGCTTGTATATGGAATACTTCTGGGCCTACATCAACCATACTTGGACAACTTCATCTCCTAGTGATGTACATCAATAATCCCTGACCTATATTTCACCTTGACCTACTTTTATCCTTGGATTACTTAGTTATCTCCCCTTGCTTACGTTTTTTACTCAAGCTTGTATATGGAATACTCCTGGGCCTACAGCAACCATACTTGGAAAACCACGCATCTACGTCCAAGGTCAAGGTCACTGTTGAAGGTCAAAGGTCAAACCTATTGAAATTCCCTTCCGCTCTATATCTTCTACACCGATGCATGGATTATCAAATGGCTTGGCACAAATGTTTCTCATGATGAGAAGGTGTGTCGCGATCAATAACCACGCACCTATGTCCAAGGTCAAGGTCACAGTTGAAGGTCAAAGGTCAAACCTATTGAAATTCCCTTCCGCTCTATATCTTCTACACTGATGCATGGATTATCAAATTGCTAACCACGCACCTACGTTCAAGGTCACAGTTGAAGGTCAAACCTATTGAAATTCCCTTCCGCTCTATATCTTCTACACTGATGCATGGATTATCAAATGGCTTGGCACAGATGTTTCTCATGTTGAGAAGGTGTGTCACAATCAATAACCACGCACCTACGTCCATGGTCAAGGTCACAGTTGAAGGTCAAAGGTCGAACCTATTGAAATTCCCTTCCGTCTACTCACTCTACACCGATGCATGGATTATCAAATGCCTTGGCACAAATGTTTCTCAGGATGAGAAGGTGTGTCGCGATCAATAACCACGCACCTACATCCAAGGTCAAGGTCACAGTTGAAGCTCAAAGGTAAAAAATATTGAAATTCCCAAATGGCTTGGCACAAATGTTTCTCACGATGAGAAGGTGTGTCGCGATCAATAACCACGCACCTACGTCCAAGGTCAAGGTCACTGTTGAAGGTCAAAGGTCAAACCTATTGAACTTCCCTTCCTCTCTATGTCTTCTACACCGATGCATGGATTATCAAATGGCTTGGCACAAATGTTTCTCGTGATGAGAAGGTGTGTCCCGATCATAACCACGCACCTATGTCCAAGGTCAAGGTCACAGTTGAAGGTCAAAGGTCAAACCTATTGAAATTCCCTTCCGCTCTATATCTTCTACACTGATGCATGGATTATCAAATTGCTAACCACGCACCTACGTCCAAGGTCACAGTTGAAGGTCAAAGGTCAAACCTATTGAAATTCCCTTCCGCTCTATATCTTCTACACCGATGCATGGATTATCAAATGGCTTGGCACAGATGTTTCTCATGACGAGAAGGTGTGTCGCAATCAATAACCACGCACCTACATCCAAGGTCAAGGTCACAGTTGAAGGTCAAAGGTCAAACCTATTGAAATTCCCTTCCACTCTATATCTTCTACACCGATGCATGCATTATCAAATGCCTTGGCACAAATGTTTCTCAGGATGAGAAGGTGTGTCTCGATCAATAACCACGCACCTACGTCCAAGGTCAAGGTCATAGTTGAAGGTCAAAGGTCAAACCTATTGAAATTCCCTTCCGCTCTATATCTTCTACACCGATGCATGGATTATCACACTATGCCCAGGGTGAAGGTCACAGACTTGATGCGTTTGAAACCTTAACGCTCGGCTAAATGGCTTATGATAAAAAATGCCTCATTTTCTTTGGCTGCCAGTGGGGGTATTCGTGTGCTGACAGGCCACATTTCTAGTTTCCCTTGGTTAATGTTTTTAGTCAACCTTGGTTAAGGTTTTTATGTAGGCCGCAGCCACCTTCTTTGTCAAGCTATGTGTACATCGACACCCTCGTAGTCGAGCTATGCTGTTCTCCTACAGCTCTTGTTATAAATGGAAGTCTGAAAATCATTTTGCGATGATTGGATTGGTTGCAAAATTAACATATCGCAGCCCATTCAGTTACTTAGGGGTAAAGGGTTAATAAAAAAGAATTCTACGTCCCCTGCGGGGCTCCGTAGATAATGATCTATAGTGCTTGTTAGAAGTATGACTGTTGACGTGTCACAGATGCACAGGCTGATTTGGATCTACACTGGTCGCACATTTCTGTAGTCACATCTTTGGCACAAGTTACCGAACATTTTATTTCAGCACAAGAAGCCAAGAAGGTGCTGAAAATTCTGCAAAGTTCTAAATCACCAATGGTGAAGAAGAGACAAGCAATGCGAAACACGTTTGGAGATTATCGTAAAAAGATGCGAGAAGAAGAGGTGAAAAGTGCAGCAGGTACAATGGAGCATCACAGGTTGAAGTAACTGACCGAGGTCTATACATACATTAAATATACCTAAAAGCATTAATAATTGAAGAAAAAAAATAAGCTAAACAAATTATTTTTTTACTCCCTCATATACACAGAAAAGTATGAGAGAGTAAACAAATATTTTGTTTAGCTTATATTTTTTTTCCCTTATGCTTTTAGGTATATTTAATGTATTTATAGACCTCGGTCCGTTACTTCAACGTGTGTGGAGCATCTGACCACCCGGGGGGCTTACCAGTGTGTCTAGTATAGAGGGGTTCAATTTAACAGAAATTACAGTGTATGTTCATTATTACACAGCATGCAAACATTTATGCAGTACTCCTATTTGTGTCTGGGCGAGAGAAGCTCCACTGTAGTTGAGTGAGATGAGCTCTAACTGTGTTCCAATACGGTCAAACCACTGCTGGAGACTTCCGACACTCCACGGCCATTTTGGTTTCTCTACTATCGTGAAACAACGGTATATCATGTAGAGAATCATGTCAACATTAAATACATTCATGCTTTCTGGGTGTCCGTTTTGAGGAGTTCTACTGGATGTTGCTTATTTTATAGCCTCATTAGTGAACAGGATGTGCAAGATACACTATAGACGCCGCTTTTTCCGTCGTCGTTGTCATCCAAAATGTCATAAACTTTGTACAAGTTTCTTCATCATCTTATAACATTACTGTTACTTGATGGATTGCTTCAATATTTGGACACTTGATACATGTGAGCATTTGGAACACAGTTATGCCAACATTATCATGATATTTACCTTTTTGACCTTCACATGGTTGTAGAAACAACCTTGACCTTTTTCGTGTTTTAAGCTTGCACTTCTCTGACGGTTTTTGTGATGCTTACTTTAGCGCATGCCCATGATCATGTCAAATGCCTCGGCTTGTTTTTATTTGAAGTTTCATGAATTATTGATTTTATTGCTAAACAAATCAAATTTCACATGGGGCAAAAGGGGCTGGAGAGCGAGCGACCTGCAAGGTCGAAAAATAAATAGACTCCGAAACCTGGCGAGGTAGCTTGGAACTGATGTAACTAAGAAATGAAAAGTTAGATTTTGAAAATCGATCAACAAATTAAAAAAAACATTTAAAAAAATCTATTTTTAGCCCTCATGTTAAATTCCCATTGTTTTTTTGCAATACAATCAATATGTGATGGAATTTCATCAATGCATTTTATTGAGGAGGGTGACTTCTTTGTTACTGATCAAAATGTACTTACATTTACATACTTTTTACATTTATGATGTTTAATAGCCAAAACGTTTGTCGGCAGCAAAGTGTGAATAGACAGTAGTTGGAACAGCACGGCCACATTAACCCTTAAAATGCTGGAAACAAATATTGTTGTCTGCTGTTTTTCTTTTGACACAGTGTACTTGTAAATTCTGCAAACTTGTGCTATGGATTTGTTCCATTATACGGTTCGACAATATCCAAATGTGGGTAAACGTTTGCCGTGGCACTCGGGAACTGTTTGAACCCCAAGGCCGTAGGCCGCGGGTTCAAACAGTTCCCGAGTGCCGCGGCAAACGTTTACCCACGGCTGGACATGGTCGAACGTTATTGTTACATTTCCGTCGGAAATATCATGCAATGAAAGCATATATATGTAGTACTTTGGGTACTGCTCCATTCAAACTGTTGATTTACACATGCATATTCCGGAGCAGTAGTATACGTCGCGTGATGCAGCCACGCCAATTTCAAAATATCAGTGCAACCGTTGTTAACTGGTCCGTTTGTTTGTTTGTTGGGAGTTAACGGCCTATCAACAGCTAAGGTCATTTAAGGCCGGGTCAATGGGTTTAGTACTAAATCCCATATATTACCCGTACAAGTACATGTACATGTTCAAGTACATGTACAAATGGGGGAAAATCCCAAAATCAGAACTGAATATTTACAATAACAAAACTATATATTCAGCCCTGAAATCAGAATAATCCTGACCTGATGCCAGGTCCTCACCACACCAGAATCACTTGGACCCTCCCAAAAGCAGTAGGATCAGTAATAATCTTACTACTTTTATAATGGGCAATAACCTAATTCAACTCCCAGGTAACTAAAGAGCCAAAGATAAAAACGTACCTGAGGGCCAAACCAGGCAAATCGTGATCCTATAAGGAGGAACCAATACCGTTAATTTACGCCGTCTCATTCGCCCGAACACCACCCACTGTTAACTGGTCTGATGACGTAATGGCACGTTCTAGTAACGTCACGATACACATGCATTACGTAGGTGTTGACTTGGGACCGGAATGAGCATTGTCTACAGCCATGGTCAAACAGCACGCGCTGTACGTTTGAACATGGCTGTGAGCGGTGTCGAACAACGGCAGTCATGTAACAATATCAGCTTTACGAACACCAAGGGGAAATAAATCCTGTCATTCATATGGAAAACTATTGCCTGTTACAGCGGCGAAGAAAGTGAAGCTGTCGTCCGGTGTGGAGATGGGCAGCGTAAAATCTCAGTTCTACAAGAAGAGTGGAAGCCAGTCAAGTGGCGAGCTGCCCCGCGACACAACCCTGGATGTCGAGGACAACAGAGGGGCGGTCAATCAGACGTGTGAAGAGGTTCAGAATACATTCAAATTCAACTTCAATATAAGTTTGACTGATGATGATTCGGGGAAGGTTGATGAGAAAGAGAACTGTGAGAACGCCGGCAGGGATAATAGATCACAATGGAAACCAACTGTGTGTTCTTCTTCAGGTGACGCTGGCTCTGCTGGTTTCACATTTGAGAGGAGCGATAATGCATTCAAATTTAACTTCAGTGATTCAAATAAAACTTGATCTTGTGTTGTAAAAATAAATAAAAAATACATGTATTCATGTACTATCAATGTCGCCCCCAGTTGTCGATTTCACCAAAATGACTGGCATACTTATCTAGCTAAGTATACTTTAATCATTTATTTTTCCCAAAATGCATTATTTGATATAGAACTAACGACTGCGTATCTTTGATGATTAAAATAATTAATATACATAAAAATATGCATAATTATTATACTGAATTTATTTCATTATCACAGCCAAAATGGCTGTAGTAATGTAATAACTTCAGTATAATAAAAATTAATAAATTTAACCTTAATTTGAATGTTTCTCCCTCAAAGTGTACTTAGCAAGATAAGTATACTTAGCAATTTTGGTGAATTGTTTGTTGGGGTTTAACGGCCTATCAACAGCTAAGGTCATTTAAGGCCGGGTCAATGGGTTTAGTACTAAATCCCATATATTACCTGTACAAGTACATGTACATTTTCAAGTACATGTATAAATAGGGGGAAAATCCCAAAATCAGAACATAATATTTACAATAACAAAACTATATTCAGCCCTGAAATCAGAATAATCCTGATCTGATGTCAGGTCCTCGCCACACCAGAATCACTTGGCCCCTCCCAAAAGCAGTAGGATCAGTAATAAACTTACTACTTTTATAATGGGCAATAACCCAATTTAACTCCCAGGTAATAAAAGAGCCAAAGACAAAAACGTACCGGAGGGCCAAACCAGGCAAATAGTGATTCCTATAAGGAGGAACCCCTACCATTAATTTACGCCATCTAGTTCGCCCGACCACCACCTACCAATTTCGGTGAAATCGGCTACAGATGAGCATGTACTGTAGCGGGTGTTAGCTCGTCTAGAACTAGGTACACTGGTCAGAATATCATTAACCCTTTCACCGTTAAGTATCTGACCCTTTAACACTTGATGTGCATGATCAAAAAATTACCTGAATTTAAAAATGTGATCTGAATTCTATCGGTGATGTAGTCGATGACCTAGTGTCTAGTCAAAGCAAGGTACGTGGCTACCAAATGCGAGCGCCCCAGTGGGAAACATGTATGCTATATTTAGCAATAATAATAATAAATTCTTTTTTATTTAATTTTACTTTCTCTTGAAATGCGGGACGCATTATTTTGTGGCATTGTCCGTCCTTCCGTAAACTTGTAGTCTTGTACCGCGAACTAGTCCTACAGTTTTCCACTGATCAAGTTCATACTTCCCACACATGTTTGTCGTTTGTTTGTTTATTGGTGTTTTAACGGCCTATAAAAAGAGCCAAACATAAAAACTTACCCCAGGGCCAAACCAGGCAAATCGTGATCCCGATAATCAGGAACCCTTACCGTTAATTTACGCCGTCGTGTTCGCACGACCAACCACCCACCACAAATCAATCCATCCATCAATCAATCAATCAATCACAGATACACAATGGCAATACCCATGTTCATTTATGAGCCACTATCGTATACATGTATCCATGCAACCATTCAACCTGAACCATATTAGAAAAGTCCGAAATAATTAGACAAATTAAAGGTTAAATGGACGGAACTTTTTTTAAGGCAAAATATTATAATGGAAACAATTCAAACAAGTATAAAATAAAACATGAAACATTAATAGATTTTATTTATTTTCAATGATGTGAACATGAGTAACATGCGCAGTGGAACCTCTCTAAAATGGTCACAGTCCTGTTCAGAAAGTTTGTTTGTTTGTTTATTGGTTTTTAACGGCCTATCAACAGCTAAGGTCATGTAAGGCCGGGCAAACGGGTTCGATCCCGTTTTAACCTGCTGCATTGGGGGGAAAATTCCAAAATCAGAACTTAATATTTACATCGAGAAACAATATATTCAGCCCTGAAATTAGAATAACCTGACCTGGTGGCAGGTCCATACCACACCAAAGTCACTTGGCCCCTTCCCCTAAAATAGGATTACGAATAATCGTAATACTCACATAAGGGGTATAACCAGATTCAACTGTCACATACAAAATGCCAAAGACATTATGTAAGGGCCAAACCAGGTCTCCAGTCGGGATTCCGGTAAGAATTAACCCCGATCGTTAAATTACCCATCGCGTGCTCCCACCTGCCACCCACTCCCACAATATCAGAAAGGTTCTACTGATTAACATTTTTGTGTGCTTTGTAATCTCAATCTGGGGCCTGTTTCACTAAACTTTGTACGACTAAAATCTTCGTAAGTGCAAATTTAGAATCGTCTGGAAATTTCAATTGATGGATTTACATTTATTGAGCATAGGCTGCATAAGTTGTTTTTCTTGTAAACAAATATTGGATTTACATTTATTGAGCATAGGTTGCATATGCAGCCTATGCTCAATAAATGTAAATCCAATATTTGTTTACAAGAAAAAGTTGTTAATGAACATTTTAGTCGTAGGAAGTTTAGTGAAACGTGCCCCAGACCAATAATTTTGTTGATAACTTGTTTGCACCTCGTCTCGTAGGGCCAGGAGGCAATGATATACAGTACTTGTAGCCTATTTCATCAAAATTACAAGTACACTTTCAATTAAGAATTAATTTATTAATTTTTATTATACTGAATTTATTACATTATCATAGCCATTTTGGCTGTGATAATGTAATAAATTCAGTATAATAAGTCTGCATACTTTTAATCATCAATTATATGCAGTCGTTAGTCCTATATGAAATAATGCATTTTGGGAAGATAAATGATTACTCCCTCAAAGTATACTTTGCTAGATAAATATACTGAGCAATTTTGGTGAAATCGGCTACTTAACTATCTTTTTATCATTGTTTTATTTCTGAACGACTTATCTGTTTTATGTATGGCTCTCGGACTGAAACAGGGACATTGTGACATAATTAGCCCTTGAAAAATATTTTCCAAGATCTTGCAATGAACCTACTGTCTAGCTAGCTGTTCCACGTTTTGCTGCCGACAAACTTTTGGCTATTAAACACATTAAATCTAAAAAATATTTAAAACTAAATACTTTTTCATCAATAACAAAAAAGTCACCCTCACCAAAAAATGTTGTTTGATGAAATTCCATCAAATATTGATTTTATTGCGAAAAAACAATTTTCCTATGGGAATTTAACATGGGGAGTCAATTTTTTGATCCTGAAGGATCAAAAAACAAAACAATTTGGAAATGGACTCCGAAACCTGGCGAGATAGCTTGAAAATGATGTAATTAAGAAAACAAGTTAGATTTTGAAAATCGGTCCACAAATAAAAAAAATATTTAAAAAACAAATCAATATTTTATGGAATTTCATCAAATAATTTTTTTTGGGGAGGGTGACTTTTTTGTTATTGATAAAAAATTGCTTACTTTTAAATATTTTTTAGATTTAATGTGTTTAATAGCCAAAAGTTCCTCGGCAGCAAAACGTGGAACAGACAGTAGGCAAATCTTTGCACGTTAGTTAATCTGCTGTAGCTTAGGAGACATGCATATCAATGCGGAGTAGTTTTCTATATTTACGCAGTTGCACATTTGTGTAAAGACCTCCGACATAACCATGTGTCCGGATCATCAACACGTTTATCATAGATATTGGTTTCCGGGTGTTTGCAGAAATTACACATCTCTCCGTAAAACTGCATATACCAATGTGTTCAACATTGGAAGTGCACATTAGCACACCAGGCTGTATGTATTATAACACACAAAACAAAATTCAGATATTTAGGTGTTTCTGGTGTAAATCATGAATGCTTGTCTGTACTTGCATGGTAAATAGCTGGAAAGCATTGAGTTTGACTCCCACAGAACAGAAATATAACTTCATGTAATTTTCAATAACCTCCGAAGGCAAGCACATTTACCGGTAATACACATTGTTTTAAAGTCACTCTTTTTATTAAATTTTCGACCACATGTGGTCGAAAATTTAATAGAAAGAGGGACTTTAAAACAATATAATTCCAGCACAAAAATATTTACACAATTCCCTAACATTTGATTGGCCCGTAGCAAGTCTCTGTCCAAAGTTTATATCCCAGTAAACTCCCACGCCAAACTAATTTCCGTAACCGTGAGGCGCAGTTAAAATAATTCTTAAGAAAACGGAAAATAAACACATTTTCTTGATGAATTTATTTCAAATGCTGGAATTATAAGGAATGAATGGCCTTTTTGTGGAATATATCGGGGATATAAACTTGGAAAAGTCGCGGGAATACTGGACGAGGCCTTCCGGCCTTCGTCCAGTATTCCCGCGACTTTTCCAAGTTTATACCCCGATAAATTCCACAAAAAGGCCATTCATTCCTATAGTGTATAACAAGGTGCTTTTTAGAAATGCAAGATAACGTGTAACATACAAGATGAAAATAGAAAATGTGGTCCGTCAACGCGCTTAGGGCCTTGAGAAACTCTTACAGAAACTTTCCAAAAAATAAATATACACACGGACGTACGATCAGTAGAGAGGGTAATTGTATTAATGTTGAAGGATGTATCGTTACTAGTAATGCATGAGTGCAATATGAAGATATTAGCTGAAGGCAAATGGAAATTATAGGTGATTTGAGAAACTTACAAAACTTTCAAAAAATAAACGGACAGACAGACGGACGCTCAGACAGACAGGGCGAAACCTATAGGGCACTGCCGATTCTCTGCGGGGCCCTAATAAATAACATAATTCTCAATATAAAATCACATTTCTTACTACACTATCACAGGCATATTTTTGGATGGCTACATTTCTCCTCCCACACTTGTCTATATATCTGAACTTCCTCAACGTTGATGCCACCCCTAATTCAACAAACTTACACGGCCAGTGCTCTCCTTCCTCACATAGGCTATTGATCGGATTTCTTGCGGCAACTTGGGTACACCCAAAGTAAACTTTTCTTACTAAGTACGGTACATTTGAGGGAGAAGTTTTCAATTTAAGGATAAATTTATTTATTTATTTTTATTATACTGAATTTATTACATTATCACAGCCATGTGCATGATGTGGCTGTGATAATGTAATAAATTCAGTATAATAATTCTGCATATTTTTAATCATCAAACATATGCAGTCGTTAGTTCTATATAAAATAATGCATTTCGGGAAAAATAAATGATTACTCCCTCAAAAACACTTTGCTAGATAAGTATCCTTTGCAATGTCGGTGAAATCGGCTACAAACTCATTAGTGAACAGTGTAGGCCATGATCAATTCAGTTGATATACGTTCTGGTTTCAGGCTGAACTGGATGTAAGTACTAGGGCTCCAGATAAGGAATTAGTAATCGAGTATTGTCACTCCCAACATTTCTGAAGCAATTGGCTATTTCAAATAAAATCACACTACTGTTACACATCAACAGACAGCAATTATTGAATAGTTTGCTTCGAAATGAAAAGTTTTTAACATGTCTTGGCATTTCATTAGAATTGTTGGAGACAATTCTAATGAACTACCAAGATGTGTTTTCATGGAAAATAAGAAAAAATGCGTTATATTTGTGGTCTGTTTATTGTTTTCTGCAGCATGATAAAGGTACTTCTGATTTCAATTGGGTTTTTGGCAATTTAATTGGGTATTTAAGCAAATACGCAGCTTATCTGGAGCTCTGCTCATACTCAAAATCTCAAAGTTTAATTGGTCGAGGATGTGCTGTGCTCAATCTGGACCAATCAAATTGATTTATTGGAGGTTAACAAAATCAATATTTGACCAAATTTCGCGAAATAAAAAGTGGTCCCATTCTTAAATTTTGCTATAATTTAATATAAAAAAATGTATTGTTTTTGCATTATTTATATAGCCGTACAATTTTGGGCAGGTTTCGTGAAACAGTAGGCTGTCTGATCTGTGGCTACGCTGGTAGCAATACAGTCGTATTACAGTGACCGCAATAACTACCTGTAACACCTCGGGGACAATGTGCACATTGTCCCGAGATGTTGCAGGTAGTTATTGCGGTCACTGTAATACAACTGTATTGCCACCAGTGTAGCCACAGATCAGACAGCCTACTGTTTCACTAAACTTGCCCAAATACAGATTATCCGGTAACAACAATCGTCCCAGTAAACAGTTGTTATGGTAACTATCAATGACCCACATTAGAACACTTGATTCACTTCTCGCCCCGACTCATTGACTGCGATTACATCCGAGCCGCGCGGGTTTTTACCCCGTGGCATCCATTTAGGCACATCATCACCGTAACTTGGCGCGGAGTAGTAGTGTCTTTGTATCGAGTGGTTCAGCTCGCTGAGAATTGTCTTACCGTCGACTACGTACGGTTCTACATCACAGTTCTTCGTTTGCAGCCGGCCTGTGTCTATCAGGTTAGCATATGCCTGCAACAGATCGACCAACATCTAAAATCAGCAGAGAACATTAGCGGGAAAAAATAGGCTATTTATCCCGTCAACACAGTGCGTATGTGCCGTGAAACATTTTTGATATTCTGTCAATACGACCTAATCACTGCGTATTAATATGTGCGGTTGTCATACTAGTCGATTCTCCGATTTTGAGGATGCGGCTGGGGTTATTTTCTGCATGTTAAAGGTATTTGTAATGTTAATGGGATAAATAGAACAGTAGGTTAGTGCTGTGAATGGGAAAATATATCTGGCAAGGCTTAGGAAACGTTTCCATGCCGCGCCAGTAACCTACTATTCTCCATATCATAGGATGGATGTCGAAGAACAACACATGACCACAGGTTGAAGTAACGGACCGAGGTCTATAAATACATTAAATATGCCTAAAAGCATCCATAAATTAAAAGAAAATAAGGTAAACACTTTTTTTACTCCATCTATAATCACATATGTTTATGTGATTATAGACGAAGTAAAAAATAAATTTTAGCTTATTTTTTTTTCATTTATGGATGCTTTTAGGCATATTTAATGTATTTATAGACCTCAGTCCGTCATTTCAACCTGTGGTCATGACTGATTGATTGAATTGGGATGAAACAGTAGTTAACAAGAACTTGATGAATATTATACTGTTTGTTAGGAGCATGTCAATTTATTGGTGTTTAATGGCCTATCAACAGCTAAGGTCATGTAAGGCCGGGCAAATGGGTTCGATCCTATTATCATGATTATAACCTGCTGCATTGTGGGGAAAATCCCAAAATCAGAACGGAATATTTACATCGAGAAGAAATATATTCAGCCCTGAAATAAGAATAACCTGGGCACCAGGTCCATAACACACCAAAATCACTTGAGGGCCCCTTCCCCTAAAGTAGGATTAAGAATAATCGTAATGCTCACATAAGGGTAAAACCAGATTCAACTGTCATATTAGGAGCATGTCAGATGGCAAACATTGCAGGCCCTGATCAGATGGAATGAATGTGCTGGCTGATCTGGGACTACACTGGTTGCACATTCCATAACTCCCCAGTCATAGCTACACCATGTACATACACGAGTTCATTTGCAGATACAGAAATATGAACAGAATACACTACAAACTGCTCCAATGGTAGAATATACTGCCGAAACAAGGGAGATAATTCATGTTAAGAAGGATACCTGAAATCATTTACGTAGGAGCTGGCCCCTTTAACCCTTAGACCGCTACTCGCAACGATTGTCGCCTGCAGTTGCTTTTATATATTGCCTTATTTCTCAATAAAAACATGGTTTGACAGCACTTCAGAATCATTTCCAATGGAAATGATTCTGAAGTGCTGTCAAAGCATGTTGTAAATTATTCTAAATTGCTGTCAAAGCATGTTTTTGATGATAAAAATGGAAAATAAACGGCAGACGACAAAGGAAATAAGAATGCGGTCTAAGGGTTAATGAGACAGATGCACAGACATCATATCATAATCATGATGTTGAATATGCAGTGAATTCAACGACAATCAGAACGAGTAATCAGTATACTCAGAGCTCCAGATAAGGTGCGTATTTGCATAAATACCCAATTAAAATTGCCAAAAACCCAATTGAAATCAGAAGTAGTGATTTGTGGTATCTTTATCATGCTACAGAATACAATAAACAGACCATAAATGTAGCATATTTTTCTTATTTTCCATGAAAACACATCTTGGCATTTCATTAGAATTATCTCCAAGGAGACAATTCTAATGAAATGCCAAGACATGTTTTCATTTCGAAGCAAACTATTCAATAATAGCTGTCTGTTGATGTGTAAACAGTAGTGTGATTTTATTTTACCCAATTCAAATTTTGAAATACCCATTTGCTTCAGAAATGATGGAGTGAAAATACTTATCTGGAGCCCTGGATATACCCCTCAAAAACAGACAGAAGTATAGACGAACAGGGTGGCGACTATATGCACTCCAAATATTTTTCGAGTACATAAAAACACTGCAGATTCTGATGAGATGAGTTTGCTGTTCCAGCAATCCCTTTGCACAGAGTCGATGAAATACCGTTTATCTAACCAGGTGAGCATTCATAGTGAAATAATGCACGAGTGATTGGGTCCTTCCGCTAAACAAATGAGTGAGCGTAGCGAAACTAGTTTGTTTAGCGGTAGGACCCAATCACGAGGGCATTATTTGAAGATAATCAGTTCACCTGGTTAAACTAGATTGGTCAGTAAGCGAGGATTACTGAATACCCCACCGCGTGGGCCCAGGTACCCCTAAATAGGTAAAAAAAAATCCAAGTGTGGGCTTGTGACCTTGACTCTGGGCTTAGCGGAGGCGGCACGAACGTGAGTTTGTCACAGGGTGGTAGAGGTCCATTGGAGCAATGCATGTGTGAAATGTGAAGCAGATCCGAGCAAGGAAATAGAACCGATTTCGCTGATGGTAAGTTTTGTAAACAGTCTAAGTATGTGACATTGACCTCGAGATCAGCGCGGATTTGTCACAGCATGATACATTAGAGGAATGCATGCATGAAATATTAAGAATTTTTGATGAAAGAAATAGAAGTTATAACATATTTCTCTGATGTTAAGTTTTGTAAAGATACTAAGTATTTGACCTTGACCTTGGGATCAGCGGGGGTTGGACGGTCGTGGATTTGGCACAGCATGGTAGTAGAGCCTTACAGGAATGCATGTGTGCAATATTAAGCATTTTAGATGAAGGAAATGGAAGTTATAACAACATTTCTCTGATGTTAAGTTTAGTGATGGACGGACGGACGGACAACCCGACTCCAGTATACCTCCCCACAATTCGTTGCGGGGGTATAATAAAAAAATTCTTACATTTCATATATGATTTTTCATTAAAATAAAAACCAACAAAGCGTAAAATATGGCCAAGAGTTATGCGAATTAATTTCTGGAGGCGGGCCGTAGTGATGACGACTGTCGCGAGGAAACACGTCATTGTGACGTTACTGTAAACTACTGCTGCCAGTGGTGTAATTCATCGTTACATTTCTGTAAACTACCGGGTGAAATGTAAGAAAAACTTACAATGGCAGCACTCTCTTCGAGTTTGTTGCCCCAGATGAATATCTTGGAGAGGGTCTGGTTGACTTTGAGGGCATCTGACAACGAGCACAGGCCCTTACCGCTGATGTTGTTGCTTCGTATGTCCAACCTAACACAACAGACACACATGTACAAATATCAAGGTGCATGGTCACGTGGTTACAACAACAACGTCGCCCACTCCAAAGTAAGTATTATTTGATATTTTCCTTAATATGCAACGGATTTTGATGAAATATGGCGCAGCAAACGCGTCTTCATGAGCTGCATTTGGTGGTCCAGGGAGTTTGGCACAGACTGATGTCGTTTTTGCGAAGAATCGATTTCCGTGTCAGAGACACGGAAATCGATTCTTCGCAAAAACGACAGAAGTTTGGGCGAAAATACACCAAATGCAGCTTAACAAGACGCGTTTGAGGCGCCATATTTCATCAAAATCCGTCACGTAATAAGGACACTATAAAAGAATACGTACTTTGAATCAGATGGATTCTGGAAATTTCAGTACCTGTTGTTGTTGTTAGTACCACGTGATCATACACATTGAATATAATGCAAATGAAAATATGACTTAGCACGACGTCACAAAATAGTGACTTTGGTGTTTGTGTGTAAAAATTTGAGACCCGCCATATCAAAATCAGTCGGAAGTTGGGATTTTCGAAACCGTGATAATACATAAAATGTCAACAGATTCCTCAAAATATCGATTTTCAGATGATGGGCTATTTTTATTTATTAATCACTTATCTCTCATTTACACCCAACAAAAATCTGAATTATTCATAAAACTGCATAAAACACCTTTTTTAATTTTTTGTGTTTTGGCGCCAATTTTTTGCTATTTCTTTAGCAATACTGCCCGATTCAATCAATAGTTAACAAGAGTTGTCAGAAGACAACGAAGCTCGCCTGTTGGCAGCCTTCATTCAAACTTGTCACAGTTGTATAAAATACATGAATATTATATAACTTGACCTTGGGATAAGGGGTGTGCGGTGGACCTTGACATTGAGGTCAGTGGTGAAAGGTGGGTCGTGGATTTGATATAGCATGATATAGCATATTAAGATGAATGCATGTATGAAATATCAATGCGCTCCCTGAAATGAGAAGGAAAACAAAATTTAACCCAGCGTTAAGTTTATGAACACACTAAGTTGGTGATTTTCTACAGCATGGTAGCTATTCACATGAGGAATGCATGTATAAATGTGCTAAGTTTGTGACCTTGGCCTTGGCAAAAGGGGTGGTGGGGGGGGGGGTGGGTCATGGATTTGCTGTAGCACAATAGAGTATTATCAGATGAATGCATGTATGAAATATGAAGGTGTTCCCTGTAAAGAAACAGAAGTTATAAAAAGACATTTACTCCCAACGTTAAGTTTATGATGTTGATCTTGGGGAAAGGGGTGGGGTGGGTCATGGATTTGCTGTAGCACAATAGAGGATCATCGGATGAATGCATGTATGAAATATCAAAGTGTTCAAAGTGTAAAGAAATAGACGTTACACAACATTTACCCCAATGTAAAGTTTATGAACATGCTAAGTTTGTGACCTTGACCTTGGGGTAAGGGTTGGGTGGTGGGTTGTGGATTTGCTACAACATGATAGAGGGTCATCTGAGGAATGTATGTATGAAATATCAAGGCGTTCCATCAAAGGAAACAGTTGTTATCAGACATTTACCCCAACGTTAAGTTTATAAATGTGTCAAGTTTGTGACCTTGACCTTGGGGTAAGGGGTGGGCGGTGGGTCATGGAATTGCTATAGCATGATAGAGTATCATCAGATGAATGTGTGTATGAAATATCAAGGCGTTCCATGAAAGGAAATAGATGTTATAAGACATTTACCCCAACGTTAAGTTTATGTTTGTTTGTTTGTTTATTGGTGTTTAACGGCCTATCAACAGCTAAGGTCATGTAAGGCCGGGCAAACAGGTTCGATCCCGTTTTAACCTGCTGCATTGGGGGGAAAATCCCAAAATCAGAACGGAATATTTACATCGAGATACAACATGGTGCCAGGTCCATACAGCACCAAAGTCACTTGGCCCCTTCCCCTATTTAAAAGTAATACCGGTAGGATTACTCTTATAAGGGGTATAACCAGATTCAACTGTCACATACAAAATGCCAAAGACGTATGTGAGGGCCAAACCAGGTCTCCAGTCGGGATTCCGGTAAGGATGAACCCCGATCGTTAAATTACCCATCGCGTGCTCCCACCTGCCACCCACGTTAAGTTTATGAATGTGCTAAGTTTGTGACCATGACCTTGGGGAAAGGGGTGGGGGTTGGTCATGGATTTGCTATAGCATGATAGAGTATCATGAGATGAATGCATGTATGAAATATCAAGGTGTTCAAAGTGTAAAGAAACAGAAGTTACACAACATTTACCCCAACGTTAAGTTTATGAACATGCTATGTTTGTGACCTTGACTTTTGGGTAAGGGTTGGGTGGTGGGTTGTGGATTTGCTACAGCATGATAGAGGGTCATCTGAGGAATGTATGAAATAGCAAGGCGTTCCATGAAAGGAAACAGACATTTACCCCAACGTTAAGTTTATGAATGTACTAAATTGTGACCTTGACCTTGGGGTAAGGGATGGGCGGTGGGTCATGGATTTGCTATAGCATGATAGAGTATCATCAGATGAATGCATATTTGAAATATCAAGGAGTTCCATGAAAGGAAACAGATGTTATAATACATTTACCCCAACATTAAGTTTATGAATGTGCTAAGATTGTGACCTTGTCCTTGGGGAAAGGGGTGGGCGGTGAGTCATGAATTTGCTATAGCACGATAGAGTATCAGCAGACGAATGCATGTATGAAATATGAAGGCGTTCCCTGTAAATAAACAGAAGTTACACAACATTTACCCCAACATTAAGTTTATGAACATGCTAAGAGGTGACCTTGACCTTGGGGTAACGATTGGGTGGGCGGTGGGTCATGGATTTGCTATAGCACGATAGAGTATCATCAGATGAATGCAAGTATGAAATATCAAGGCGTTCCATGAAAGGAAACAGATGTTATAAGACATTTACCCCAACGTTAAGATTATAAATGTGCTAAGTTTATGACTTTGACCTTGCGGTAAGGGCTGGGTGGTGGGTCATGGATTTGCTACAGCATGATACAGGGTCATCTGAGGAATGCATGTATGAAATAACAAGGTGTTCCATGAAAGGAAACAGAAGTTATCAGACATTTACCCCAACGTTAAGTTTATGAATGTGCCAAGTTTGTAACCTTGACCTTGGGGTAAGGGCTGGGTGGTGGGTCATGGATTTGCTACAGCATGATAGAGGGTCATCTGAGGAATGAATGTATGAAATAACAAGGTGTTCCATGAAAGGAAACAGAAGTTATCAGACATTTACCCAACGTTAAGTTTATGAATGTGCCAAGTTTGTGACCTTGACCTTGGGGTAAGGGCTGGGTCGTGTGTCATGGATTTGCTACAGCATGATAGAGGGTCATCTGAGGAATGCACGTATGAAATAACAAGGTGTTCCATGAAAGGAAACAGAAGTTATAAGACATTTACCCAACGTTAAGTTTATGAATGTGCCAAGTTTGTGACCTTGGCCTTGGGGTAAGGGCTGGGTGGTGGTCATGGATTTGCTACAGCATGATACAGGGTCATCTGAGGAATGCATGTATGAAAGGTGGTGGGTCATGGATTTGCTACAGCATGATAGAGGGTCATCTGAGGAATGCATGTATGAAATAACAAGGTGTTCCGTGAAAGGAAACAGAAGTTATAAGACATTTACCCAACGTTAAGTTTGTGGACGCCGACGCCGACGACGCCGGGGGTATGACATAAGCTCTTCTGCACTTCGTGCAGGCGAGCTAAAAACTAAAAAAATGACACACAAATGTTTGCAGCATTATACAGATTAACCTTTTCCCTTTAACCCTCATACCGCCACTCACAACACTTGTCGTCTGCTGTTGCTTTATATCTTGCCTTATTTCTCAATAAAAACATGGTTTGACAGCACTTCAGAATCATTTCCAATGGAAATGATTCTAAGTGCTGTCAAAGCATGTTGTAAATTATTCGAAAGTGCTGTCAAAGCATGTTTTTGATGATAAAAATAGAAAATAAACAGCAGACAAAAAATAAATAAGATAGCGGCCTAAGGGTTAATTTGATACCAAGCATGACTATGTATGTTCTGTTATTTATAACATATTGGTTGATATGGTGTTTTTATTCCACTGTGGCGCTGTATTTGGATAATCTCTTCAGGAATTCCTGCAAGTCTTTGACTGCGATTTTCTCTGAATATTGGTCGCGTTACCATCGATCTTCAAAATTACGTAACTGTGGACTGGAACATGATACAGGGCTGGTTTTTATGCCACTGTAAAGCTTATAAAATACTCATTATCTCAAATATTTGTTTGTTTTTATTTGTTTTTTTTTTTACTTGTCACTGATTTTGATGTGGTGACCTTTGTCTTCCCCAAATTGGAGGAATATAGCAATTATGGCTATAAGCACTGCACTGTTTATAAGCTTGGGATCATGAATACACAACTTATCAGTAGCCTATTTCATCAACATTGCAAAGTATACTTTCCTAGCAAAGCATACTTTGAGGGAGAAATTTTCAATTTTAGGATAAATTTATTAATTTTTATTATACTGAATTTATTATATTATCACAGCCAAATTGGCTGTGATAATGTAATATATTCAGTATAATAATTCTGCATAGTTTTAATCATCAAATATATGCAGTCGTTAGTTCTATATGAAATAATGCATTTCAGGAAAAATAAATGATTACTCCCTCAAAGTATACTTTGCTAGAAAAGTATACTTTGCAATTTTGATGAAATCGGCTACAGCTATACATTGACCTATACACAGAGAATACTAGGCTAGTGTCTTTTGATATCAAGTTTATCAGTCGAGGTTAGTAAACGTGACCGTTTTGCAGCCAAGCCTGATAAACTCAAAATACATTAGCATGGTATTCTATTTATCAGCTAACGTTATTTTTAGGCTACATAATAAATTATGAAGTGGTTTTCGGTGAAAAGATCGCGGAATTGTTTCTATGACATAATTTCACTGACGTCATTCGGTAACGTCATGTGACACAGTTCAACCAATGAAACGTCAAGTTTTCAATTTGTTGTAACCCGGATATTCGTATCAGCTCAATGCTTGATAAAGCATTATGTTATCAGTCGGTACGTATTCGGTCAAAACAAAGCTAGTTGCCTAATAAATACATGTACTGATTGTGAACGGCATCCTGCATGGACTAGATACACACCTCCAGTAGCCGATTTCATCAAAATTGCAAAGTATACTGCAGGTCTGGGGACCAGGCTTATGCTCTATCGTGTCCTGGCACTGCATTGCCGTGTGTTCCCATTTTGGCTATTACATCATAAATGTCAGCCATCAGTGTTTCCTGCGTGTGTTTCCTATCTCAATCAAATGGCTGAACATCAGGCACTTTCTGTGTGTGTTTCAGATATTATATACATATGTGTGTATGTGTGTGTATTTATATGTATATAACATTCAGTGCCTAACTTTCCCATTGCCTCAGTCACGGTGCCAATTTATTGGCATTACCTAGCGGGGCTCATTAGCGGCCACATACATTCCAATATCATTTTGATGTTGTAACTAAAATACAATGTGTTTTATGGTGAAGATAAATCAAGTGATTCAATCTGATGTGTTATTGTGTTTTTGAATATGCGAGTCATATTTCATATAGAACTAACCATTGCATACATTTGATGATTAAAAGTATGCAGAATCATTATACTGAATTTATTACATTATCACATAATGTAATAAATTCAGTATAATGAAAATAAATAAATTAACCTTAAATTGAAAATTTACTTTGCTAGAAATATACTTTGTTAGAAAAGTATACTTTGCAATTTTGATGAAATTGGCTCCAGGTCACAACTACTTTCTGGCATGTTCCAGTGGTTGAACGGAGTCGCATCAGGTTATGGAATGACATCAGTGTAGTGACAAAACGTAAAGTTTCCATATACCTGCACATTTCTTGGCAGAAAACATTATCTGATACGCTACACAAAATAAACCTCAATTTTGACTCCTTATTTGAAACTCAGAAAATGTACATGGAAGTAATAAAAAAAAATATCCTCTGGATTGTGCAATAAACACAACAGCTTATGGTGTTATTTCTTAAAAAACAGACCAAATGTTTTGATAACCATGATAAACACAATCAAAAGGATATGCTTCTCTTCATTATGTAAAACCCATAAAAAACACCAGACAATTATGTGTTCTGGTTGTGTGATTTGTCGAGGCTGCACCGAGTTTGTACTCACGTTTCGAGGTTTGTGTTGTACGTGCTGAGGGCCTCTGCGATGTACATGGCCCCGTCATCCTCCAGCCGATTGTAGCTCAGGTCCAACGTTGTGAGGCCAGTATTGCGTTTCAAAACCTTCGCCAGCTCTTTAGCCCCATCTCTCGTTATTCTGTTGCTGAAACATTCACTCTATTGAGTCTAACCATCAAACATGGTGACTTATGCCTGTACGTCACTCTGCACGACGGTCAGATATTGTGTGACTGGTGCGATGACAACAAGGAGCTTATTCTCATTGTGTCCAGGGCAGTTTGTTTGTTTGTTTATTAGTGTTTAACAGCCTATCAACAGCTAAGGTCATGTAAGGACGGGCAAACGGGTTCGATCCCATTTTAACCTGCTGCATTGGGGGGAAATCTCAAAATCAGAACGGAATTATTACATTGAGAACAAATATATTCAGCCCTGAAATTAGAATAACCTGACCTGGTGCCAGGTCCATACCACACCAAGTCACTTGGCCCCTTCCCCTTAAATAGGATTACGAATATCGTAATACTCACGTAAGAGGTATAACCAGATTCAACTGTCACATACACATTTCGCCTGTGGTAATAGTGATACGCTTGCATAGGTTTTCATCTTTACTAGATTCAGACGTAATTCAAGTTGATTGGTAGAAATAGAGTCACAGTAACATATAGAGAATACCAGGCTAGTGTCTTTTGATATCAAGTTTATCAGGCAATGCTAGGAAATGCGTAGGAATTCTGAGGCTTGCCGAGCCTGATAAACTTGATGTCAAAAGACAATAGCCTGGTATTCTATTTATCAGGAAACGTTTTATGCTTGAAAATGACCACAGATGACGTTGTTGCCTATGGACAGAAGATGGACTTGCTTGACTTGTTTACGTTGCGTCATTAAACTGATGCCATTCGGTAACATCACATGACGTCATCCGACCAATGGAACGTCAGTTTTCACTTCGGTGTAACCCGGATGTTTGTATCGGTATTCGGTCAATACAGGGCAGGTTACCTGATACTCAAATCAAATAGCATTTAAAAAACTTTTTAGATATTTGTTGATGTTATACCCATTGTCATATGGGGCTAATGTGGCTGTGACTAAGAGAAATGGGGCTAATGAGATTTGTGAACGGTGTAGCTCCTGATAAAACAGTACACTCCTGGGCCCGTTTCATTAAACTTCCTAAGACTAAAATGTTTGTAAGTGCAAAATTATGAGTCTGTAAATTTCACATCAACACTTTTTTCTTGTAAATAATTGTTGGATTTATATTTATTGAGCATAGGCTGCATATGCAGCCTATGCTCAATAAATGTAAATCCATCAATTCAAATTTGCAGACGATTCTAAATTTGCGCTTACGAACATTTTAGTCGTAAGAAGTTTAGTGAAACGGCGGCCCCCTGTAGCCTAATAATGATCTATAATGCTTGTTAGAAGCTCGACACGTGTTTCATTGAAGAAATAGCGAACAGTGTAGATATTGATCAGACTGTGCGGATGCATTTCTCAAGTCACAATTATGACTGTGTTACTGCTTAAGCGTGTTGTTTGTTTGTTTATTGGTATTTAATGGCCTATCAACAGCTAAGGTCATGTATCACCGGGCAAATGGGTTCAATCCAGTTTTAACCTGCTGCATTGCACACATACGTCGTTGGCGTTTTGTATGTGACAGATGAATTTGGTTATACCCCTTATGCGAGTATTACGACTATTCATAATCCTATTTTAGGGGAAGGAGCCAAGTGCCTTTGGTGTGGTATGGACCTGGCACCAGGTCAGGTTATTCTAATTTCAGGGCTGAATATATTTTTTCTCGATGTACATATTCCGTTCTGATTTTGGGATTTGCCCCCCAATGCAGCATGTTAAAATGGGATTGAACCCGTTTGCCCGGCCTTACATGACCGTAGCTGTTGATAGGCCGTTAAACAGCAATAAACAAACAAAAAGCATCCCATTCAGACTCGATGGTCACAATTGTCATAAGTCTCATTTCTCCAGTCACAGTCACATATACAGATGGGAATGCATCTGCATGTGGCGAGTATTGCATGTAGCTTACTGAAATTACACTATCCTTGTGGCATTGAGATCATAATATCTGTCACCGTTACTATACTATATATAGCCAATTTCATCAAAATTGCAAAGTATACTTTTCTAGCAAAGTATACTTTGAGGGAGAAATTTTCAATTTTAGGATAAATTTATTAATTTTTATTATACTGAATTTATTACATTATCACAGCCATTTTGGCTGTGATAATCATTTTGGCTGTGATAATGTAATAAATTCAGTATAATAATTCTGCATACTTTTACTCATCAAATATATGCAGTCGTTAGTTCTATATGAAATAATGCATTCCAGGAAAATTAATGATTGCTCCCTCAAAGTATACTTTGCTAGAAAAGTATACTTTGCAATGTTGGTGAAATAGGCTACAGGGGGCCGTTTCACTAAACTTCGTACAACGAAAATGTTCGTAAGTGCAAAATTATGATAGTCTGTAAATTTCATATTAACAACGCTTTCTTGTAAACAATTGTTGAATTTACATTTATTGAGCATAGGCTGCATATGTTCAATAAATGTAAATCCATCAATTGAAATTTCCAGATGATCTGGAATTTGCACTTACAAAAAGTTTAGTGGTACAAAGTTTAGTGAAACGGCACCCAGTTCACGTGTCTCAAGCTGTCTGTCCAATAGCCCCAGGTGTGATTTACAGTAAGCTTATAGCGTGGGAAACAAAAAGTGTAGTCTGCTGTTGTTTCTTATTTTGTCCCAAAATCAGAACTTAATATTTACAAAATTCAGCTCTGAAATTAGAATATTGAGTGTGGTTGGTCTGGAGAACGTGATGGTGTAAATTAATGGTAGGGGTTCCTCCTTATAGGAATCATGATTTTACCTGGTTTGGCCAGGTACATTTTTATCTTTGGCTCTTTTGTTACCTGGGAGTTGAATTGGGTTATTGCCCATTATAAAAGTAGTAAGATTATTACTGATCCTACTGCTTTTGGGAGGGGGTCAAGCGATTTTGGTGTGGCGAGGACCTGGCATCAGATCAGGATTATTCTGATTTCAGTGCTGAATATATAGACTTTTTATTGTAAATAAAATATTCAGTTCTGATTTTGGGACCCCCCCCCCATTTATACAGGTAATATATGGGATTTAGTATTAAACCCATTGACCCAGCCTTAAATGACCGTAGCTGTTGATAGGCCGTTAAACCCCATCAAACAAACAAACTGAAATTAGAATAACCTGACCTGGTGCCAGGTCCTCACCACACCAGTCACTTAGCATCACTCCCTAAACGTAATAGAATTAGTACTAATTACTTTGGTAATGTGTATAACCGGATTCAACTCTCAAGTAGGAAAGAAGCCAAAAATGTACCCGAGGGCAAAACCAGGGATATCGGGATTGCAGTAAGGATGAATCCCATCATTAAATTTCCCCATCACATATTTCCATGTGACGCCCAGTAACATGACATGTACCAGCTGAGGTCAAGGTACTGCAGGGTGTGGTTGTAGAGGAGATTCTCCGCGAGCCGGGTAGCACCGAAGTCGCGCATGTTGTACTTCTGTAGGTGCAGCTCCTCCAAGACCGTGTTCACCTACAACACCAGCAGGATTCACCCATTGCAGTCAAAGGTTGGAACATTGGTTTGGTTGCAACAATCTTCTTTTGTTTATTTCTCCATGAAAGTATATGTTACTACTCATTTGAACCGTCTCGTCGAGACGGTTCAAATGAGTGCTAACAACAAATATTTTCATGAAAAATAAAGAAATACAGATTTTTCATATACTTTCACAGTGCTGTCCACAAACCCAATTACACTTTTTATTGCGAATCATCAATTTTGACGGAATGTTTGCTTTCTTTAGCACATGTTTGGTTCACTGATGGTCTTTATATTATAATGTCATTCAGCAATTGTCTATCATTGATAAAACTAGAAATGTGGCCTATCAGCACATGTGTGCCCCCGTTGAAGGTCTATTTAACCCCAGCGATCTTGAACTTCAATACAGTCGAGCACCAGTATCTCAAATATCAGTATCTGGATGATATCCCCTATTTCGATGATTCACTAAAGTCCCGAATTATGTCCTTATTTGTTTAATATAAATTTCCTTGGCTATCTCGACCATGCCCTATCTCGTATATGTTTTTTATCTTGACTGTTCATTCTGTCCCTTACGTATAAAATTGTTAAACATGTTAAAAATCTCTTCACTATCTTGTACCTGGCTACCAACATCGATTTGGTTGACACTAATTTTTACCAAACATATTATCAAGCAAAACAAAATAAATTCACACCTACCTGGATATATTTGAGTGTTGATCACGCTGGTCATTTACGCAAGTCACTGAGAGTCGTTACGCCACCTTGTAATGTTCACTCGTGGTGTAATGGGGTGAAATGAGTTCATATTTTTCGCGAAAATATTCGACCATGTCACTTCATCGCTATCTCGAACCTAGTCCTATCTCGACAATATGGACGATCTCCCTTCGACTTCGAGATACTGGAGCTCGACTGTAGGTGTCTTCCCACAATATGTGAAGTATTGCCTAGCTTGGACTTATAGTAGTCTGGTTATCATGCAGCAACGAGCAAAGTGATAAAAAACAACCAACCGGTGAAGTGTGGTTGAACGGCCAAAAAAATATATTTTTTGCCGAAATGAGCAAAGTGAGAATTTTTTTTTTTTTACCACAGGTGACTTTGAACTTGGCACATTGATGGATTTACATTTATTGAGCATAGGCTGCATATGCAGCCTATGCTCAATAAATGTAAATCCAATAATTCAATGAACCCAACTTTCAATAGGTGTCTTCCCATGATGGATATCAAACATTATCCAAGTTCTCGTGCGGAAAGAAGCAAAGTGAGAATTTTTTTTTAGCGCAGGTGACCTTGAACTTTGGAGCAACGCACCTCATTTTCAATAGGTGTCTTCCCCTGATTGATATCAATGCATTTGTAAAATATAGTTGACATCGGCCAATGAATATTCAAGTTATTGAGCGGAAACAAGCTCGGAAGTATGGTTGGACAAGCCCAATGCTATATGCTCCTGGCACCATTCAGTGGTGCCATAAACATCAGGGGCACGTTTCACTAAAGTTTGTACGATAAAAATGTTCATAAGAAGATTTGTATTAATTTGATTATCACAGAAACTTGTTACCCTAATGTTAGGAATTTCCACCCATGTCTACAGCTCATCAAATGCGAACACAAACACGAAACATTTGCAAGCATCGGCTGTCATTGTAAATGTTCTTGTAAATATAAGTTTTCCACTTTATACAAACTTCTTAGTAGTACGAAGTTTAGTGAAACAGTCCCACAGTTTCAGTAAACTTCGTACGACTAAAATGTTCGTAAGTGCAAACTTAGGATCGTCTGAAAATTTTAATTGATGGATTTACATTTATTGAGTATAGGCTGCATATGCAGCCTATGCTCAATAAATGTAAATCCAATAATTGTTTACAAGAAAACATGGTTAATGTGAGATTTACAGAATATCATAATTTTGCACTTACAAAAAATTTAGTCCTACAAAGTTTAGTGAAACGCGCCCCTGATCAATAATTGTTTACAAGAAGACATGGTTAATGTGAGATTTACAGAATATCATAATTTTGAACTTACGAACAATTTAGTCCTACAAAGTTTAGTGAAACGCGCCCCTGATGCCTACGGCCAGCATTTGAAGCCTGCAATTTAGTCGTCGGTGAAAAAATAACTTTAATGCAGATTTCCGATGGACCCATGCATGCCAGGAATGACAAACTGACATCATTGTGAACAGCATATTGAGTGATCCACAACTGGAAAAAGTGAATGGGTTTAACTTCCCAGCAACAGTTAAGGTCATATAGAGACGGGACCACAGTTTAAAGTCTCATCCAACAGACCAGTGGGATGTAAATACTACGAAAGTATTTTTTATGCCCCAGGTGAGGTTTGAACCTACAACCTCTAGATTGGAAGTCAGGTGTTCTAACCCGTACGTAGGCCACAACCCATCACCTCCACAACACAGGTGGAAAACTCGGACCTATGACACCAAAAAAATGCCTATTAATAAAAATCCCATTACCTCATCCACTTGGTCTCGTACATTACCATCTTCTATAAAGAAAGGTGGAGAACATTGTGGCCATTATAGAAAGAGCCCTCTCGTTTCCGACTCGCACATACACAATACACATCGATTAAATGTATGATTTCTGTCGCTGGCAATCGATAAAGGTATTAGGTGTGTGAATATATTCACTTCAAATCGCTCTTTCCAGCATTTATTCAGTTATTCGCATCCAAAGCGAAATTTGCGTGTACGAAAGAATCACAATTTGACGAACTTTGTATGGTTGGAGTTGCTAACGTATATGGTCATGGTGCACGTCATCAGTTTGAGCTGGCGATCAGCTATCGGCCAAATATGACCGATAATCCACACCGGACGGCCTCCGATTCTGTGTGAGATTCTTTCGTACACGCAACTTTCACTTTGGATGGGGTAATCAAAACGCGAATAACTCAATAAATACTTGAAAAAACGATTTGAAGTGAGTATATTCACACACCTAATACCTTTATCGATTGCCAGAGACATATTTCATACATGTAATCGATGTTTATTGTGTTTGTGCGAATCGGAAAAGAGAGGGCTCTTTCTATAATAGCCATATTCATACCCACCTTTCTATAAATAGAAGATGGTAATGTACGAGACCAAGTGGGTGGGGTAATGGGAATTTTTTAATAGGCATTTTTTTGGTGTCATAGGTCCGAGTCTTCCACCTGTGCTCCACAAGTGAAATCAACATCCAGGGATTCCGCTGGGGAAAATAAAAAAAATCGCCACTTAAACAAAACAAAAATCATTTTTTATTTTTTTTTCCGAAAATTGTAATTTGTTATCGCCAATTGTTTATTTTTATCGTCAATTGCGAAAGTGGTGATCGCCAGAGGAATCCCTGAACATCAATACATCAAAATTAGGAAGCCATCACTGAGTCACACGAAGGTTACAAGTCTGTCACCTTGAACATCAGTGCGAAGTGTACAGTAGTTTCCTCCTGCTCAGTAAACAGTATGGGGCGGTTCACGTTCAGGCACCTCAGCGTTCTGTTGTTGTTAAGTACTGTTGCTATGGCAATCACGCTTTCTGTTGTCTGCAACATTTGACAAGATGTAGAAGTCCAGATAAGGTGCGTATTGGCGTCTTTTACGCACTTATTTTAGCAGAATACGCATTGATTATCAACAGTGGAAGTACAAAATACTCACAGCAATGTGAAAATATGCATTGATTTTCAAATTGAGTAGTGAAAATACTGTGATAAAGTTGAACATTTACTTACTTGAACTGTAAAGACGTGCTTTTTGCTGCTCAAATAAGTGAATTTTTAAATTTGTTTTACTTTTTATCATAAAACCAATAAGAAAATCAATAATACATTTGTAAAAGTAACTTGAATTTGAAATCTGGGGGTATAACACTCTAATAGATACAAAGCTTATCTGGAGCTCTGAAGACGTGACCAAATACAAAATATAACATCGAGTGCATCAGCTGGTCACATTAACATAACATATACTCCTGGGGCCCGTTTCACTAAACTTCTTACGACTAAAATGTTCATAAGTGCAAATTTAAGATAGTCTGTAAATTTCAATTGATGGATTTACATTTATTGAGCATAGGCTGCATATGCAGCCTATGCTCAATAAATGTAAATCCATTAATTATTTACAAGAAAACATTGTTAATGTGAAATTTACAGACTATCATAATTTTGCACTTACGAACATTTTAGTCGTACAAAGTTTAGTGAAACGGCCCCCTGGAGCCTGCTCACAATAGAATGAAACTTTTAAAACATTGTTTTTCGCTATTTTATTTATTTATTCATGTAGTACATTGTACATGTATTTGTTGTATCAGTTGAATGAGATTGTTCAACTGAGTGGTAACAGCAATAAAATCTATTGTCATACCGCCGATAAATTTCTCGCATTTTGATTGGTCAGCTTGACGGGTAATACGAGCCCATAATACCTGTCAAGCCCGTCAATATGGCTCGAATCAAAATCGCCAGGCGGAGTCGAAAACAAATTATTTTCGAAATCACCTCTGAAACTTAGTCATTGGGATTGGAAATGACCTAACTAAGAAAACAAAAGTTAGATTCGGTCCAGGAATTGCCAAGTTATTAACAAATTTCTACTCATTTATGTCGGGATGACGTCAGCTATAATTTGTAATGTCATGACGTTGTACCGTTTGGCGCCATATTTCTTATGAAACTTTTAAAACATTGTTTTTCGCTATTTTATTTATTTATTCATGTAGTACATGTATTTGTTGTATCACTTGAATGAGATTGTTTAACTGAGTGGTAACAACAATAAAATCTATTGTCATACCGCCGATAAATTTCTCGCATTTTGATTGGTCAGCTTGACGAGTAATACGAGCCAATAATTCCAGCACAAAAATATTTACACAATTCCCTAACATTTGATTGGCTCATAGCAAGTCTCTGTCCAAAATTTATATCCCAGTAAACTCCCACGCCAAACTACTTTCCGTAACCGTGAGGCGCAGTTAAAATAATTATTAAGAAAACGGAAAATAAACACATTTTCTTGATGAATTTATTTCAAATGCTGGAATTATAAGGAATGAATGGCATTTTTGTGGAATTTATCGGGGATATAAACTTGGAAAAGTCGCGGGAATACTCGACGAGGCCTTCCGGCCTTCGTCCAGTATTCCCGCGACTTTTCCAAGTTTATACCCCGATAAATTCCACAAAAAGGCCATTCATTCCTATATTGTATCCTTAGACTGCAATGGTAGAATCATCCACAAATCAAACAGTATATGTGTAGGTACTGATTGGACTATCAGTAGCCTATTTCACCAACATTCCAAATCCATACCTTAAATCACCAACCATCAAACCTATTTCACCAACTTTCAAATAGCCTATTTCACCAACATTCAAATAGCCTATCACACCAATTTCAAAATACCTATTTCCTCACCAACATTTCAAATAGCCTATTTTCACCAACATTTCAAATATTTGCCTATTTCACCACATTCAAATAGCCATTTACCTTAGCCTCACCAACATTTCCAAATAGCCATTTACAACACTCCATTTCAGCCTATTTCACCAACATTTCAAATAGCCTATTTCACCAACATTTCAAATAGCCTATTTCACCAACATTCCAAATAGCCTATTTCACCAACATTTCAAATAGCATTTCAGCCTTTATCATAGCCTTTCACCAACATTTCAAATACCTATTTCACCAACATTTCCAAATTAGGCCTATTTTCACCAACATCAATAGCCTATTTCAAACAACATTCCCAATAGGCCCTATTTCACCAACATTTCAAATAGCCTAAAATTTCCCACCAACATTTCAAATAGGCCTATTTTCCACCAACATTCCAAAAGCATATTTCACCAACTTTTCAAATAGCCTATTTCACCCAACATTCCCAAATAGCCTATTCACCAACATTTCCAAAAAGCCTATTTCACCCAACATTCCAAATATCCTATTTTCACCAACATTTCAAATAGCCAATTTCACCAACATTTCAAATAGCCTTATTTCACCAACATTCCAAATAGCCTATTCAACCAACCATTCCAAATAGCCTATTTCACCACATCCAATCCTATTTCACCAACAAGGGATTCAAATAGCCAATTTCACTTTCACCAACATTCCAAATAGCCTATTTCACCAACATTTCAAATAGCCTATTTCACCAACATTTCAAATAGCCTATTTCACCAACATTCCAAATAGCCTATTTCACCAACATTCCAATAGCCATATCAAGCCTATTTCACCAACATTTCCAAATAGCCATTTCAACAAATTTTCAAATAGCCTATTTCACCAACATTCCAAATAGCCTATTTCACCAACATTCAAATAGCCTATTTCACCAACATTTCAAATAGCCTATTTCTCCTTTCACCAACATTTCAAATAGCCTATTTCACCAACATTTCAAATAGCCAATTTCACCAACATTTCAAATAGCCTATTTCACCAACATTTCAAATAGCCTATTTCACCAACATTTCAAATAGCCAATTTCTTTCCAACCATTTCAAATTGCCTATTTCAACATTTCATTTTAGCCATTTCATTTCACACATTTAAAATAGCCATTTATTTCACCAACATTTCAAAGTAAACTTTTCTAGCAAAGTATACTTTGAGGGAGAAATTTTCAATTTTAGGAGAAATTTATTAATTTTTATTATACTGAATTTATTACATTATCACAGCCATTTTGGCTGTGATAATGTAATAAATTCAGTATAATAATTCTGCATACTTTCAATCATCAAATATATGCAGTCGTTAGTTCTATATGAAATAATGCATTTCAGGAAAAATAAATGATTACTCCCTCAAAGTATACTTTGCTAGAAAAGTATACTTTGCAATGTTGGTGAAATCGGCTACAGATGTGCAAGCTGATCTATGGCGACACAATGAGTGCTTACAACATATACTTATGCACAGAAATAAGAAAAAACAAGTAGAATTTTCTGTCAGGAAGATGGTGTACGCTCAGCATTAGATCAGTATCATGTGTGTATACGCACCAAATCTGTATCACCCAGGTCAAGTTCGGCCAATGTGGGATTAATCTGCAACATCTGGGCGAAAAACATCCCGCCACGGTTGCCAATCTTGTTGCCGTTTAATCGTAATGACCTCAGGCAAACATTTTTCTGAGTGAAAAAATATGATACTAAAATGAACTGAAAGAATACAGGTACAGATCGTTTTTAATATAACTACTGTCTGTTTCACGAAAGCTGCCCAAATTTTACGGCTATATAAACAATTCAAAAACAAGATTTCTTTTGATAATATTAAATTAAAGGAAAAATTAAGAATGAGCCTTCTTTTTATTTCGTGAAATTTGGTCAAATATTGATTTTATTGCGAAAACAAAATTTCCCCATGTTAAATCCCCATAGATGTCTATGGGGATTTAACATGGGGAAATTTTTTTGAATTTTAGTAATACTGGACCGATTTTTAAAATTTAACTTTTGTTTTCTTAGTTAGATCATATCCAAGCTATCTAGCTAGGTTTCGGAGCCAATTTCCAAAAAAATTGTTTGACTCCTCCCACACTGCCTTACCTCTTTTTCCCCCATGTTAAATTCCCATAGAGAAATCAATTTTTCGTAATAAAATCAATATTTGACCGAATTTCACGAAATAAAAAGAAGGCTCATTCTTAAATTTTCCTTTAATTTAATATTATCCAAAAAAATATTGTTTTTGCATTGTTTATATGGCCGTAAAATTTGGGCAGGTTTCGTGAAACAGACAATAGAGAAAGTGAGCAGGCGCTCATGTATACCCCCGGCCGCCACCTGGACCGACATATACAAACTTTAATGCAAATATTTAAAAATCTTTAAAGTAAATTTCTACGTAATTTTACCTTCACCTTGAACATGAAGGCTGCATGGGTGTTGTATGGAATGAAAATATGGATGATGATAAGGAAGTATATCAAGTTTGAAGTCAAAACGACTTACCAAATTATATACCCCTACTTCGTATGCCGGGGGTATAATTATCTTAACATTAGATGGTTTTAAATAATTTTTTGCATGGCATGTTTTACATGATTTAGGAGGAACAAGAACATGTGGCCTAGCTATCTGCACATGAATGTCGAATCGGACGATTTCTTTGTTGACTGTTTTGCATAGAAAGTATAGAGAAACATGGGTGATTATGTAACCCTTTGCACGCTAAAATAGCAGCCCAATATATCATGGAATTTCAATGGAATTGCATCGGAACGATGCAATTCCAATGAAATTCCATGATATATTTTCATAGTTTTCCGAGAGCAATAAGAAAACAAGAAAATGTGGCCTGTCGTCACACGCATGCCCACGGTGGCAGATTGGAGAAAGTGGCAAAGTTAATTAACCAAAAGTGATAACTATTCATAAGCACAGTTGTGAACGTCAAATGGTGAAGATCATATTGGGGGCAGCATGATTGTGTGATCTTATGCAAACTCCTGTAAAAGAATTAATGTGAACAAGAAAATGTGGCCTGTCGGCACACGAATACCCCCAGTTGCAGATTGGAGAACTGTGGCAAAGTAAATCAACCAAAAGTGATAATTATTCATAAGCACAGTTGTGACGGTTGAATGGTGAATGTCATATTAAGGGTAGCATTTGTGCACACGTATGATGTATTGAAATATCAAAGTAATCCTTCAATGGCTATAGAAGATATGACAGAATTGAGAAACTCCGGCAAAGTTCTTATTGTGTGAAAAAGTTTAAAGGTGTGAAGGTTATAGAAGTTATGACAGAATTGAGAAAACTCAGGAGAACTATTAAAAAAGTACAAAGTTGTCAAGGTCAAAAGGTCAAGGTCATATTATGGGCAGCATGGATGTGTGACATTTATCCACATGTTTGATGTATTGACATACTAAAGTAATCCATCAAGTGATATAGAAGTTATGACAGAATTGAGAAACTCTGGCGAACTATTAATGTGTAAAAAGAGTACAAAGTTGTGAAGGTCATATTACGGGCAGCATGGATGTGTGGTGTTTGTCCACCAGTATGCTGTGTTGAAATATAAGGTTTGATCATGTCCAGACGTGTGCAAACGTTTGCTGTGGCCCGAGGGAACTGTTTGAACCCCAAGGCCGCAGGCCGCGGGTTCAAACAGTTCCCGAGGGCCACAGCAAACGTTTGCACACGGCTGGACATGATCAAACGTTATTGTTACATTTCCAACAAAAGACTGATGTAATTTGAGCATTATATTCAGTATTTTCAGTACTTTTATAAAATCGTCCCATTCACGTAAATAATTTTCGGTATGCATATTCCGGGGCCATGTCACGAACGTCATGAACGTCATGAAGTAGTGACGTCATGAAGGCACTTCCGCGTAGTGACGTCATGAAGGCACTTCCATTAGGCGCGGCCCCGGAATGAGCATTGCCTAAAGCCATGTGCAAACAGCACGCGCTATTTGTTTGCACATATGTGCAAACAACGGAAACCATGTAACAATATTTAACTAATCCTTCAAGGGATATAGAAGCTAAGACATAATTGAGCAACTCCGGCGAACTTATTACGGCAATGCGTGAACAAATTCAAAGTTGTCAAGGTCATATTAAGGGCAGCATGGATGTGTCGCATATGTCCACAAGTATGATGTATTGAAGTATTAAAGTAATCCTTCATGAGATATAGAAGTAATGACAGAATTGAGAAACTCCAGCGAACTTCTTAACGTGTGAAAAAGTTGTGAAGGTCAAAAGGTCAAGGTCATATTAAGGGCAGCATAGATGTGTGGCATTTATCCACAAATATGATGTGTTGAAATATTTAAGTAATCCTTCAAGGGATATAGAAGTTATGACATAATTGAGAAACTCTGGCGAACTTCTTAATGTGGGAAAAAGTTCAAAGTTATGAAGGTCAAAATGTCAAAGTCATATTAAGGGCAGCATAGATGTGTGGCATTTATCCACAAATATGATGTGTTGAAATGTGTAAGTAATCCTTCAAGGGATATAGAAGTTGTGACATAATTGAGAAACTCCGGCTACTGCTTAATGTTCCGGACGGACTCACGGACACACAGACAAATGGATATGGCAGGTCATGATAGTAGACCCTTAGAGGAATGCAGGCATGAACATATGGAAAAGTTTTGATGAAGAAGTTATAACTGATTCATCCAATGGTAAGTTTTCTGAAGAGACTAAGTATGTTACCTTGAGATCAGATGGGGTTGGCAGGGATTCCGCTGGCGATCGCCACTTTCGCAATTCGCGATAAAAATAAACAATTGGCGATAAAAAATAACAATTTTCGAAAAAAAATCCAAAAAAAATCCAAAAAAAAGAAAATTTTAATTTTTTTATCGCCAATTGTTGTTTTTTTTTGGAAGTGGCGATTTTTTTATTTTCCCCAGTGGAATCCCTGGGTTGGACAGTCATGGGTTTGTCACAGCATGATAGTAGTGCCTTAGAGGAATGTATGCATGAAATATTAAGAATTTTCGATAAAGGAAATAGAAGTTATAACCGATTTCTCAGATGTTAAGTTTTGTAAAGAGACTGAACATTTGACCTTGAACTTGGGATGAGCGGGGCTTGGACGGTCATGGGTTTGTCACAGCATGATAGTTGTGCCTTAGAGAAATGTATACATGAAATGTTAAGAATTTTCTATGAAGGAAATAGAAGTTATAACATATTTCTTTGATGTTAACCCTTACTTCGCTGAATTAAATTGTGTCGTCTGCTGGAAATGTTTTATTTTCAATATTTCTCGATAAAAACCTGTTTTGACAGCGCATGAGAATCGTCTCCACTGGAGACGATTCTCATGTGCTGCCAAAACAGGTTTTTGTGTTAAGAATTAAGGCAAAATGAAGATCAGCAGAAGACAATTTTCGTCTCCCGCGTAGTGAGGGTCAAGTTTAGTGACGGACGGATGGACCGGTCCAAAATAGTGCCACGGTATAGCGTGGCTGCCATGGTGGTGTGAACTGCCGTGGATGAAGTAACTGTACTCACATGAAGAGCTCTGGCAATAGCCTCAGCACCGTTCTGTCCAATGTCATTACACATGAGGTTTATCTCTGCAATGTTGTTATTTTCCTGGAATACAAACACTTCATGTGTCACAGGGCGAGAAAAATGTTTATCATACCAGTAGACGATTTCATCAAAATTGCAAAGTATACTTATCTAGCAAAGTGTACTTTGAGGGAGTAATCATTTATTATCCCCCGAAATGCATTATTTCATATAGAACTACCGACTGCATATATTGATGATTAAAAGCATGCAGAATTATTATACTGAATTTATTACATTATCACAGCCATAGCAAAATGGCTGTGATAATGTAATAAATTCAGTATAATAAAAATTAATAAAATTATCCTTAAATTGAAAATTTCTCCCTCAAAGTATACTTTGCAATGTTGGTGAAATAGGCTACTGGGGGCCGTTTCACTAAACTTCCTACGACTAAAATGTTCGTAAGTGCAAAATTATGATAGTCTGTAAATTTCACATTAACAATGTTTTCTTGTAAATAATTGTTGGATTTACATTTATTGAGCATAGGCTGCATATGCAGCCTATGCTCAATAAATGTAAATCCATCAATTGAAATTTGCAGACGATTCTAAATTTGCGCTTATGAACATTTTAGTCGTAAGAAGTTTAGTGAAACGGGCCCCTGGTACCTATACAGGTTATCGGTCTGAGATAGATGTAAGGCCATCATTTGCTTTGTGTAAACCATATTACATGCCTATATCATTATATAGACAAGTGGCTCAAACGGTAAATGACCTTTACAACAGTGCAGTACACGTAGTGAGTGAGTGAGTGAGTGAATAGGGTTTAACGTCCGCTTTTCTGACATAGAGGTACAAGCCTCAGGGAGTCTACACGCAGACGGGTCAACGGGGTCGAGTCCCATATCTACCTGTCCAAGGGGGGTAAATCCCAACTTCAGAACTCAATATTTACAATCAAAATATATATTCAGTCCTGAAATTAGAACAACATGATCTGGTACACGTAGTGACTTTAATAATAGGTATATGCCATCGCTTACTAAGGTTCTTCAAAACAAATTGTGCCTCAGTACACTCAGTGGACATGCACCAACTTTGAAAATACCATAGGCTTGCATGTACATGTATTTCCTCCTTATTTATTGTACGTTTTTCTGTCAGTGATGCAATACAATACGATACAATAAAACACAACACAACACAATACATGATCAATATTATATTGAAACTAAACAAAACTAATGATTTGTACACAATTAAGTTTTGTTAACCCTTCGACCGCTATCTTATTTGTTTTGTCGTCTGTTGTTTATTTTATATTTTCCATTTTTACCATCAAAAACAGCTTTAACAGCACTTTAGAATAATTCACAACATGCTTTGACAGCACTTCAAAACATGTTTTTATTGAGAAATAAGGCAAGATATAAAAGCAACAGCAGACGACAATTGTTGTGAGTAGCGGTCAAAGGGTTAAGTTGAAATATACTGTTGATTTGACAATTAAAGTTTATTTCGCTCCAGTTTTCATACCTGCAGTAACTGTGCTAACCACGTCGCACCTTCGTCAGTGATGTTATTGTAGCGGAGGTCGAGACTGGTGATAAACACATTGTTCTGTAGAAGCTTGTACAACGCTTCACAGTCCTTGTCATTGAGGCGACTGTCTGTCAACAATTTATTGTTGCCAGCGAGGTATAGGTCCATCGTGTCTTTGATGTCACTGCAAAAACATAAAATCAGGGCTTCATCATTATCAACGGCAGTGAAAATACTACATGTAATTTGAAGAATAAAACTTACAGTCTGTTCCACATTTTGCTGCCGACAAACATTTGTCTATTAAACACATTAAATCCCAAAAATATTTAAATGTAAGTACTTTTTCATCAATAACAAAAAAGTTACCATCCCGAAAAAAAATTATTTGATTAAATTCCGTACAATATTTATTTTATTGCGAAACTAGAAATGTGGCCTGTCGGCACACGAATGCCCCCGCTGGCAGCCACAGGGTGGCAGAGGACCATTGGAGCAATGCGTGTGTGAAATGTGAAGCAAGGATCCGAGCAAGGAAACAGAAATTATAAGGCATTTACCCAGCGTTAAGGTTTCGAACGTACCAAGTCTGTGACCTTGACCCTGGGCTTGGCGGGAGCGGCACGAATGTGGATTTGTCACAGGGTGGCAGAGGACCATTGGAGCAATGCGTGTGTGAAATGTGAAGTAGATCCGAGCAAGGAAACAGAAATTATAAGGCATTTACCCAGCGTTAAGGTTTCGAACGCACCAAGTCTGTGACCTTGACCCTGGGCTTGGCGGGGGCGGCACGAATGTGGATTTGTCACAGGGTGGCAGAGGACCATTGGAGCAATGCGTATGTGAAATGTGAAGCAGATCCGAGCAAGGAAACAGAAATTATAAGGCATTTACCCAGCGTTAAGGTTTCGAACGCACCAAGTCTGTGACCTTGACCCTGGGCTTGGCGGGGGCGGCACGAATGTGGATTTGTCACAGGGTGGCAGAGGACCATTGGAGCAATGTGTGTGTGAAATCTTACGCAGATCCGAGCAAGGAAACAGAAATTATAAGGCATTTACCCAGCATTAAGGTTTCGAACGCACCAAGTCTGTGACCTTGACCCTGGGCTTAGCGGGGGCGGCACGAATGTGGATTTGTCACAGGGTGGCAGAGGACCATTGGAGCAATGCGTTTGTGAAATGTGAAGCAGACCCGAGCAAGGAAACAGAAATTATAAGACATTTACCCAGCATTAAGGTTTCGAACGCACCAAGTCTGTGACCTTGACCCTGGGCTTAGCGGGGGCGGGATGAATGTGGATTTGTCACAGGGTGGCAGAGGACCATTGGAGCAATGCGTGTATGAAATGTGAAGCAGATCCGAGCAAGGAAACAGAAATTATAAGCCATTTACCCAGCGTTAAGGTTTCGAACGCATCAAGTCTGTGACCTTGACCCTGGGTTTAGCGGGGGCGGGACGAATGTCGATTTGTCACAGGGCGGTAGAGGACCATTGGAGCAATGCGTGTGTGAAATGTGAAGCAAATCCGAGCAGGAAACAGAAATTATAAGCCATTTACACGAGCGTTACGGTTTCGGGACGTACGCCGGTAACACTATATGACCCCCACACCATTCGGTGGCGGGGGCATAATAAACAAGAGCTGTAGGAGAACAGCATAGCTCGACTACGAGGGTTGTCGATGTACACATAGCTTGACAAAGAAGATGGCTGCGGCCTGCATAAAAACCTTAACCAAGGTTGACTAAAAACATTAACCAAGGGAAATTAAGTAAGTAATTCAAGGTTAAATGTAGGTCAATGTCAGATATAGGTCAGGGGTTATTGATGTACATCACTAGGAGATAAAGTTTTCCAAGTATGGTTGCTGTAGGCCCAGGAGTATTCCATATACAAGCTTGAGTAAAAACCGTAACCAAGGGGAGATAACTAAGTAATCCAAGGATAAAAGTAGGTCAAGGTCAAATATAGGTCAGGGATTATTGATGTACATCACTAGGAGATGAAGTTGTCCAAGTATGGTTGATGTAGGCCCAGAAGTATTCCATATACAAGCTTGACTATAAACATTAAACAAGTAATTCAAGGTTAAATGTAGGTGAAGGTAAAATAAAGGTCAGGGGTTATTGATGTACATCTCTATGAGAAAAAGTTATCCAAGTATGGTGTCTGTATGCACAATAGTATTCCATCTACAAGCTTGACTAAAAACCTTAACCAAGGGGAATTAAGTAAGTAATTTAAGGTTAATTGTAGGTCAAGGTCAAATATAGGTCAGGGGTTGTTGATGTACATCACTAGGAGATGAAGTTGTCCAATTATGGTTGGTGTAGGGCCATGAGTATTCCATCTACAAGCTTGACTAAAAACCTTAACCAAAGAGAATTAAGTAAGAAATTCAAGAGGAAATGTAGGTCAAGGTCAAATATAGATCAGGGGTTATTGATGTACATCACTATGAGAAAAAGGTTGTCCAAGTATGGTGTCTGTATGCACAATAGTATTCCATGTACAAGCTTGAGTAAAAAGCTTAACCAAGGTCGAGTAAAAACCTTAACCAAGGGGAATTAAGTAAGTAATTCAAGGTTAAATGTAGGTGAAGGTCAAATATAGGTCAGGGGTTGTTGATGTACATCACTAGGAGATGAAGTTGTCCAAGTATGGTTGGTGTAGGGCCAGGAGTATTCCATCTACAAGCTTGACTAAAAACGTTAACCAAGGGGAATTAAGTAAGTAATTCAAGAGGAAATGTAGGTCAAGGTCAAATATAGATCAGGGGTTGTTGATGTACATCACTAGGAGATGAAGTTGTCCAAGTATGGTGGGTGTAGGGCCAGTAGTATTCCATATAGAAGGTTGACTAAAAACCTTAACCAAAAGGAATTAAGTAAGTAATTGAAGAGGAAATGTAGGTCAAGGTCAAATATAGATCAGGGGTTATTGATGTACATACCTATGAGAAAAGGTTGTCGAAGTATGGTGTCTGGATGCACAATAGTATTCAATGTACAAGCTTGAAAAAAAACCTTAACCAAGGTTGACTAAAAACCTTAACCAAGGGGAATTAAGTAAGTAATTCAACAAGAGGAAATGTAGGTCAAGGTCAAATATAGATGAGGGGTTATTGATGTGGATCACTAGAGGATGAAAAAAAGTTAATTGAAGGTTTGTCCAAGTATGGTGGGTGTAGGGCCAGTGGTATTGCATATACAAGCTTGACTAAAAACCTTAACCAAGGTTGACTAAAAACCTTAACCAAGGGGAATTAAGCAAGTAATTCAAGAGGAAATGTAGGTCAAGGTCAAATATAGATCAGGGGTTATTGATGTACATCACTAGGAGATGAAGTTGTCCAAGTATGGTGGGTGTAGGGCCAGTAGTATTCCATATACAAACTTGACTAAAAACCTTAACCAAGGCGTGACGGTGACGCCGACGCCAACGCCGACGCCGGGGTGACAACATAAGCTCTACTTATTCTTCGAATAGTCGAGCTAAAAATCCAATTCTCAGCCATCAGAGTATAATTCCAGCACAAAAATATTTACACAATTCCCTAACATTTGATTGGCCCGTAGCAATTAAGTCTCTGTCCAAAATTTATATCCCCGCAAACTCCCACGTCGAACTACTTTCTACAGGTGCGCTGTCAGTGCTGTCAATGTAAACAAATGGCTGCCGTCTGTCAAAATAAACACATTTTCTTGATAAATTATAAGGAATGAATGGCCTTTTTGTGGAATTTATCCGCGACTTTTCCAAGTTTATACCCCGATAAATTCCACAAAAAGGCCATTCATTCCTATAATATAATTATGCTCCACAATGTAATAAGCGATAAAGGTACTCACCGGCCAAACTTCGCACGTCTACGCATGATTGGTTAGATGGTGCAGGTGATGTGCAGGTGATGGTGCAGCAACAACAACAACAATGGCAGCAGGTGGTTAATGTAAAGAAAAACAGCAAGACTAGCTACAAACAGGGCTCCAGATAAGGAATTTGTAATTGAGTATTGTCACTCCATCATTTCTGAAGCAATTGGGTATTTCAAAATGTTAATTGGGTAAAATAAAATCACACTACTGTTTACACATAAACAGACAGCAATTATTGAATAGTTAGCTTTGAAATGAAAACATGTCTTGGCATTTCATTAGAATTGTTTCCTTGGAGACAATTCTAATGAAATACCAAGATGTGTTTTCATTGAAAATAAGAAAAATATGATATATTTGTGGTCAGTTTGTTGTTTTCTGAAGCATGATAAAGGTACCACAAATTTTTAATTGCTTTTTGATACTCGCTACTTCTGATTTCAATTGGGTTTTTGGCAATTTTAATTGGGTATTTATGCAAATACGCAGCTTATCTGGAGCTCTGTACAAAGCCAACTAAAGTCTAATGTTAAATATCCCAAATTTTCAGGCAGTGTCGCATGACAACATGGTTGAAGTTGCAACGCGAGACCATCGGAGAATTTGGATTAAATGTTAAAGTGAGTCTCCGATATATGTGGCTGTCACTGGAGAACTTGGGGTAGCTCCTGATCAAATAGCCCATGTAGCCGATTTCACCAACATTGCAAAGTATACTTATCTAGCAAAGTATACTTTGAGGGAGAAATCATTTATTTTTCCCGAAATGCATTATTTCATATAGAACTAACGACTGCATATATTTGATGATTAAAAGTGTGCAGAATTATTATACTGACTTTATTACATTATCACAGCCAAAATGTCTGTGATAATGTAATAAATTCAGTATAATAAAAAATAATAAATTTATCGTAAAATTGAAAATTTCTCCCTCGAAGTATACTTTGCCAGAAAAGTATACTTTGCAATGTTGGTGAAACGGGCCCCTGATCAAATAACTCCTGTAGCCTGATAATGATCTACATGTATATTGCTTGTAAGAAGCATGACAGGTGTTTCATTGATGAAATGGCGAACAGGGCAGAACCTGATCAGACTGTGCGGATGCACAGGCTGATCTGGATCTACACTGTTCGCAAATCCTATGAGCCCCATTTCTCCAGTCCACATAGATCCACAGAAAGTGATAAAAATATACTGTTTGTTCCGCGTTTTGCTGCCGACAAACTCTTTGCATGCTGGGAAATTTGTGGGCTATAAATAGTTCAAAACTAGCGGACAAGAATTCATCATACTTTCTTGTATTTCTCCCCATAAATATCATGAATATGTCTTGGAATTTCATTAGAATTGAGTCCTCAGGACTCAATTCTAATAAAATTTCAAGACATTTACAGAGAAATAAAACATATACATGTACTCCTAATTCGTTTGGCGGATATTTTCGCCGCTAGCATGCAAAGAGTTAAACACATTAAATCCAAGAAATATTTAAATATAAGAACTTTTTCTTGAATAATAAAAAAGTCCCCCTCCCCAAAAAATAATTATTGGATGAAATCCCATGAAATATTGATTTTATTGTGAAAAAAAATATTTTCATATGGGAATTGAACATGGGGGCTGAAATTAGATGTTTTTGAAGTAATTTTTCATTTGTGGAAAGATTTTCAAAATCTAACTTGTTTTCTTAGATACATCATTTCCATCTAGCCAGGTTTCGGAGTCGATCTCCAATTTTTTTTATTTTTTTTTTACTCCTCTTCCACGTTCTCCACCTCTTTTTCCCCCCATGTTAAATTCACATAGGAAAATCGCTTTTTTCGCTATAAAATCAATATTTGATGGAATTTCATCCAACACAATTTTTAGGGAGGGTGACTTTTGTGTTATTGGTGAAAAAATATTTGCATTTAATATTTTTTAGATTTAAAGGTACATGCCCACACAAACTGTTCTTTATATCAGAGACATCATCTGAGACATTTCCTGGCAAAATAAACATTCATTCACCATTACCCCACATATTGATTGGCATTATTATACATTTTATATCAGACATAAATTTCCACACTGATATCAGGGGCGATAACCGTGTTGCCTTGAATGTTAACGGACATTACTATTTATTCTCTGCATTTATTTTATGATGTGCAATGATCATACTTTATAATCTGTCAAAAATACAATTTTTTTAGGCGACACATTTAATTTGTATAAATAATTAAAACATACCATGCCTCATTTGCATATGAAAATAGCCTGATACCACTGCGCGTCACTATCAGTAAAATAAATATTAGTAAATGATTATATCTGTATAACGGGCACTCGTAATTTTTAGAACTGGTGGAATAGTAACACAATTATACACTTATTTAATTCCTATAAACAACATTCTGTGCCTACTGAGCGGGCATGTACCGTTAATGTGTTTTATAGCCAAAAGTTTGTCGGCAGAAAAACGTGGAACATACAATAATAAGTATAAAACAAACTGATCATTTCACAACCAATGCCTATTATAATTCGTAAATAGTTTTATACCGCAACCATTGCTCCGTGTAGCGTAATAAAGGGGGGTGAATAAATGCTGTTTATATCTGAAGTAACCTAATATACCTGAAGTGCGGTTTTTGCCTTTATTTTTTCACCTTTGACCCCTAATTGTTACCTCTGATTGGTCAGTCTCAACAGCAAATTCATTATGGCAGCGAATTTTAAAATCAAAATCGCTGTCGGTTCAGCTGAAGTTTTGTCCATTTTTACAACATTATTGATTTATTATAGGAATGAATGGCCTTTTTGTGGAATCTATCGGGGTATAAACTTGGAAAAGTCGCGGGAATACTGGACGAAGGCCAGAAGGCCTCGTCCAGTATTCCCGCAACTTTTCCAAGTTAGTTTATATCCCCGATAAATTCAACAAAAAGGCCATTCATTCCTTATAATTCCAGCATTTGAAATAAATTCATCAAGAAAATGTGTTTATTTTCCATTTTCTTAAGCATTATTTTAACTGCGCCTCACGGTTACTGAAAGTAGTTCGTCGTGGGAGTTTACTGGGATATAAATTTTGGACAGAGACTTGCTACGGGCCAATTAAATGTTAGGGAATTGTGTAAATATTTTTGTGCTGGAATTATATGCGACGTAACCAACGACACAGGGATGTCCATCATGATTTTATAAATGCTTATTATGACAACTGTGTAGTCTAAAACCAGCTAATATTGAAGCTCATCATAAATAAATCGGAGATTTAATCAGACACAATACCGAATCTAACTAGAGTGGACGCCGTCATTTTGCTTTCAATGACGTCGCTAGATTTGCAACGTATGGCGAGGAATGACATCAAAAGATGACGTCACGCACGTTAAAACAATTAAGTTTTGTATGCGGTATAAATTAAATACATGATTAGTACCGTCGAATATAAAATATATTCGGTTTCGCCCCGACAACTTTATAGCGGTTCGTTAAAGCTTGCCCTAATAAAGCTGTCTAAGGCTCAACCGAATATATTCTATATTCGACGGCACTAACCATATATTTACTATGTACTGGTACAGTTATAGTCAGAGTCACTGTACAATTACCTGTAGCCTATTTCACCCACATTGCAAAGTATACTTATCTAGCAAAGTATACTTTGAGGGAGAAATTTTCAATTTAAGGATAAATTTATTAATTTGTATTACACTGAATACATTTTGGCTGTGATAATGTAATAAATTCAGTATATAAAATGGCTGTGATAATGTAATAAATTCAGTATAATAATTCTGCATACTTTTAATCATCAAATATATGCAGTGGTTAGTTCTATATGAAATAATGCATTTTGGGAAAAATAAATGATTTATACTCCCTCAAAGTATACTCTGCGAGATAAGCATACTTTGCAATGTGGTGAAATCGGCTACTGGTATCTACACAGGTTATCAGTCTGTGAACGTATATGTACAGTGAAACCTATGTAAATAGCTGCTAGAAGTGTAATAGAGAATATCTTACATGAGTGATAATTTCATCTAGTAGTTAATAACCCTTACAGTGCTGAATTAAAATTTGTCGTCTGCTGTTTATTTTTTATTTTCCATTTTTCTTATCAAAAACAAGATTTGACAGCACTATCAGGCGCGTAGCTGCATTAAGGCACTGGCCTGCAGAATTTTCGAAATGTAAAAAATAAAAATGCCAAAAATGCAATAAAAATAGGAGGGTGGGGGGGGGGGGTTTGAAATGTGCCAGAGTGCACCAGCAGACGACAGTTTTCGGTTCACGCCTTCTAAGGGTTAAACATCAGCAGAGCTTCATGTCTTATGCAGTTTTCAGAATCAGGGCCGTTTCACTAAACTTTGTACGACTAAGAAGTTTGTAAGTGCAAAATTATGATAGTCCAGGGATTCCGCTGGCGATTGCAATTGGCGATAAAAATAAACAATTGGCGATAAAAATATTTAATTTTCGAAAAAAAATCGCCACTCTTTTTTTTTTGAAGTGGCGATTTTTTTATTTTCCCCAGCGGAATCCCTAGTCTGTAAATTTCACATTAACACTGTTTTCGTGTAAACAATTGTTGGATTTACATCTATTGATATGCAGCCTATGCTCAATAAGTGTAAATCCATCAAATGAAATTTGCAGATGGAAAATTGTTAAATTCTAGATGCCATTCATTTCCTGCATTCTGCTGCATTTAAGAGACATATTTTATTTTGGTCCAAATACTGGGGCGGCACTTGCCGCCCCTGCTTCCCCACTTCCGATGCCTCTGTAGAATTATAATAAATAGGATAATCTGCAAAAAATGTTTGAATAACAGGAAATAATACACTTGCTACACTCACTCATGTATATGCGAAAGTCGACACACACTTTTGTATCATTTCTTCCTATTCAAAATGTAAGATGGAATATCCTCTATACACCATGCATGTATTACTACCATGGACGGATTCAGGGAGGGGAGGATTCAGTGGGGGGGAGATTTGCTGAGTAAAGATCTTTTACAAGTTACAAGGCACGTTTCATGCCAAGTGCCATGTATTCCTTGCATTTTTCGGTCGTTTTCTTATTGTTTCATAATTTAAACGTTTTCAATCAAAAATCATGTCTAAACATACTGTGACAGTGTCAATATTTTTGCTCCAAAATGCGCCAGAACGCAGGAAATAGCGCTATCCCGAGCTATGCTCGGGCGACTATTTTGCAATACTTGACTATATTATCGATAATATAGTCAAGTATTGCAAAATAGTTACGCCCCCCCCTAACCCGAAATCCTGGATTCGTGCCCGACTACAACACAACAGCAGGCTACGTTGCAATCATCTAAATGCATGTACATGTATTGATTACCACACAACACAATATTAGTGGCAGGCTACGTTGCTATCCTCTATATACATGTACATGTATTACCACACAACACAATATTAGTGGCAGGCTACATAATATTAGTGGCAGGCTTAGTAACATTGCTAATGCTGAAACATGGAACGGTGTACTATGCTAGTGCTAGACATGCATGTATGAATCTAGAAGCGGTTAGTCAATGCACACTACACAACCCACAACCCCGTCATGGCAGCATACATAGCAAGGTGTATGATCACGTGGTTACAACAACAACAAAGTACTGAGACCACCAAATGCAGCTTAACAAGACGCGTTTGATGCGCCATATTTCATCAAAATCCGTTACGTAATAAGGACAATATAAAAGAAAACATATTTTCAATCGGATGCATTCTGGAAGTTTCAGTACTTGTTGTTATTGTTAGTACCACGTGATCATACACCTTGGTATCAAGACTTGGTTCGCCTCGTCTGGTTTGTATTTCTGGTTACGGCCATGAATTTATAAATGCTTGAACTTTGCACATTATACATGTATGTGCATTTCTGTATCCATAGTTTGTTTGTTTGTTTATTAGTGTTTAACGGCCTATCAACATCTAAGGTCATGTAAGGCCGGGCAAACAGGTTTGATCCCATTTTAACCTGCTGCATTGGGGGGAAAATCCCAAAATCCGAACAAATTATTTACATTGCGAAAAAATATATTCAGCTCTGAAATTAGAATAACCTGACCTGGTGCCAGGTCCATACCACACCAAAGCCACTTGACCCCTTCCCCTAAAATAGGATTACGAATAATCGTAATTCTCACATATGGGGTAGAACCAGATTCAACTGTCACATAAAAAATTCCAAAGACGTATAGGAGTGCCAAACCAGGTCTCCAGTCGGAATTCCGGTAAGGATGAACCACGATCGTTAAATTATCCACCGCATACTACAACCTGCCACCCACACACTGAATACTGAGGTAAACTTCTGTTACGTTTTATCAAGAATGCTTACTCAACACTATACATAGTGTACAGGCTGATATAGGTCTACACTGGTCACAATCGCCATAGCCCCTTTTCGTCCATGTGACTCAGATATGTCTGAATGTATCAGTGTATAACAGATTCATAGCAGCGTTCATATATAAACCCACTGTTAGTATTAGTTATAAGAGTGCAAGTTTAAAATCCCACCAACAGCGAAGGTCATTTAGGGACAGGAGTATTAGTTATAAACCAAAATGGAACCTTACAAAATAGTCTCCTCTCGTTCCCGATCAAACATCTTGATGAAGTACGCATTCTGTTTCATTCCAATCTCCTGACACACGGCCTCGTATCTAATGGCAGTTGAGTTGAGGTCTGACATTGTGGTGCAGCAGCTGCAATGTACAACATAAACCAACCCTTAACCCTTTCACCCCTAAATATGGAATGGTGTAGCTGTCTGAGGTTCCTAATTGCTATGTTGTCTTGTCAGAGTAACGTGTGAACTTGTCTACCGAGCATCTTATCATGTTAAACTGCCATGCTGTCTTGTCAGAGTAACATGTGAACTTCTCAACAGAGCATCTTATCATGTTAAACTGCTATGCTGTCTTGACAGAGTAACATGTGAACTTGTCTACCGAGCATCTTATCATGTTAGTTTAAACAATATTTATTTCAAGTTGTGGCAAGTGATATAATTATATATATACATACAATTGAGAACAGGATTAGAAAACAAGCTTTTACATGCACTTATGTGAATTCTTCTCCTGCAGGAGATCAGTTTTACAATATGGCTAAGGAACAAGTTGGTGAAATAAGGTAACATTGTATGAACAAACGAAAAAACAAAATGTGTATATCAAAATGAATGTGTCACACCATGATGGAAGCGTATGTGGTGTTTGAACGTCTCACTTACGCTAGACGGTACCGATCAGAAGGGACTTAGCTAAAACGCAGACCGCTTTAACATGGTGCGCAACATTGGTATTTATAACAGAAATGGAAGACAGTTGAGTTGAGGTCTGACATTGTGGTGCAGCAGCTGCAATGTACAACATTAACCAACCCTTAACCCTTTCACCCCTAAATATGGAATGCTGTAGCTGTCTGAGGTTCCTAATTGCTATGTTGTCTTGTCAGAGTAACGTGTGAACTTGTCTACCGAGCATCTTATGTTAAACTGCCATGCTGTCTTGTCAGAGTAACGTGTCAACTTGTCTACCGAGCAACTTATCATGTTAAACTGCCATGCTGTCTTGTCAGAGTAACATGTAAACTTGTCAACAGAGCATCTTATCATGTTAAACTGCCATTAAACTGCCATGCTGTCTTGTCAGAGTAACATGTGAACTTGTCAACAGAGCATCTTATTATGTTAAACTGCTATGCTGTCTTGTCAGAGTGAGTGAGTGAATAGGGTTTAACGTCCGCTTTTCTGACATAGAGGTACAAGCCTCAGGGAGTCTACACGCAGACGGGTCAACGGGGTCGTGTCCCGTATCCACCTGTCCGAGGGGGGTAAATCCCAACTTCAGAACTCAATATTTACAATCAAAATATATATTCAGTCCTGAAATTAGAACAACCTGATCTGTAAGACTGCTATGTTGTCTTATCAGAGTAACGTGTGAACTTATCCACAGAGCATGTTATTATTTGAAACTACTGTCCTTGTCTAGGGAGTATATTATTATGTTAAACTGCGATGTTGTCTTGTCAGAGAAATGTGTGAATTTCTGTACGGGGCGTGTTCCTATGTTAAACTGCTACCAGTATGTCTTCTTGTCAGAGTAATGTGTGAACTTGTCTACAGAGTGTGTTATGTTAAACTGCTATGTTGTCTTGTCAGAGTAACATGCAAACTTTTCTACGGAGCGTGTTCTGTTAAACTGCTTTGTTGTCTTGTCAGAGCAGATTAACATGCTCAGTAGACAAGTTAACACATTACTCTGACAAGACAACATAGCAGTTTAACAGAACACGCTCCGTAGAAAAGTTTGCATGTTACTCTGACAAGACAACATAGCAGTTTAACATAACACACTCTGTAGACAAGTTCACACATTACTCTGACAAGAAGACATACTGGTAGCAGTTTAACATAGGAACACGCCCCGTACAGAAATTCACACATTTCTCTGACAAGACAACATCGCAGTTTAACATAATAATATACTCCCTAGACAAGGACAGTAGTTTCAAATAATAACATGCTCTGTGGATAAGTTCACACGTTACTCTGATAAGACAACATAGCAGTCTTACATAATACCACACTCTGTAGACAAGTTCACACGTTACAAGACAACATAACAGTTTACAACCTCAGACAGCTACGGTGTTCCATACCTAAATCTCTGACATTGATAGGCCAATGCTCAATTCTGGACTATTCCTACTCACAAAATATGTCCCTCGAGGGAGTGTTCGAGAGAAAGCTGTTGGAGGAGTTGATGTCACAAACTCTATATAGAAGTGTATGCAGCAATGTGTAGAACAAGAGCTGTAGGAGAACAGCATAGCTCGACTACGAGGGTTGTCGATGTACACATAGCTTGACAAAGAAGGCGGCCGCGGCCTGCATAAAAACCTTAACCAAGGTTGCCTAAAAACCGTAACCAAGGGAAATTAACTAAGTAATTCAAGGTTGACATTAACAAGGTCAATGTCAGATATAGGTCAGGGGTTATTGATGTACATCACTAGGAGATGAAGTTGTCCAAGTATGGTTGCTATAGGCCCAGGAGTATTCCATATACAAGCTTGACTAAAAACCTTAACCAATGGGAAATAACTAAGTAATCCAAGGGTAAAAGTAGGTCAAGGTCAAATATAGGTCAGGGATTATTGATGTACATCACTAGGAGATGAAGTTGTCCAAGTATGCTTGCTGTAGGCCCAGGAGTATTCCATATACAAGCTTGACTATAAACCGTAACCAAGTTTGAGTACAAACCTTAAATGTAGGTGAAGGTAAAATATAGGTCAGGGGTTATTGATGTACATCCCTATGAGAAAAGGTTGTCCAAGTATTGTGTCTGTATGTACAATAGTATTCAATGTACAAGCTTGACTAAAAACCTTAACCAAGGTGGACTAAAAACCTTAACCAAGGGGAATTAAGTAAGTAATTCAAGGTTAAATGTAGGTCAAGGTCAAATATTGTCAGGGGTTGTTGATGTACATCACAAGGAGATGAAGTTGTCCAAGTATGGTTGGTGTAGGGCCATGATTATTCCATATACAAGCTTGACTAAAAACCTTAACCAAGGGTTAACTAAGTAATTCAAGATGAAATGTAGGTCAAAGTCAAATATAGATCAGGGGTTATTGATGTACATCCCTATGAGAAAAGGTTGTCCAAGTATGGTGTCTGTATGCACAATAGTATTCCATGTACAAGCTTGACTAAAAACCTTAACCAAGGTTGATGAAAATACTTAACCAAGGGGAATTAAGTAAGTAATTCAAGGTTAAATGTAGGTCAAGGTCAAATATAGGTCAGGGGTTGTTGATGTACATCACTAGGATAGGAAGTTGTCCAAGTAATTCAAGGTTATATGCAGATCAAGGTCAAATATAGGTCAGGGGTTGTTGATGTACATCACTAGGAGATGAAGTTGTCCAAGTATGGTGGGTGTAGGGCCAGGAGTATTCCATATACAAGCTTGACTAAAAACCTTAACCAAGGCGTGACGGTGACGCCGACGCCGGGGTGACTACATAAGCTCTAACTATTCTTCGAATCACTATTCTTCAACATCACTAGGAGATGAAGTTGTCCAAGTATGGTTGGCATAGGGCCAGGAGTATTCCATCTACAAGCTTGACTAAAAACCTTAACCAGAGGGCTAAAGTAATTCTAAGTGATTGCAAGAGGAAAAATGCAGGTCAAGGTCAAAAATAGATCAAGGGTTATTGATGAACATCCCTATGAGAAAAGGTTGTCCAAGTATGGTGTCTGTATGCACAATAGTATTCCATGTGACTAAAAACCTTAACCAAGGATGACGAAAAACCTTAACCTAGGGGAATTAACAAAGTAATTCAAGGTTAAATGTAGGTCAAGGTCAAATATAGGTCAGGGGTTGCTGATGTACAGCACTAGGAGATGAAGTTGTACAAGTATGGTTGGTGTAGGACCAGGAGTATTCCATCTACAAGCTTGACTAAAAACCTTAACCAAGGGGAATTAACTAAGTAATTCAAGGTTAAATGTAGGTCAAAGGTCAAATATAGGTCAGGGGTTGTTGATGTACATCACTAGGACATGAAGTTGTCCAAGTATGGTTGGTGTGGGCCAGGAGTATTCCACCTACAAGCTTGACTAAAAACCTTAACCAAGGGGAATTAACTAAGTAATTCAAGAGGAAATGTAGGTCAAGGTCAAATATAGATCAGGGGTTATTGATGTACATCCCTATGAGAAAAAGTTGTCCAAGTATGGTGTCTGTATGCACAATAGTATTCCATGTACAAGCTTGACTAAGAACCTTAACCAAGGTTGACTAAAAATCTTAACCAAGGGGAATTAACCAAGTAATTCAAGGTTAAATGCAGGTCAATGTCAAATATAGGTCAGGGGTTGTTGATTTGTACATCACTAGAGATGAAGTTGTCCAGTATGGTGGGTGTGGAGGGCCAGGAGTATTCCATATACAAGCTTGACTAAAAACCTTAACCAAGGCATGACGGTGACGCCGACGCCGGAGTGACTATATAAGCTCTAACTATTCTTCGAATCACTATTCTTCAACATCACTAGGAGATGAAGTTGTCCAAGTATGGTTGGTGTAGGGCCAGGAGTATTCCATCTACAAGCTTGACTAAAAACCTTAACCAGAGGGAATTAACTAAGTCATTCAAGAGGAAATGCAGGTCAAGGTCAAAAATAGATCAAGGGTTATTGATGAACATCCCTATGAGAAAAGGTTGTCCAAGTATGGTGTCTGTATGCACAATAGTATTCCATGTGACTAAAAACCTTAACCAAGGATGACGAAAAACCTTAACCTAGGGGAATTAACAAAGTAATTCAAGGTTAAATGTAGGTCAAGGTCAAATATAGGTCAGGGGTTGCTGATGTACAGCACTAGGAGATGAAGTTGTACAAGTATGGTTGGTGTAGGACCAGGAGTATTCCATCTACAAGCTTGACTAAAAACCTTAACCAAGGGGAATTAACTAAGTAATTCAAGGTTAAATGTAGGTCAAAGGTCAAATATAGGTCAGGGGTTGTTGATGTACATCACTAGGACATGAAGTTGTCCAAGTATGGTTGGTGTGGGCCAGGAGTATTCCACCTACAAGCTTGACTAAAAACCTTAACCAAGGGGAATTAACTAAGTAATTCAAGAGGAAATGTAGGTCAAGGTCAAATATAGATCAGGGGTTATTGATGTACATCCCTATGAGAAAAAGTTGTCCAAGTATGGTGTCTGTATGCACAATAGTATTCCATGTACAAGCTTGACTAAGAACCTTAACCAAGGTTGACTAAAAATCTTAACCAAGGGGAATTAACCAAGTAATTCAAGGTTAAATGCAGGTCAATGTCAAATATAGGTCAGGGGTTGTTGATGTACATCACTAGGAGATGAAGTTGTCCAAGTATGGTGGGTGTAGGGCCAGGAGTATTCCATATACAAGCTTGACTAAAAACCTTAACCAAGGCATGACGGTGACGCCGACGCCGGAGTGACTATATAAGCTCTAACTATTCTTCGAATCACTATTCTTCAACATCACTAGGAGATGAAGTTGTCCAAGTATGGTTGGTGTAGGGCCAGGAGTATTCCATCTACAAGCTTGACTAAAAACCTTAACCAAAGGGAATTAACTAAGTAATGCAAGAGGAAATGAAGGTCAATGTCAAATATAGATCAGGGGTTATTGATGTACATCCCTATGAGAAAAGGTTGTCCAAGTATGGTGTCTGTATGCACAATAGTATTCCATGTACAAGCTTGACTAAAAACCTTAACCAAGGATGACGAAAAACCTTAACCAAGGGGAATTAACTAAGTAATTCAAGGTTAAATGTAGGTCAAGGTCAAATATAGATATAGGTCAGGGGTTGTTGATGTACATCACTAGGAGATGAAGTTGTCCAAGTATGGTTGGTGTAGGGCCAGGAGTATTCCATCTACAAGCTTGACTAAAAACCTTAACCAAGGGGAATTAAGTAAGTAATTCAAGAGGAAATGTAGGTCAAGGTCAAATATAGATCCGGAGTTATTGATGTACATCCCTATGATAAAAGGTTGTCCAAGTATGGTGTCTGTATGCACTATAGTATTCCATGTACAAGCTTAGACTCCTTAAAAAACCTTAACCAAGGTTGACTAAAAACCTTAACCAAGGGGAATTAACCAAGTAATTCAAGGTTAAATGCAGGTCAAGGTCAAATATAGGTCAGGGGTTGTTGATGTACATCACTAGGAGATGAAGTTGTCCAAGTATGGTGGGTGTAGGGCCAGGAGTATTCCATATACAAGCTTGACTAAAAACCTTAACCAAGGCGTGACGGTGACGCCGACGCCGGGGTGACTACATAAGCTCTAACTATTCTTTGAATAGTCAAGCTAAAAATGTCTAAGTTGAAATGGCAGTACTTTTGTGAAAATCTGGGAAAATGTTTAAAACGGGGTAATTTTGCATGATTGAAAAAGCGGAAACTAGTCACGCCTTCTGCTAAAAATGAGTAAACGTTAACCAAGATTTAAAATCATAAAATTACTAAGTAATTCAAGCTAAAATAGTAGGTCAATGACATGGGCAGGTGGACTGTCGGTGGGTTGTGGTGAGTGATGCAGCATGAAGGAAGCTGTCTCCAAGTTTCATAAACATAGGCCAAGAGTTGTTGAGAAAATTAACAGTTAACCAAGTATTAACCCTTAGACCGCTACTCACAACAATTGTCGTCTGCAGTTGCTTTTATATCTTGCCTTATTTCTCAATAAAAACATGGTTTGACAGCACTTCAGAATCATTTCCAATGGAAATGATTCTGAAGTTCTGTCAAAGCACGTTGTAAATTATTCTAAAGTGCTGGCAAAGCATGTTTTTGATGATAAAACTGGAAACTAGAAAATAAACAGCAGACGACAAAAAATTAAGATAGCGGTTTAACGGTTAACAGCATACAATTTCTAAGTAATTCAAGCCTAAAAAAAATAGTTCAATGACTGATGAGCAGATGGATTATGGGTGCGTTGTGGTGAGAGAAAGTAAGAAAGAAGTTGTGTCCAAGTTTCGTTAAAATATACCAAGGGTTTTTGAGCCAACGGGTTGTTGAGAATGTTACTCGGAAGTAAACATTAACCAAGATTTAAGAGCATAAAATATGTAATTCGAGTGGCAAATGTAGGTGGATACATTGACGGATGGGTGGATTCTGGGTGGGCTGTGGTGAGTGACATGAAATAAGCTGTATCCAAGTTTAGTGAATATAGGCCAATGGTTTTTTTTAGAAAATGAATCAAATGTAAAGATTTAAGTGCATAAAATTGCAGAAAATATAGGCTAAGGACATGAAAGTCCAGATTAATTGTGGGTGGGTTGTCATGAATGATGCATGAAGGAAGTTGTATCAGTTTCATGTACATAGACCAAGGGATTGTTGAGAAAATGACTGAAAATGAGTAAACAGCTATATGGTTCGACAATGTGCAGCCATGGGTAAACGTTTGACGTGGCACGAGGGAACTGTTTGAACCCAAAGGCTGCAGGAGCACTTGAAAGCAATTGTACATAATGCAGACACAATTTGTGGTGTTTTCCAATCGAGCACCTGCACCAGAAGTGCTTGTGACGTCACAGGGTCAGAGGTCTCGACCGTTGTCGGCTGTCAGTGATGGCATCCATTTGGCACACATGAGTATTTACATGTAAACATTTGCTTTTTTCCATGCTTTTGAAGCCAGTTAGTTTTTTCAAACGGGCGTATACAAATTACTTAGTATTAGTTTATATTAGTTTCCTAATTCTAACACAGATTTCAATTGAAAGTTATTTTTAAAAAATCATAATACTATCTAAAGTGTGAATCATATCTTGATTCGCCACTCTGCAGGGGAATGCTGTGGGAGGAACTGTAACTCTGGTATTACGGTACGAGAGGGTCAGAGTTACAGGCTGCAACTAGAAGCAAGTAAACGTAATATACAAACAGAAGATTGGTTTTATTTGCAGGTAAATAGTTATTCTATGTTTCAACTCAATTATTTAATACACAAGTTTTTTAGATTGTTGGAACCCCAAATTATGGACAGTACAGGATACTCTATAGTGGCAGGACCAGTCTTCGCGGTAATCCAACGTTATAATCCATTTCTCTACCAGTACATATTCAACATTCATCAGTTTCTGTGTTTATTTGTTTGATCCAACTTCCATTTTATTACAGTATTTCCCCCAACTGTAACTGTATCTTTTTTGGAAGTATATTGATCACAATTTACCACCAGTTGGAGTCTGAATTTAAATGCCGCAAAACACAGGACATCTAGATTTCAAAATTTGTCCTGGGGGGCATGCCCCCGGACGCCCCACCCCAAGCATACTCGCTTCACTCTGTGGAGCTCGAAAATAGGACAACTCCACCCGTTCCCCAAATGCTGGATCCGCCCCTGCTTGTTACAAATAACACCAGCATCTTACAATTGTCCGAGTATTGGTTACTATCGACTACCACTCCAATAAGACATGCTAGATGCAACAAACAAATAATCTGAATCAGTCAAATTTATTTGCGCATGTAACAATATCATATACTATATGGGACGACGTGAACACGTTTGGATTTCACAATAAAGATGTGCATTCAACCTCTTGCTCTTCCTTCCAAGAACCTGTTTGTTGCTACAACAATTTCAACTCGCGCAAAATCTCGTTGTGAGGGGTAAGTATAAAGCACGGAATACATCTGCGGACCGCGGACAGTGGACCAGTCCGTTGCGGACAGGCGGGTATAAATATACCGACCAATATGTTGCTGAACATATGGGTAATAGTGATATATTCAATAATTAGTTTCATTTTAGGCATCAGTGTTTAGTATTGTAAAACCAGGATAAATGTTATGAACATGTTAAATATCACGCTTATATCAACACTAGTAACCTTAAAACTAGAGCAAGTGAGCTGCAGGGGCTCACAAATATCCCTAGTTGCTGCTTGATTTGAGAGACATATACCGGTGCTCTCTCAATCCTTGTTTGACCAACAAATAATTTCCAACTGGTTTGGCCTTGACCTTGGGCATGACACAGCTATAGAACGAAAACATCATTGATGATAAAAATCCAAAACTGTTCTACCCATCAACATGCAGGGGGATATAGTGAGTGATGGCTTATATTTAATATGATATTTATAATATCATTTACTGATTTCATAAAAAAACTCGGCTTAGCCTCGTTTCTTATGATATTAGTAATTAAACTCTTAAAAATAGATACCCATGAACAAACATCACGTATGTTAGATCCTGTATAAAAATACCCCCAAAAATATGTATCAAGTTGATGTACAAATAGTATTGTTATGTAGATACCCCACCCACATAACTACGCGTACATATGCGAACCGACCCGGTGCGAACGGGTAATCGGGGCGAAACGACCCGGGACCCGTACATATATAGAGTTATACCGATGAAAGCCGAAACACGCCGAATGCCTGTGCGCGTATACCCATCCTCGTTCAGTTAGCTGAACAACTATAGCTTGTACACTGTGATCTGTTTAATTATACTCATGAAAGCTAAATGAAGGTCGATTTCAAAAGATGAATGTAATTAAGTTTGATTAAAAAAATGCAATATTATAGATTAGGGAGCAAAATTAAAATAGCACATTTTGGCTGGCAGTCAACTGCACCGCGGTTTGTGTACATGTAACGCTCGTGCGGCGTAAAAAAATCTACAACAACAACAATGACCATATATGGCAAACTGTAACTTGGTGTATTTTAAGATTTCCGTTTATAATTTTATAAAAAGGATTCATACTTTAATATCTAATAAAGTATACTTTGAGGGAGTAATCATTTATTTTTCCCGAAATGCATAATTATATATCATATAGAACGACGACTACATATATTTGATGATTACAAGTATGCAGCATTATTATACTGAATGTATTACATTATGAAAGCCAAAATGGCTGTGATAATGTAATACATTCAGTATAATAACAATTAATAAATTTATCCTTAGATTTAAAATTTCTCCCTCAAAGTAGACTTTGCTAGATAACTATACTTTGCAATGTTGGTGAAATAGGCTACTGATATCGCCTGTTATAAGACTGTCATTAACAATGAAACTCAATACATTTAGAGGCCATACATATAAATAAATGTGCATTAGTGTTGACCAACAGAGTGTTCGTTACACGAACAAAATTGTCCTTGTACAGGGTGTGTATGCTATAGGAATGTGTCATATGATTTGTCATGTGGAGAGTCATGGTTAAATATGATACCAATATCAATATTGCATAGTCAAACCCATATATTCCATCACATTTTCTGCCTGTGCTCTCAAATAATGATATTGCTTATTTAAAATGCAGGTACCCAGTTGGGGCACGTATACTAAATATGACAGCTATTTTGAAAATGACAGACATAAATGTTATGGCATACAAATGTGACTAATATATTTGTTCATTAAATATTGTTGTAATGTTAGTTGGTGCACATAGCTACTATTTACTTGTGTTGTATATTAATAACAGCAACACTCTAAACTGTAAATCATTGCATGCATGGCCGAGTTTGCCACCATACAGGTAATGACCAATGAGGCTTGACCATGCATGATGGGGTTCTGGGAGAGGGGTCACCAGAGGTCAGCCCAGGCCATGTGCTCGCTGTCTTACTCCCAAATCGCAGACCAGACCACATGCCAAATTCACACAGCTGAACCATTCTGGGAGTAGGGCATTTTACAGGTATATAATACTTATCTGTGTCATTGAACAACATTGCCTTACCACACACTATTGCAACACAATCACACATAACCAGCCACATTTGTAGTCCAAACCGATGTTATTCTCTTGATTAACTGTTTGATTAAAACGGTATATCAGTGATTCTATAATTTATGTACATCTGGTGTCCCGGTTTAATTTACTGACAAATTACACAATTTATAAGGAAATTATTATTTCTTTCAGTAAAGAAACTATGTATAATACCAATCCATTAAGAAAACAGTATTTACAATTCCAGTTATGGTGTTTTGTTATTATTTTCTGTTGTTGGCATACGTGTGGTGCACCAAATGGGCATGTCCCGGTCATCAATCAGCACAGTTTACAAGTCCGTAATTCTCAAATCTTGTCCATTTGTACTTTATTATACATTGCAGCTGAATTAAAATAGTTTAACATTTACATTAAACTTATTCTGCAATAAATGTGCCTTTTGTTGTGAAAAATACTGACGTTAATGTATCTGTCCCTAGAAATCGAATCATGACCGTTACGCTGAACAAAAAATGTAAAATCAGAGTAACCTCCCTTTCCTACTCTCAGCTACTAATGCAATGAACACTGTTTATGCGCGCGCAATTTATAAATAAACACGGTGGTAATACAACTTAAGTCATTGCCGAGAACGAGGCCGGTCTATATTCATAATTTTAAGGTTACACATTACCTGCATCATTACCGTTCTGTGTTTATACATGTCCATATGTATATAGGTCGGCTGAAACGAAAATGGGTGGACAGACACACTTACAACGTTGTATTTGCATATTCTACCTTCATGTTGCGTTGTATACAGAGGGGTGAAAAATGGGAGTTTTTAAAGAAAAATCATTATCGTTACGGTCATTTCCGTTACAAAAGTGTGTAACGGTAATGACGATCGTGTAACGGCAATGATAAATTACCATACTAACCAGTCAGTTCATGCGTCAATTAGATATAAACCATGTCCCATCAGTTGTCGGTCAGTAATGGCACATTTATTCAGACATACACCATTTATATATCGGGATTTAATTAGTAAAAGCTCTGGAACAACAAAAAACAGACACAGCTTCGATGAGTGTGGGTTTCTATTGGCAATCACATTAAAAGTAAACATTAACTTGAAGTTATATTGTACAGCATATGCAAAGTATAAATATGTTTGTTATATATGCTGTATTAGTATTTTAAATAAATGGAGAGTCATTACCGTTACATTTTGTCATTACCGTTACATAAATCATTTCCGTTACGCCCATATTTTTGGAGGCTGTTCTATTAATTAAATGCAGATTTATAACGATGTTTGGTACATGTGGTAAAACACGGCATTCTGTTACTTGCCAGGCTATTTTGTTTTGTTTAACTTTACTGATTCGTATTAAATACATGTTGTTGGGTTACCATAAATGAGAAATTCCACGACTTGCTACTAAATTGCTCTGTTTCAAACTAATACAATTAGCTTACCATATTATTGACACTTTTCTTAATAGATGCCCCTTCAGTTTTATGTTTTATGTCGTTGAAATGAACAAAATGTAAATGTAAAGCTATATTTACGTCATGTAAATGTACGTAGCGGAAATGACGTTTCTGAGACCCCTGGTCCCCTGAAGTGGAAATAAAATATATAAAATGACGAGAACAATTGGCTATATTATTATAAATGTAACACCTGGACTGTCATCCAATGGAATAAACACAGTTTAATGAATTATTGGTTCTACCTCGAAACTAGAAAAACGGCACCAAGATAAAACATAAAATATAGAATCACTGATATAAACAACACTCTAATTCCATTATGTGACATAGTGATACAGTGTGCAATGAAACGTTTCATTTACTGCATGCTTCTGTAGATAATAACCCATTTCCAACGAAATTGCTTGTGCTCAATTGAAAATAACTCAAAATGTATTGTTATGGCGGCCATTCTGAATTTTGTTATAGTATGCACAAATAATTGTTCCACATAAATTGTCTGTTATTGAACAGAAATGTTACTATTTCATTTTATAATATGTTCCATAAATAACTTGACTAAATTGTGGTCGAAAATATGTTTATTCTTTTGACAAAAAGAGGATATGGGTCAAGATTGGTAGCCATTTTTAAATTCAAGATGGACGCCACGAATGTGACCAAAACGCATGGTACCAATGTGTTTGTTGTACTATGTCTCATAGTCTGTCATATAAACATATTTCCGAAGACTATAGCAAACATTTCATCAGGTTCACTTTTTGACACCAACTACGTGCGACGAAAACTAGTCTGTTTCACGAAACATGACCAAATTGTATGGCTATATAATAATGCAATATTGTTTTCATTAATATTAAATAATAGCAAAATTTAAGAATGAACCTACTTTTTATTTCATGACATTTGGTTCAATATTGATTTTATTGCGCAAAAAATATTTTAACATGGGCATGATGGGGAAATCTTTCTAATTTCAGAAATAGTGGACCGATTTTCAAAATGTAACTTTTGTTTTCTTAGTTAGATCATTTCCAAGCTATATAGCTAGGGTTCAGAATCAATTTCCAAAATGTTTCGTTTTACGACTCCTCCTTCAGGTTCTCCACTTCTTTTTCCCCCATGTTAAATTCCCATAGAGAACTCAGTTTTCGTAATGAAATCAATATTTGACCCAAATTTCACGAAATAAAAAGAATGTTCATTCTTAAATGTTGATAACATTTAATATTATGAAGAAAAAAAACTAGATTGGTCAGTAAGTGGTAGATTTCCATTGAAGCAATGCGCGTGTGAAATGTGAAGCAGATCCGAGTTTTGCAAAGAGACTAAGATGTGATCTTGACCTCGAGATCAGCGGGGATTTGTCACAGCATGACAGTAGAACCTTAGAGGAATACATGCAGGCACTATCGATACATGTAGTAGATTTGGCGCTTGTTTAAAATTGTATTCTACTTGTTATGTGTTATGGGCCTATGGCCTAATTCACTGAATAAAACGTATTGTATTGTATTGTACTATTAATACTTTTCGATGAAAGAAATAAGTTATAACATATTTCTCTGATGTTAAGTTTTGTAAAGAGACTAAGTATGGGACCTTGACCTGTTTATTTAAATAATTAATAGAATTCGTGTAAAATGGCGGACATGTTGGTTTCTGTACATCAGATTCCTAATAAAATGGATTGATACACATTTAGTCGTCTGTGAAGTATTACATACCTGAAGTGTATGGGTATTTGTAATTTTAAAACTGCTTCCATAACACGAAATGCCCCTACATGTAGTAAAGTAGTTGGCGGCCATCTTGTTGATGCAAATTACTAGGCTTAAGCTACTACTTCTGGAGGTCTATCATGCGGGAATTTATAGAGTATATAATATTATGTTTAGTCACATTGTACTTGAATTTGTACAAGCTCGGTTCAGGTTAATATCGATTGTTATATATTCGGTAATGTATTAGCTATTAAATAAATAAGATGAGCCAATATGGCACTTCTAATATTGGTTCCACAATATAATATATATCCTACGGTAGACGATGTTTTTTTCACTGGCGGCCTTCAATGCAAATTAATGGGCTTAAGCTACTACTTTGAAAAGTCTAGCATGCGTGGCGGAAATATATACAGTATATATGTCTAAACACATTGGCACCAGAAAGCTTTGGTGCGCCCGGATGGTACCGACAACACTAACGCACACAGGGCCTAAATGGATCACTATATAAATGACTGCGTGTTCTTGTGCACAGCGCATGAATTAGCCTGCCCACAAATAACATCATATCATCTGATATGTCCTGTGATTGAATGTGAAAGAGGAAATATATCAAGCACTATTAAAGTCCATTAAGGAGATATGATACTGGAACAAGAAATGGCATCGTTAAACGAAGCTCATCCCCTCGCTGGCAACATTGAACATAATAATAACTAGAGCAGCTGAAGCTGCATCAACGGTTTGAGGCTTGATGTACTGACAAACGTACACTGGCAAAGTGATTAGAAGACATTGCCAATGACGAAAAGATATGAAACTCAAAACAAATTGATGCAATTCCAATGAAATTGAAAAAATAAAGTTTTGTATTTTCAGAATCGCTTGACTATCCTAAGCATTTTTCATTATATAACGTTCTACGAAATGTGTACCGTTAACTCCCTAGTCTGACATTGAAGTTGAGACGATTCTAAAGCACTCACAGCATGTCAGTTCGTATATAAAACCAGTGTCTGATACAGCCCACCATACCTGTCTGGCCTCCACCTCGAGTTTGTCAGCTGTACACACTGTTCTAGGCGCTAAGTTTATATGCTCGTTCTCAAACTTCAAATGCATGTAGCTCGCGCATTTGAGCAGATAGCTAAAAACTACCAGCGAATTAGAGATAGAGAATTTTATTGGCTTTTTAATGCAAAAAAAATATTTGAAATCGGTTGAATAATAAGGAAGTATGACCATTTCAATTTTTTTTAAAAACTTCAAATGCCTACAACTCTCTCATTTGGGCAGATAGCCAAAAACTACCAGCGAAACGGAGATAGAGAATTTTGTTGGCTTTTTAATGGAAAAAAATTATTTGAAATCGGTTAGATAATAAAAAAGTTATGACCATTTCAAATTTGAAAAATTGAGAAAAAACGTCCAAGTTTGAAAGACAATAGAATCAGAACTATTCAAGCCATTGCTCTGAAAAATATCATCTTCTGTGCGGATGAATGTCCCACGTGACGCTGTCAAAAAATTATGTTGCTGAGATTACTGTAAAAATTGGAAACTGTTTTCAAAGACCACCCGTTAAAATAAAATAAAAATCCGAAATTGTTGATTTTTTTCATTTTTCTCAACTTCACATGTCAATAGCTCTCTCATTTGAGCAGATAGCCAATAACGGTCCGGCAAGCGAAGATAGAGATTTCTCGCAGCTTTCGAATACAAAAAGAATTTTTGAAATTGGTTGAAAAATGTGGAAGTTATAGGGAATTATATGATATATGATGTCACTTCCGGTTTCGTAAAAAGTGACGTCATGAGAATTCTGAAAATTGCGTTATTCTCGTCTCACTGTTGATGCGAATCGGTATACAAAATTTGAAGTCGATCCGACCAGCGGTTTGGGCTGTAGTCTCGACGGCTGAATAAAAAGAAAAAAAAGAAAAAAAAAACCAACGAAAACAAAAGGTTTGAGGAATCAAATTCCTCAAACCTAATAAACTAGAGCAGCTGAAGCTGCATCAACGGTTTGAGGCTTGATGTACTGACAAACGTACACTGGCAAAGTGATTAGAAGACATTGCCAATGACGAAAACATATGAAACTCAAAAAAAATTGATGCAATTCCAATGAAATTGAAAAAAAAAGTTTTGTATTTTCAGAATCGCTTGACTATCCTAAGCATTTTTCATTATATAACGTTCTACGAAATGTGTACCGTTAACCCCCTAGTCTGACATTGAAGTTGAGACGATTCTAAAGCACTCACAGCATGTCGGTTCGTATATAAAATGAAAATTGTTTATATTGTTACTGTGTGATTTAACGTGACTCTGTCAAACTTCAAATGCATGTAGCTCTCTCATTTGAGCAGATAGCTAAAAACTACCAGTGATGCGGAGATAGAGAATTTTATTGCCTTTTTAATGGAATGGAAAAAAAATATTTGAAATCGGTTGAATAATAAAAAAGTTATGACCATTTCAAATTTAAAAAAATGAAAGAACCAAACTTCAAATGCCTACAACTCTCTCATTTGGGCAGATAGCCAAAAACTACCAGCGAAGCGGAGATAGAGAATTTTGTTGGCTTTTTAATGGAAAAAAAATATTTGAAATCGGTTCGATAATAATAACAAAGTTATGAACATTTCAAATTTGAAAAATTGAAAAAAAAACGTCCAAGTTTGAAAGGCAATAGAATCGGAACTCTTCAAGCTATAGCTCTGAAAAGTATCATCTTTTGTGCGGATGAATGTCCCGCGTCACGCTGTCAAAAAATTATGTTGCTGAGATTACTGTACAAATTGGAAACTGTTTTCGAAGACCACCCTGTTAAAATAAAAAAGAAAATCCGAAATTGTTGATTTTTTTTCATTTTTCTCAACTTCACATGTCAATAGCTCTCTCATTTGAGCAGATAGCCAATAACGGCCAGGCAAACGAAGATAGAGATTTCTCGCAGCTTTCGAATACAAAAAAGAATTTTTGAAATCGGTTGAAAAATGTGGAAGTTATAGGACATTATATGATATATGACGTCACTTCCGGTTTCGTGGAAAGTGACGTCATGAGAATTCTGAAAATTGCGTTATTCTCGTCTGACAGTTGATACAAATCGGCATACAAAATTTGAAGTCGATCCGACAAGCGGTTTGGGCTGTAGTCCCGACGGCTGAATAAAAAGAAAAAAAAAACCAACGAAAACAAAAGGTTTGAGGAATCAAATTCCTCAAACCTAATTTGATGCAATTCCAATGAAATTGAAAAAAAAAGTTTTGTATTTTCAGAATCGCTTGACTATTCTAAGCATTTTTCATTATATAACGTTCTACGAAATGTGTACCGTTAACCCCTAGTCTGACATTGAAGTTAAGACGATTCTAAAGCACTCACAGCATGTCAGTTCGTATATAAAACCAGTGTCTGATACAGCCCACCATACCTGTCTGGCCTCCACCTCGAAGTTTGTCAGCTGTACACACTGTTCTAGGCGGCTAAGTTTATATGCTCGTTCTCAAACTTCAAATGCATGTAGCTCGCGCATTTGAGCAGATAGCTAAAAACTACCAGCGAATTGGAGATAGAGAATTTTATTGGCTTTTTAATGCAAAATAAATATTTGAAATCGGTTGAATAATAAGGAAGTTATGACCATTTCAATTTTTTTTAAAAACTTCAAATGCCTACAACTCTCTCATTTGGGCAGATAGCCAAAAACTACCAGCGAAACGGAGATAGAGAATTTTGTTGGCTTTTTAATGCAAAAAAATATTTGAAATCGGTTAGATAATAAAAAAGTTATGACCATTTCAAATTTGAAAAATTGAAAAAACGTCCAAGTTTGAAAGACAATAGAATCAGAACTATTCAAGCCATTGCTCTGAAAAATATCATCTTCTGTGCGGATGAATGTCTCGCGTGACGCTGTCAAAAAATTATGTTGCTGAGATTACTGTACAAATTGGAAACTGTTTTCAAAGACCACCCGTTAAAATAAAATAAAAATCTGAAATTGTTGATTTTTTTCATTTTTCTCAATTTCACATGTCTATAGCTCTCTCATTTGAGCAGAGAGCCAAATATTGTCAGCGAAGCGAAGATAGAGAATTCTCGCAGCTTTACAATTCAAAAAGAATTTTTGAAATCCGTTGGAAAATAAGGAAGTTATAGGGAATTATATGATATATGACGTCACTTCCGGTTTCGTAGAAATTGACGTCATGAGAATGCGTTATTGCGTTATTCTCGTCTCACTGTTGATGCGAATCGGTATACAAAATTTGAAGTCGATCCGACCAGCGGTTTGGGCTGTAGTCTCGATGGCTGAATAAAAAGAAAAAAAAAAAACCAACGAAAACAAAAGGTTTGAGGAATCAAATTCCTCAAACCTAATAAAAACACAAGTCCTCAGTGGACCTTAGGCGGTCGAACGTGAGTCGTACTTGTAGCCTTGATAATATAAAAATCGAAGTACTGAAAGTACTGAGCTGCGAGCCCAACTGAAATGGGTGGTAAACAGTGTTTTAGTATATTCTCCTTTAAATATTTCAAATAGAGTAATTGTAGTAAATAGTGTTATGGGAAACTGTATAACACTCGACATATGTTGTATGTGGAGAGGGGAAGGAGCTGTATAGAAACAAGAAGAATTCGTTTTTTTTAAGCAATAGCATGTAATTTTTTTTTTGGCATTTAAATTTTAAACAACTCGCATGAAGGCTCTTGATAAATCGCTATTACCTAAACACATTCCTGCCATGAGCTCTGAATATCAATTTTCGACATCATTTAATGATGATTTTCGAAATCAATATCGACGAAATCGGTGATGCGATAAGGGTGGTAATTCCATATCCGGCTCAATTATTGAATAAAGTGTACGCTATTACCACTCCGTTCGAAACATGCCGACGCGACATTCAAATGATGAACCACTAGACGACACTGGTTCAAATATGGCAACGTATTTTTATCAATTTTCGACATCATTTATGTGAAAATGACAGCCCTTTTCGAAATCAATATCGGCGAAATACGGCGATGCGATAAGGGTGGTAATTCCATACCCGGATTCACTCTTCAAACACCTGTGTTTATAGTGTTGTCTTATGCAAAATTGTACACGCCGTAGTTGTGAATGAAAAATCCAGACAGGTGCCAGACAGGTGTGATTCGGGTTTACATATCAGTAATGCGCGGACGTATGCCAATCAAAGCACATCCCTAGACACATATTGTGGCCAAATATTATAAAAATCGGTGAAGTGGTTCATGAGTTACTGGAGAAAAAAACTTTTTTGCCTTACAAATTAGCCTTACAAACAAGGTGAGCATAAGTCCTCAGTGACCTTGGCATTGGGTAGTCGGACGTGAGTCGTATGTAAAACAAAGTATCTCCATTAAGGAGATATGATACTGGAACAAGAAATGGCATCGTTAAACGAAGCTCATCCTCTCGCTGGCAGCATTGATAATACTAATAATAATAATAATAATAATAATAATAATAATAATAATAATAAAAACACAAGTCCTCAGTGGACCTTGAGCGGTCGAACGTCAGTCGTACTGGTATGACCATGATTACGGCTGAATTTGTACTGTTTATCACTTATTAAGGCTAGGTTTGTATTGTTAAGTCTCTGTTTAACGACTATTGGACTTAGTATAGATGAAGCGGGTTTTTGAACACAGTTTATATATTTTATTGTACATGTGACTGTAAATGATAAATAACAGTCAAGATACACAAAGTGGTCGGCATGTAATCCAACTAAATTTTAAAGTTACAACACAGTCGGGAAATCCGAACGAAACTATTACAATAATGAACTAGAGACGGTAACTCCGTAAACGCATGGAAAAGTCCAGCGACTCTACATAACACGTAGTCCTTCACTGAGATGTACACACACATAGATCCTCATTGTCATAAAGCGTGCAACCACTATATATATGATGGCAGAGGAAACGTAATTAATTTGCATCGACAGAATGTGTCAAACATAAACAGTTTGGCCATCAGATACAATCCTGCATAAAGGCATAACTGATGAAATGTAACCCATAAACAATTGTTTGTTTTGACAGACACATTATATGGAGGTAACGCAATGACAGACAATGACCATTTTGCCCTTATTAGATAATAAGATTACGTAATTATACTATGTTTGACATTTAAAATGCGTTTATCAGTCTATTATGTTGCCTTTAAGCAGAGGACTGGCATATCTTTTGTACCAATCTGATACAATCAGGCAGTTTTCATAATCAATTAATGACAGCTGAAATGGTTGACAAATAACGATGTGAAATATGCATATTACTACCATAAAACTGGTAGCCTTGATAATATAAAAATCAAAGTACTGAACGTACTAGGCTGCGAGCCCAAATACATGCCGTGAATGGGAAAACTATCTGTCGCGGCACGGAAACGGGATGTGCTCTGCAGAGCCTCGCCCATCCCGTTTCCTAAGCCTTGCCAGATAGTATTTCCCATTCACTGCGCTAACCTACTATTCTCTATGTACATGGACAAACGCTATATCCCCTCTTGCCTATCGGTGAGGGGATACTACAATATAAGACCGTTGACTCCATCAAATTGATTAACTGAACAGGAAACCATACGCTAATACATGTGCAATTAGTTAAATGTATAATATATAAGCATAAGTTTGATCCCGGTTCGTCAGCATGTACGAGGAGATAATTATCCGTCGTACATGAGGACAAACGTGATCTAACTTATATATCACATCCTCATGCACATACCTTGCACTTGAGCGGTGTTAATACAGAAACAACACCCGGAAATGTGTCAAAGATGTGATAATGTGTATACATATACATTTTTCGGATCATTTCTCTTTCTATTATTGGGCTCTTGAGCATCAGCGTCATGCGACTTTATATACACACTCATTTTTGCGATATCCACAGTCTCATACTGGGAACCAGAGGTCACATGTTGGAAGTGAACCAGACACCCGTCCCGTTACCATGTATGTAGCCACGGTTAGATGTCAAACGGCCAATCACAAAGTCATAACATCATAATCGCGTAAACGGGTTTAGAGGCGGGATTACAGTTTAATAAACATGTATTCTTTTATAGTGCCATTATTGCGTAACGGATTTGGATGAAATATGGCGCATCAAACACGTCTTGTTAAGTTGCATTTGGTGGTCTCTGTATTTTCGCCCAAACTTCTGTCGTTTTTGCGAAGAATCTATTTCCGTGTCTCTGACACGGAAATATATTCTTCGCAAAAACGACATAAGTATGTGCCAAACTCCATAGACCACCAACTGCAGCTCATGAAGACGCGTTTGCTGCGCCATATTTCATCAAAATCCATTGCATATTAAGGAAAATATCAAATAATACTTACTTTGCAATGGGCGACGTTGTTGTTGTTGTAACCACGTGAACATGAACCTTGTTATTGAAATTTTACTAAAATACACCAATGTCTGCGCTCACTGCAGCTGGCTTGAACTCGATCATTACCACAAACTTGAAAGATACATACATGAGTATATATTAATTTAACTATTGCGAACATTAGTTTGGTACACGTTAGCTGGTCTTATGCTAGCACGTTTATATTATGGGAATGAATGGCCTTTTTGTGGAATTTATCGGGGTATTCCGGCCTTTGTCCAGTATTCCCGCGAAGTTTATATCCCCGATAAATTCCAAAAAAAATGCCATTCATTCCTTATAATTCCAGCATTTGAAATAAATTCATCAAGAACATGTGTTTATTTTCCGTTTTCTTAAGAATTATTTTAACTGCGCCTCACGGTTACGGAAAGTAGTTCGGCGTGGGAGTTTACTGGGATATAAATTTTGGACAGAGACTTACTACGGGCCAATCAAATGTTAGGGAATTGTGTAAATATTTTTGTGCTGGAATTATTTGCTAGTACATCGAGTATTAATATATGATGGTGAAACGTTTTAGTCCCAGTCTGCGATCTTTAAGAAGTCGGCGAGGTACGTGTTCTCCTGCGGGTCCCGCGCGAAGATGTCATTTCTAACCCGCCGTACGTTCGCCGCAATTCTCTCGCTCCAGTCGGCCACACTGCGGTTCACCGTTCTCTCCAAACGCATACAGCGGTCGTGCGGCATGTTGGCAGCCGCGTGCACCTTGCGGCATGTCCGGTAGTGCCAGGCGAACGCCTCAGTCGGTGGTACCCTGACAGACCTGCCGATTTGAAATAGAAAATGTTAAGTTGGTCAGGTGCAGGCCCGTACGCAGGAATTAATTTACGGGGGGAATGCGTTATCAACGGCGTGACAGACCTGTCGATTGGAAATATAAAATGACCTATTGATCTATTGCAAACCGATTACAGAACAGTTATATACAATGCAGGCCTGTACGCAGGAATTAATTCAGGGGGGGGGGGGGGGGGGGGGGTGAGGGGGTGCGTTAGGGGGTGGCGTTATCGGACGGCGCGAAGAGCCGAAACACAGGCCTGTGGTGTTGAAAGGGTTAAGGGGGTGCGTACAGCCCGTCGCACCCCCTCTGCGTACGTGCCTGAGGTGACATGCAATGTGATATGAGCGGACGTGTAGAAAACGTAGAGCTAAACGTTTTATAAAGCTCTCGATTATTACTGTCCCCGCCACCGCAGTACTTATCACCTAACAATAGCTTAATTTCATACAAAAAGAAGACCCCAATACACAAAATAAAAATTTGATAATCTTTTCAATACAACACTAAATCATTTCTATTAACCATTGAATTTGCTGTTTTCTCTACCAATAAAAAAAATATAAATTTATCAGATTACATTATTCGTTTAGTGAATCTGTCTCGTTTTATGCATATATGTATTGTATAAATTCGCCGCGGTACGTTTAGTAATATATTTCAGACACATATAACAAAACAACATGGGTATTGTGTCTTCAGAGCCAATCGTTTGTTTGACCCTAAGTTGCATAAGTATCACGGACAATGTCAGTGTGAGTAGTATATGGGAGTCAAAATGATACGAGTTCTTCTGGAAGCCACCCGCTACGCGCGGTTGGCTCCCATCAGGAACTCGTATCATTGTTGCCTCCCATATACTACTTAGATTTCCCCCCACTGTTCACCGGGTATGGATGAGAAGAGTGAAACAATAATTTCATCAACCGCGAGACCATATACTTCCTCGACTGGATGAGACAGGCACCGTGTGCTGGACAGTCATCGTAACAACGGTGGTGTACTTGTTTTCGTGTATTGGTTTTAACCATAGTCGACATCTATATATAATAGTGATACGTCACTGGTGTGCTACAGCTTTAAGCGATACGCTAATCACGACGGTGTACTTGTTTTGTGTATTGATTTAACCACATGCGACAAAAATTATCTAGCCAGGCTATATATATATAATAGCGATAACTCGCTGGTGTAGTGCTGAACAGGCACCACGTGCTGGACAGGCATCGTAACAACGGCGGTGTACTTGTTTTCGTGTATTGGTTTTAACCATAGGCGACAAAGTATCTAGACACGCTATATATGATAGTGATACGTCACTGGTGTGATACACACACACACAAACATCTGACACCTTATTAGAAATAAGAAGCGCTTGGTTATACTCACAGTATAATAAAGCAATCTGCCATACATATCAAACACTTACAACCTATCAAAGATAAGAATTCCATTAGTTATACTCAGTATATACAGCAATATGCCATACATAGCAGATCTGTCAAACATATCAAAAACATACAACCTATTAGAAATAAGAAGCGCTTGGTTATACTCAGTATATATACAGCAATCTGCCATACATAGCAGATTTGTCATACATATCAAAAACTTACAACCTATTAAAGATAAGAATTCCATTGGTTATACTCAGTATATATATATATATATACAGCAATTTGTCATACATATCAAAAACTTACAACCTATTAAAGATAAGCATTCCATTAGTTATACTCACAGTATAATACAGCAATCTGCCATACATAGCAGATTTGTAATAAATATCAAAAACTTACAACCTATTAAAGATAAGAATTCCATTAGTTATACTCAGCATAATGCCTACCATAAAGCAAATGAGAGAGGAAGCTAAGAGTTGGGGAATTTCCCTAAAAGGTTTGAGACTCAAGAAAGCTATAGCAGATAGGATAAGTGATGCGCGAGTCGTAGTTCGCGAGGAGAGGCTGCGGCATGCGGTTTCGACCGGACGACTGCCTGCCGACCTCGAAAAACGAGCCGAGAAATTAGAGAATGAGACGACGGCCAGTCTGCGTGCCACTGATTACGCGCAGAGTGTAAAAGAAGATCCCAGCACTCGCACAAAAGCATTCGAGAAGGTGTGCTACAATAGTATTTATCAACGTTTGATGGGGAGACCTCCTAAGAGTAGGAGAGAGCTCGCCAGAGATTTGGTGGAGGAGGGTCCCAGGATTCTCGCCAAATATGCCGAAGCTAGTGACACTGTTGATAGGGGTAGGAGGAAGATAGTATGGACTTTCAAGAGGGGGGTAGACGGGGAGATCGCTAATCGCATAATGGATAAAATTCGCCTAGAGATGACCACGGCATGTTATATGAGGTATTCGTTCTCGTATCGTATTAGGAACATCGAGATCGACGCTACGATGATTTATCACAAAAACTCTCAAAGGGCAGTCCGTGGATAAATGAGATCGCCAAAGCTGAGAGTTGGATAGCCGATAGAGAGAAAGATCGAATGGGCATCGACAAAGTCGATAGACCAAATACAAAATGGACATTCTTTCGTTGGATATCGGTCGAGGTGAAGATGATTATCGACGCTCAACAACTCCTCATGGGAGCGGGAAAACTTCCCGATTGCTTAAGGCAGAAAAAGTGAATGTATTCCATCGACACGTACGACGACTACTGGTGTCTGTTTAGGTGCATAGCCATCCACCGTGGAGGGAGACCCGACTGCTGTTGTAGGGAGGCACATGCTCTAGCCCGCGAATACCTTGGTCACGATTTCGGACCGGGTAGTAAGGGAATCCCGAAGAGCACTTCAAGTTAGGCATTCGCGTTTACGAGCTCACCGACGACGGAGTGTGGTATCTCATGAAGTCTCCGGCAAACTACGACGCAGTTGGGGTGAAGACCATGACAATAGGAATGTTTGGAGGTCACGAGTACGTGTGCACCGGATGTCAACAACGGTTTACAAAGTCCTGTAACATGCACAGGCACGCGACCACCTGCATGGGTGGGAAGACCGTGGTGATATGTCCCGGTAAGAGAGTAGATATACCACAGTCGGCCTATGAGAAGGCATTCTATCCAAAGGGGTCAGCGAGCGCGATGTCAATTCAATGGTTGAGTAGAGAAGAGGAGAGGGTGGGAAAACACATATATCACGCGAGATGCGGTCACGGCGGCGAGAGGTGGGTGGCCGGCGATCCGGTCGACGGCTACTGTCGCGAAACCAAGACCGTGTTTCAGTTTCACAGATGCTACTGGCACGGGTGTCCGACGCATTGCAGGAGAGGTAAAGCGAGATCGCTGTACAGGAGGACGAAAATTCAAGACGCTAAAATAAGAGATGAGGGTTACGAGCTGGTGGTGATGTGGGAGTGCGAGTGGTTGAATGAGGTGAATACCCACTATCCACAAACGCCGCGTGAGGAGGAAACGACTCTGTACCCTCACCAGATATTCTACGACTTCGAGGCGTATCTCGACAAGTCAAAAACCACGCGACCCACCAAAGACCTGACTTTCGAGGTCGAGCACATTCCTATATCGGTGTCGTTGGGGGATACAATGCATGAAGGGATCACCCACATCTGCGAACGAGATCCTGACATGATGGTCTAGAAGTTCGTGACCGAGCTGCAGATGAGAGGCAAAACAATCAGGGAGAGGGTTAGGAAGAAGTATCTGCCGGCTGACATAGATATGCTATCGAAGCCTCAGCAAGCGAAGATTGGATCTCTTGGATCGACCAAGTCCCGGTGGTGGGGTTCAACTGCAGCAGGTATGACCTGAACCTCATCAAGAGGTACTTTGTCGAGAAGTTGGCGGCCACCGTGAATAAGGTGATGGTCGGAAAGAGAGCCAGCACGACGATGTTTCTGTTTACCCCTGAGTTTAGATTTCTCTACATCATCCAGTATCTGAGACCCGGTACCACGTACGACCGGTGGGTTAAGGCGTACGACTGTGAAACGGTAAAGTCTCACTTCCCGTACGAGTTGTTCGATAGCGCGGACAAGCTCGACCATCCGGGGTTGCCAGACTATCCCGAGTGGTACTCGAAGTTAAAGGGTGAGTTTCTACTGTCGTTGTCTGAGCGGAAAGAGTGTAAGAAGGTATTCCGAGAAAATGGGATGAAGACGTTCAAGGAATGGTTGCAACACTACAACGACTTGGATGACGTACCGTTCATGGAGGCTCTGACTAAAATGACGGAGTTGTACAGGGGAAGAGGTATGGGTATACTCAAGGATGCTGTGTCTCTGCCCGGTGTTTCCCTTCAGTACCTAATCCGCGGGTCGATCGATGGGAAGGCGGACACACCCGAGCTGTGGTCGCCGAAGACTGTGACTTACGCGATGATGAAGCAGGGATTGGTCGGTGGTCCGTCCATAGTGTTCTCCAGATACGCAGAGGCTAGCAGATCAACGATCAGGGGTCAGGTAGGGAGTCGGGAAGAGAAGATGTGCAAGGCAGTGCTGGGGTACGACGCCAATGCGCTGTACCTGTATACTCTGTCGAAAGACATGCCGTGCGGTGAGGAGACGATATGGACGTGTGACGACCCACAAAGACAGTCGTATATAGACTGTTTCGTGAGGAAGGTCAGGAGTGAAAAGTGGTTCGGATTTGCATATAGAGGTCCCGGAAACGCTGCGAGACAAGTTCTCTGAAATGTCACCATTATTTTTAAACAGAGTAAGCCAGACGAACGGGGGACGTCGACAAAAGCAAGGCAATGTTGGCAGAAATATTCAAACTTGTCGGCAACGCGTGTTGTGGTAAACTGATAGAAGCTCAAGAGAGACATCTGAACACAACTTATACGAAGGATGAAAATACTGTCGACCGGGCACTGAGGTCGGCGTGGTTCGAAGACCTGGAGGAAATGAAATTGGTGAGGCTTACGAGATATCGAGAAGGAAGAATCGAGTGGTGGTCAACAAACCGTTTCAGTGTGGCATAGCGGTCTACCAGTTGGCCAAGCTCCGGATTCTGGAGTTCTACTATGTCTTCTTAGACAAGTACGTGGATCGCGGAGATTTCTAATTGATACAGATGGACACTGATAGCATGTGCTTCGCGGTGTCGGAGAAAACGCTGGCGAAGGTGGTGAGAAAGAATATGGAGAGAAAGTTCAACAAGGAGAAGGACGAGTGGTTGGCTTGGGATAAATGGAGCAACAGAACTCCGGGACTGTTCAAGCTGGAATTCGAGGGGGGATAGAGCCATCGCTCTGTGCAGCAAGTGTTACTTCGTGAGCGGTGCCGATCAAACTAAGCACTCGGCCAAGGGGATATCGAAGAGATCTAACGATCTGACTTGGTGGAGGTACAAGAGCGCTCTCGAACGAAGAATGGAAATGGCGGAAAACAGGGGTTTCCGAATGGTTAACGGTGTGATGAAGACGTACAATCAGGAGAAGTTGTGGTTGTTGGCGTACTACGACAAGATGAGAGTGATGGAAGACGGGGTACACACCGAGCCAATAGATAGGTAAAAACAAAAAAGAACTCTGAAAAAAAAAGGGGAGAATACTAAAGAGTCTGACGAGAGTCTGACTGACTATGACGACGGACGTTCTGGGGGTAGCTGGGTGTCAGAAGGCACCGCAAGAAGTTCTTCGCGAACAAACCCGCGCGATGGACCACTGTCGAGGTAGTAGAGCACGGGCTCATCGGGTTTGGTAATAGATCGATCTAGATGATATACATTGAGAGACCACACGGGATCAGTCGCGCGGCGGTGGCCACCCTCGAGCTCTCCCGGTTGATAGAGGTATCGGACGTCAACATCAGATGGAAGCCGTTTCTCCGCTAAACGAACAGGTCGTCCGCGCGAGACGGTGGTGGGTTTGTGCGACACCGTTTTAGCCTTGATGGCATTCGTAGGCTTCTTACCGATCAAACTGGTCACCTCGTCGTTCAGTTCGGAGACCACTGCGGGCAGCCTGGTCACCCACTCGGTCGATCGCGTATTTTTCGCGTACAAGTTCTTTAGCATATTGGTGTCCGAACAACCTCTCATCCAGGGTTTGATTGAATCGCTCCACGATTCCCTGGTCCCGGTGGATGTCGACGCGGCCGCGTCTGACAGAAACGTCGTGTTTAGCCAACAGCTGAGAGACCGCGCCTATGAACTCGTGGCCGAGATCGACCTGCAGAAGATTCGGCCATTGAGAGGACTCCTCTTATATATTCTGGAAAGAGCCTCAGCCACCTCCTTTGACTCCTTCGTGGCTAGTGGCGCAGCCTCCTTATAGCGACTCGCTACGTCAACAACTGTCAGGGCGTACTTGTACGTCTTGCGACCGACGCGATCGTGGGTGGAATTTCGGTCGTGGAATATTGTGTGGCGCGGGTAAATATATCTGCCAGATGGCCTGCTTCTTGAGCCATTCCTTGGCAGTGTTTTCTGAAACCTTGGTTGCCGCGGCGAGGTTCTTGATGGCCGCGAGTCCCTTCCAGTAGCCACGGGTGATGTAGTATGTAGATGTAGTGATGTAGCATGTGTTTGCTAACTTGCGCGCTAGGCGAGTCGATAGTTTGCTATCAAGCTTGTGTGTGTTCATCGTATGCGAGGTATTCTAGTAGATCGAACAGTCTCCAACATGCCCTCGTCAGATCATCCGGTAAATGTGTTGTGAATACTAAACCTTTGTTAGAAGTTTCACTGCAGCCACTGGTTGAGTTCTGAAGGAACTCGGAGGAATCTAATATCCGCTTTGCGAAAAGGGCGGCCGAGTGTTCGTCCTCGCGCCACGTCTCTAGAGAATCTTGGGCCAGATGGATCAGACCCTTTGCGCCAACTAAACAGTGTTTAAGGGCCGTGTAGCCTACATCGAGCAGAGCGTAATAAAGCTCGTCAACTAACATCGTTCTATATATATATATTAAAAAAAAAGTTCAATTGCGTAGTATTATTAATATTATCATTGCTTTTGCAATATAGTAGCTCGTCAACTAACATCTATATTAAAACAAAATTAAATTTCTACGCAGTTATTTCTTTTGCAATATAGTAGCTGACGAGACCTGTCGCAACCATTCCCACGACGACGAAATCGATCTCGCGGTATTTTTGGGACTCTGACGGTACATACAAATCTGAAAGCTGGGGCTCGGGCTCGGGATCCAGAGGTACGAGACTTTTCTGAGGACATGTCCGCGCATATTCGCGGATGGCGTCGTCAACGTTCCGGAAAGTTTGCACGGCGTGATTCTCGCGGCGAAGATCTTCGTTGATCCAGTCCAGACGGGCGGTTCGTTTTTATGACCATGCTGCGTCTGCGCTCTTAAGTTGTTCTACAGCTAAATCTTGACGCTTGCGCTCCTCATCCACGTCCGAACTGTTCATTTTCGAGAATAAAAAGTTGCTACCGCTGAACGTCAATGCGTTCACCAACGCTCCACCTACCATCATAACTATCGTAGCCATTATTTCCATATATTAGCAGGTAGAATTCCAGCTTTAACCAGATAATCTCGGGTCCAAACTGCGGCCACTACATCTAAGGTCACGAGACCTACGTCTCTCGCAGTCATGTCAAACTTGGGAGCGGGACCTCCGAAAGCCATCTTTGATAGTCGAACAAACCCGATACTGAGGCCCGATATCACCACGGCGTGATAAACCGCATTCACTATTATTTTACCATCGTATTCAGCCATTACTGTACAGTTATTGCATATAAAAGGGATCGCGAGTAGTGTTTAAATGTGGCGCACTCGGTTTCGTAACTTTATTCGGATCCGCGGCTGGTTGTCGCAAAAGATAGTTCCACACACACAGGGTGCCCACAACTGCCAGACCACCGCCAACAACCCACGGTATAATCCAGGTAGTAGTAACCACAATCTCCGATTGCTCCGCAGGAACTATCGGAGATTGAACCGCAGCTGCCTTCGATCGTTTTGCTGTTTCAACAGCAGGAACTAACGACTGTTTAGCCTCTCGAAGTTCGGAGAGTATTTTATCTTGTTTACTTGTTCGAGCAGCAGCCGCTGCCCGCCCAGCTGCCTGTCTTTTTGGGTTGTTGTGTCGTGCAATCGGAGATTTCTCCTGAGGTTCAATCTCCGATAGTTCCTGCGGTACAATCTCCGATTGTAGCTCCGTCACTCTTGCAGGTGCGTCTTGTGTCATCATCATTTTCTGAGCTTATAGTTCCTGGGCATATATGTCCAAATTGACAGTGCTTAGCCGTGGTCAACGCGGTTGTCAGCGGAGCTAAGAACATTCCAAACTTGTGATAAATTGTGCAGCAGGTTGTTCTAAGAGTGTGTCCTACAAAAGGGTCAGTCTCTAGATCACCAATTAACCCCGCGGTGTTTGGTATAGGGAGAAGTATACTAACAGCAGTAGCGTACAGATGAATAGCCGCCGATCCAAGAATTTTCGTCATCTCCGCACCTAACCTAGATCCGTATCGCGCATACATTTTATCGACCTCCGCATCTGACATCTTGTCGACCTGACAAACTGAGAGACGCCTACCGAGATACTGCTCCGATTGTCCCCCAGCAACCAGCGCAGCTAGTCGCTCGCGTCGCGTCGTGTTTTCATTCGTATCGGCAGTCGTGCCGACAGACGTGTCGGCTCCTACAGTTTCATTCGACACGACTGTTTCTTCCATTAGCTGATCGAGAAGTTCGTCGCAGTTTATTTTGAGTAGTATTCTGACTAGTTTCATAAGTCTAACATATTGTCAAGCGCACCATCCGATACTTATGCTCACCGTTATACTCGCAACAAAACTTGCAGCGGAGCAACACATTGTTAACATTGTTCAGCATTTGTTAAGCATTGTTCAGCATTTGTTCAGCATTGTTAAGTATTGTTAAGTATTTTGTTAACCATTGTTAAGTATTGTTAAGTATTTTGTTAACCATTGTTAAGCCTTTGTTCAGCAATTGCTCAGCATTTTGTTCAGCATTGTTCAGCAATTGCTCAGCATTTGTTCAGCATTGCTCAGCAGTTACTAACGAGCGTTAAGCACAATCTAAGCTGCACTTAATAATTACTTAATACTTTGTAAGCAGTTGGTTGATCATTCTTTAACAAAAGCTTGGCGTGCTTAGTTTTCGAAAGCATCTGTCGAACCTCCAGGCGCTCCTCGCGCGTTGGGATAACGTTGTTCACTCGAAGACATTCATCGAATGAGTCTCGGTCCTTGCAGTGGAAGAGGACGGCGTTGTACTTCTGAGTGGAGATCCATACGCTTTGCTCCGCATGCCGGCCAGAAAATGCGAGCTCGGAGAGCATGTCCTTCTTTTTGGTCACCGCCGCCTTGGCCGAGCCATCGTCAATCACGTATAGGGTGGGCCCTCCATGAAAGACGTGGTAGAAGCCACGCAGCCAATCGTGAAGCCTGTCACCGGGGTCAATGACGTATACCTCAGGGTCGTCCCATATCCACGGGCGCCGCTGATAAGTCCCGTTGTGCCGCACAGTGGGACACAGGATCACAATGTGACGAAAGGTATCGCTGTAGGACCCCTCGAGCAAGTCCAGGATAAAATCGTTTTTCCACATCCTGTCTGCCCACACATTATGGCAGAGTGGGCATCCTTTGTAAAACCCAGAGGTTTAATATAAAGCTGAGACGTATCGGCCATCTACAATATTGAGTTGCGCATCTGTGATTATATATAGATACACGTTCCATGCGCCTGCTCCGTCAGCCTCTTTAGCTATCTGGATCGTCACACCCTCGCTAGCGTTCTCAACTTGGCGTCCACTACCGTGCATTTGGTCGTCGTCACTGGCTCGCATGTCTAGCCATAGTGCGTACTAGAAATTCAGGAACTCTGCGAGGGAGACGTCCGAGAGCTGCAGGTCTTTGGCAACCGCGGCAACCTCCGGGGAGCGCTTAGAGCCGGCAGCAAACTGCTTTCTGGCTTCATCCCACTGCTGGTGTGCGCGAAGGCCCTGACTTTAGAGTTGATTGGGGACTTCCTCGATCGTCACCTCGACCTTTGTGATTTTTGGGTTATAAAACCTGTCGCCTTTTCTAGCCCCGAGCGCGAATCGAGCCTCCTCGAACAGCACCAGTATACCTTTCATCGAGCGTGCGGGGACGTTGACATTAATATTCCACAATGTGTCGCTTTCGTCTTTCGTCATCTTCAGATGACGAAAAACTCGGTCGTAAAGTATGGCAACGCGCCCGGCGTACTGGGTTCTGATCAATCGCGCGAGTTCGGGCATCGTGACCATGTCGTACTCCAGCGAAACATTGTCGATCGTATACGTCGATGTCATGTCAGTGGCTATGATAACTCGGCGGTAGTTGTTGAACGTAAGTTCGTATTCGAGCCGGTCTGCCAAAGCGCTCTGATAGTAGGGCATGTGGCTCTCCAGCAACTCAAAGTCGAGCGGGATGTAGAAGCGGTTGCCGTAAGCAGCCGCGATAGCGTTGTCGCTCGCGACGTTATCTGCCTTGTCACCAGCCCCGATTCTAAGTCTGGTCACGTTCTTATTTTTGCTGGTGTCAATACCCTGATAGACCGCGTTTTCGCGCTCTTGCGCCGTCTTCCACAGGTCCTGGTAGCAATGGCAGACGTCGCTGTCGTCGATCGACATCACCTCATTGCCAGAAATCTTTATCATGGTCTTCTTGACGATGGCGCGACCCAGGTTCTGAACGACGGTTCGGTCCGCGTCTGTCGACGTCAGTGAAATAGTGAAAGCGAGACGAACAGTCCCCGGCACAATGACGTCGTTAGCTCAAAGGTTGGGGAAGCGAGCCAAGAGCTGCTGGTTCTGGTCGATCGTCGACGGGTTGTTCGAATAACAACGCTCTGTCTCACACCTTTCGCCCCGAGGGGCTCCCGCAGTCTGCGGTATGGATTGAGTTTGCGGCCGTATTGAGTCGAAGACATGTTTTTCAATGAAACAAAATAACTCGTATTAAACCCTTATGGTTTTTTGTTTAATACATCGAAACGATGGCTGGTCACGACATTAACATGGACGAATTAACGGGCGATCGAGACGACTACCGAGATGATGATGACCTCGATGATTATAAGAGTGCCGACGATGACGAAACGACCTTCATAGAGACACCAGCCGGCGAGGAAATAGGTGGCGCTACCAACATCGTTGCTCTAAGTCGGGAATTACTCGAGTCAGCTTTAAGCGACTACTACAACAATTTGGCAGAAGAAGGTGCGGTCCCATCTGTAGGCCGCGACTACTCCAAGTTCAAATTGGATCTGCGCGGTAGGTTGTGACTAAAAGCATCAAATGTCCTAATAGTCAACACGAGGACCGGAAAACCCCTAGCGCTGAGCAGCATTGCCGGAAACAACCGAGGCGGTGGCCAAATCATAAGGAGCGAACTCGGATTCGCGGATTGGAAGCCTGTTAAAACAATTATGCCGGCCCGTGCTGTAGAGGTCCTACAGTCTACAGACGAAACGATGGCGAAGACAGCCGCCACGATCGAGCTCGAGATCGAGCTCAGCGAGGTCCCTCGTGTAGCCACCGACGTTATTCGCACAATGGAGATCAGCGAAAGCGAGATAGACAGAATACTCAGCACGATTGATGACCCACCGTTACCTCTTCGCGAACTCCGGGGACTCAATAAGGCTATGTAAACAGTCCGGGGTGAACTGGTCCTTAACCTCCCCAAACTCCCGGCGCTGGATGAACATATCGCGCTAGAAGAAAGAAAACAGGAGGAAGCCCGTGACGATAGAGAATCTATCGAGCGGATCACCGAACGCCTGCGGTCGTTGCGGGATGAATGAGAAGCTCCCTTGGAGGCTGCCTCGTCTAACCGTGAGGCACTCCGCACCCAAATAAGTCGGATCCGCGCCACAACCCGGCCCAACACCAGGTGGAGTCAAAGAATGGGTGAAAAAACAACTAAAAGCCCTCGCCAGTCTCTTGGCTAAATTAACCGGAAAGGTGGCTTCCGCGCTGCCTGGATTGATTGGGGGTCTCGTCTCCTACTTGCTATCTATATTATCAAAAACGGTCGGATGGCTTGCCAAAAATACTTGGACTTTAATCGTCTTCTACTATTCGCCACCCGAGAGTTCCTAAAACCAAAGCGCGAATTGTCCGACAGCCACGAGAGCGACGACGAGCCCTAATTTTTCATCCTCGTTTGCTGGGACACTAGTTCCTAAGGAACTTCCTGGTGCATAAAGTCCTATTGTGTCAACAACGGCGGAACTTGATGTGACACTAGTTTCGAAGGAACTTGATGGGGTGCTTTGTACTGGGGTGGGTGCTTGTGGTTTTATGAAATCGGTTCCATGCGCGGTGTGCTTGATGATATCCGGGTTCACGTTTCCGTTATGACCGATATTTTGTTTGACGGTGGCGATTACGATCTGATTATTGTAACCGTCAACCGGGTCGTCTCGTAGTATCATATTGCTTGGCGCCATTTAAAGACCTATTCCAAATACATAGTCTACTGGGGTGCCGGCATACTGCAAAACGTCTTGATACCGCTGGATCGCATCCGGGATGTCCACCGGAGATGAGCTGGCGTCCTCGACATTTACCAAGAACTGTTTCTGGCTATCGAACGCCGTCCGGGTTCCTATTATAGAACTGCGCGCTTGTGCCTGTGCGCCGAGGATGGCCCAGACGTATGTGCGAATGGAGTCGTTGAGGTGAGTAACCCCGGCATGAGTAAATCCAGTGCTTTTATCTAATATAAATGATCCCCACGCAGTATTTACCCACGCAGGTTGCTGAATGAAATCAACGTGGGCCGATTTGAAAGACCATGGTACTGGTGGAACGAAGTCGGTATTCTTTAGTTTTTTTGGTGGTGGTGGATCCTTTGGGTGCTTCACAAACCCCATACCAGTCATGTAAACGTCACCTAAACCGAAAGTATACCAGAACTCTTTCTGGCGCCAGTCCGCGTCTTTTGGGACCCCAAATTCGTTACACAGTATTTCGAACGCCCTATGGTCGTATTCGCTGGAAATGGGATTCCAGCAGTCGTCCTGCGGCAGAGAGATTTTCTGTTCTTTGAGAATCCTCCTAATAGTGTAGTACGCGTGAAAGTTGTAAGCGGCCCTCAAGAAGGGATCCTCCGAGGCCAGATGGTCCTGAGAGGAAACCCCGCATCCAGCTGTTGCGCACCATACGGCGAAGTTGAGCTGATTCTGCCAAAACTGCATCGGCGTCGCTTTCCACCCGTTCACAGCCTCCATGGTAGTAATCTTGGGCAGCCTATATTGTTCAAAGATGTCGGGAATGTTGGTTTGAAAGCCTGTTCCACCTCTAACTTTGATAGTGGGGTGCACAAGCCGGGGAGCTCCAGCCTTAGTGGCGTAGACCCCGCCGAACGCGTACTTCGCATTATAATTAAAGCCAAAAGCCTTGGTATCCATTGAAAAATATATATTATGTTTGCTACTATCACCAATGTTCAAAGGGATGCTTGCACACTTCAGAATTCAATCGACAACTACCGCGGAAAAAAAAGCCGGCCTAAGATCTAGCACCTTCACGGTAGGCTGGCAAAATGTGGGGAAGGATCAAGGGTTCGCGTTTGGGAGTGGACATGGTGTCCGAGTTCGTGATCCAAAACTGCTAGCCCCAGGACTTTGGAGCGTTGGAGACTTACACAAATTTGTTGCAACGGAACTTGCGGGTCGAGCCAGTCTCGTAATTTCAACGATCAATGGGTTGGTGACATTCAAGGTTGAACACGGGTGGGCCGTAGCCGTGACAACTGAGCTAGCCCACCTGCTCGGTTTAGAGAAGGCAAACTCGGCTAACGACGGCATGTTTAAATCGGGGACCTATTTCGGAGACCGACCAGTGGATTTCTAGGTCACAAGAAATCTTCACATTCACTTGATGCAGCTCAGTACATCCGAGAACGTGGTATACGGGGCTCCGAACACATTACTAAAAACTGTGCCTGCTGGTGACAGTTTCTTCGGCGAGACAGTGAACATCGAATTTCCAACACCCGAGATGAAACGTTTGGAATCTGGTCATATCCACGAATTGAAGATCTCTATTCTCGATGATAAAGCGCGAGAGTTAAAGAACGATTACCCAATTTCGATCGTTCTAGAAATAACCGATTAAACATAATTATATATTATGCAGCCTATGCTTAATAAATGTAAATTCATCAATTTACATTTCCAGACGGTTGTAAATTTGCACTTACGAACATTTTAGTGGTAAGCAGTTTAGTGAAACGGGACCCAGGTGAGGTTATTCTAATTTCAGAGCTGAATTATTATGTACATATTTGTAAATTTGGTTATTTTTGAATTCGACCATATCAACCCGCCTAAAATGACCACAGCCATTTGGAGTCCGTTAAACACCATTAAATAAATATATACAGAAATACTGGTGGAATTCATGAATGCCGGTGGCAAGGAGAGCCCAAATCCGTGCAACTTATCTAGAACAACATGTATACGTTCCTACAAAGAATATATTTCACTTCACACGAAACGGTGACAACAAGTCTAGGACACACTTCTTTATTTAAGGAATCAAACCATGGGCCGTTGCGTTTACCGTGGTGAACAATACATTTGGTCTGTTTAAAATGCGTGAGTCATTATTGTGAATGTTTAATTGATGTGACTGTGACATTGGAGAATTATCTGTACTTTATATGTCAAGAAATGTGACATATGTTAATTTCAAATTATGTGCGCACCCCATGTTAGCATAAAATACAAGTGAGTGCTCTAATTGGTGAACATTTACAAGAAGAGTGATGAAATATACTACATGTACAAGTGTGTCTATTTCATTTATGTTTCATTTATATTTTTTATATATGTAGTATCTAATTGTGTTGGTCAAGACAAGAAAATGTCAAGACAAGAAAAACCGTGTTATGTCGTGTTTTAACCCATTTCATAAATGTGATATAACACACGTGTAATAACACCTGGAGCGAATTTCATTGACTGACCCTAATTAAGTATTCATATTATGCGCCAGCGTTATGTCAAATTAATAAAATGAAGACGTTCCAAATGACGTCCTTAATGACGCGAAAAAGCAATGATGTTTTGTCGTTGACGTCATCATGTTTTAAACGTCATTAGAAGAGTCCGTGACACATTAAAATACTACGATTGTTATAATGTGCTCCTACTTCGTAACACGAACATTTACAAAGAACAAAAGCCTTTTATATGACATATTTATGTAATTTTATTGCTAGGATTAAAACTATTTTTCTATCTGGAAATGTTCAACTAGATGCGAAAATAGTCAATGTCACCTGCTCACTGAAACATATTGGATGTCTCCAAGTGTTCTGCTTGTTGGCGAGTGAAGTCATGTGATAAACAGAATCTCAAACTCGGTTCTATTTGATGTGATATTTATGAAACTCGTCCGCATGGAGGCTCGGTGCATAAATTGTGCGTGACTCGTTTCATAAATCTCATATCAAATGGAAACTCGTTTGAGATCTTCCATTTATAAATTCCATTTGTTGATTATTATTATAAAGGTAATATATTCTATTGGCATACCAGCTTTGATTTCTGCTACATGTATGGTCACAAGTGTATGCTTGTATACTAGTATGTAATATATAGAAATGTTTACGTTATCCACAATACCAGTATGTATATACTAGTGTGCTGCCTTTGGTGACTGAATGCAATTATATGTCTATGATTTAATTATATTCGCGATTATCGTCATAGAATAATATATTTATAATGAGGGCCATCTTGGACATTCGCTCTTCACAAACGTGTCTAATTGTGCATCAAACTTACTGAACGTGTGTATTGTGTCAATATATCCAGGCTCAGTATACATTTTGTTTTGATATGGAGTGTGATAGCAATCATATGAAAAATATGTTACGTTTGGCGGCCATGTTGGGTTTTTACAATCTAACAAAAGTAAATTGAATTGTATTTTGATGTTGATCACTTATATTGATAAGTCAAGTAAGTCCACTTTACACTCTTAACGTATGCCAATAGCTCATGTGGATGCAACTATATGCACACTATAACTGTTTGTCGGCCATTTTGGATTTATACACATTGCTCAGAACGCTCAAGGATTACAGAGTGTCGTCAGTCGAATTCTTGATGTGGATGGTCTGGGCAAGCAAAATCGCCAGATTATAATATAGGGAGACAGATAGTTTTGTACATTTTGTAGATATGAGATTTTCTGGCAAAAGAACTTTCATTCACCATTACCCCACGTATTGATTGACATTATTATGCATGTTATATCAGACGTAAATTTCCACCCTGATATCAGGGGCGATAACCACGTTAGCTTACCATTTTAACGGACATTACTATTTTATGCTCTGTATTTATTTTTTGATGTGCTATGATTATACTTTATATTTTGTCGAACATATTATTTTTGTCAGATGACGCATTTAATTAGTATAACTAATTAAAAAATATCATTCCTCATTTGCATATGAAAATAGCCTGATATCACCGCGAGTCACTAAAAGTAAAATACATATTACTATATGATTATATTTGTATAGCAGGCACTCATAATGTTTAGAACTGGTGAAATATTGACACATTTATTTAATTCATATAAAGAACATGTTGTGCCTACTGAGTGGGCATGTACCTTTAAAGTGTGCATTATGAGTTCACATTGCGTATGATATAACCATGTTTGGATTATAACTCGGATGCCGTCATATGTCGTTGGTTTGAGGTTATATTGGGCGGTGGCCCACCATGGCGAACATGGCTTATTGAGTTCACGGCCCGTGTAGTATCTTATGAACTTGAGCATTGTTGCATCTGGCCAGAGCCTAGACGGTTTGCTATTATGTCACGCTATATGCACAGTTTGAAGTAACGGAGCAAGGTCTGTGAATGCATTAAATATATAGTCTTAGCAAAGAAGGCTAAACAATCACTGAGGTTGGACAAAACTGTTAACAAAGGTATATAATAACACAAAGAAATTTCCACCCGATTCCACCCATGGCAAATGCCAATTTTCATCACAAATAAAAGTTGGCCGCCTTATATAAAGGTATACTATTAAAATAGACAGTCCTTTGGTACTAAGAAATATATAAACAACATGTTTGATGTTTTCTTTCCAATTATTATTAGGATACCGATATGCTTTCAAATAAGTTTAAGGTTGTCAGATGCCAAGGTCATTCATTAAGGTCAAGGTCAAATGCAAAATTCGCAAAAAAATCAACCAAAATCTAGTGAAATTTATATATTTACATCTCCTAACAACATACAATAATTTGTTACCGTCTTTTCACTGGTTATTCTTTCATTTACTGTCTCTTTTAAGGTCATATATCAGGTGAAGGTAGATGTCGAATATACGTCTCGAATCTAGCCGAAACCTGTGCATATTTTCGATCCATAAGCAATTTTCAAGTGTAATTTCCGAATATTTATGTCATATAATTCAAGAAAAATTAAAGCTAATTTACACCACTAACTATTTAATACAAACATTCCGCCACGGAAGCGGTGTCGCGCCTGCCATCAGAAAAGTGCATGCTTAAAACACTAAAAAGGTCAAGGTTGAAGAACCTTTTTTACATAACAAATAGCTGTGTTTCCACAACCATGTGAAGGTACAAAAGGTCAAGGTCCTGTTTTAATGGGGACATGAGTGTGTTCCAAATGCTCACATCTATAAAGTGTCCAAATATTGAAGAATTCGGTCAAGTGATATTAAAGTTATACCAATACGACGAAGCTTGTACAAACTATTTGACATTTCGGACGACGACGCGGACGATGACGCGGACGACGACGACCGAAAAAGCGGCGACTGGACGATACACGGAATTTGTTGCATGTCTTTGTTCAGCTGGAATCATTCCAAACAAAATCAGATGTGTTTGTGAGTCACTCAACAGAGTTAGTCGCGTAAAACGCAATGAATGCCAATGGGGCCCAACGTATCGCAGTTGAGATCCTTGCTTCCATGGTCGGTCATTCTGTGTCAGAATACAAGTTTTCCCAGAAGAATCAAGTAAATAATTTAGCCTCGGCTGTCTATGCCAATATATCGTCGGAACGAATTGATGGATCCGCAGCATAGCCTTTGCCACATGCATCGTCGACTCCCTCTTCCCGATCTCTTTCAGCATGTGTCCCTATTCGCTAATCTCATGCACATGCAAATTGGCGACAAACGTATCGATCCCATACACCATCTTGTAAAGCTTGTCCCTGGATGCATTGTCATAGCTAGTCTAGAAATGGCCTTGCAGTTTCTTGTAGATATGGGAGATTTCTTGTTCACTATTTTACATACCACAGCTGTGTCAAAAGATGGGGGAAAGGGACTTTTCTTGCTAAAATAGAGTACCAAAACACAATACCAAAAGGAGACCTATGCATCCATGTAAAGAAGAAACTAATGCAATACATCATGATAAACACGGACATCGTGCACAGCCGTGGTCGAGGAGCCTTCAATGCGGCACAGCCATGCATTCCACGACCAGCAGTGTGTGGTCCGAAAAGGAAAGCAACAGTATATGAAATATATTCAAATAAAACAAATGTAATACAAGCACATATTCCCCAATGAACTACCGAGGAAATAACAGTCCCAACAGGACAAACGAATCACAATGAAGTAGAATACAAGATGACACTAGAACAAGCGTGTATTCTGGGCACGGCCGGTGAACAAAGTAGTCCACTGGGGAAACAAAACAATTAATATAATTGACGAAAAAGAAAGAATAATCACAACAAAAGGCAACCCCAATATGCATGAAAGATAATATTGTAAATATAACTACGTGTATCTCACGAAATATGACGACACAAAAGACTGAAGTCACTAAAGAACAGACGACATGGCTAAACTGTAGTACCATGACGGGCCGCGTCACAAGTTCTACTGTACAATCCATAACAACAATACACTAAACAGCCACTTAATATGCTTTCTGCAGAGGATATGGCCAAAGCAGCCATCGATGTCGAGCATGCCCACGGAGTAATGTATATTCCTACGGTTGGTATGAAAGCAACTGTAGTTATTGCAGTAGATTCTGATTTATTTCAGCTAATGGCATATCATGGCAGGTTATAGTAAAAACATACACATGGCTGCATCAAAACAGAGGTTATGCATCACAGCATTGAACACATATCTGTATCATTTTCTCTGTCCTTCTTGATGTGATAGCAGATGTGACACAATGTCAACGACCGTTTTGGTGTTGGCTAAGTGACTGTCCTGACAAAGTACACAGCTCTGAAACAACACACTACCGTCTTCACGGATGCATCAAGAAGGCAGGAGAGGATACCCTGCTTGCTATATATGGGTGTGCATCCTCAAGTCTTTGCGCCGCAAGAGCTACCAGCATGTGGACAGTTCGAGGGAATTACTTGCTGGAATGGGACACACGTGGTTCCAAAGCCAATGTGATGATGGTGATATGGCATTTATAGAAACATAAATAAACGAAGTAAAGTTGATTGCGTATGAACATTAATGTATCGTGCATTAATTACATTGACTTGCTGTATTATCCGATTTTAGACCATTAAACAAGGTATACCAAACAGGTAAGACTTGTAGATGTGTGGAAATATGAACATTCGGCATAGTATGCAGATTTAAACACATTTGGTATTCAGCATTGTACATACGACTATGTTATACCTGCACATAATGATATGTAAAAGTAAAATGTATAACAAATAAAAAAAACGTGTACCCCTATGTTTTATACATGTTTCTTCGTTTGTATAACATGTACATTTTGACCAATTTGTATAAGTGTGGCTTCTTATGGTCATATTTGACATTGCATTTGTCCTTAGCTCATGACCTTGACCTTTTATCTGGATCAAATGCCTCAGAAAACAAATGATCATTCTCGCTGTAGCTGCTACAATACATAAAACGTTATTAAATGTCAAAAGAGAGCATTTCATATAAAAAATGTGTTCAGATTATGGTTTAATTTGCTTAATTTTGACATTGACATTGACCTTAACGCATGACCTTGACATCTGATAGCTCTTTAATGGTCAGCAAATTTAGTTGAAAATGAGACATGAAATGTAGTTTTATGATGCTGACCACTAAGTAATGTTATGTAAGTTTCACTATTAGAATTAATGAATTGGCGGTCATCTTGGATTTAAGCAGAATATAGAGAATAGTAGGTTAGTGCCGTGAATGGGAAAAAATATCTGGCAAGGCTCAGGAAACGGGATGGGCGAGGCTATGCCGAGCACATTCGGTTTCCGTGCCGCGCCAGATATTTTTTTACCATTCACGGCACTATTAAACTTAGTATTCTATTTATCCTATCATCACCTAGACCTAGAAATGGCTGTAAAATGCAAAAATAGTATTGACTGGATATCGAAAATGTTTCACGGCACCGTGTTTCACGGCACATACGCACTGTGTTAATAGGATAAAATTGAATGTGCCATGGGTGGAATTGGGTGGAATTATTTGTCTAGTATAATATCCGGCCGCTGGACCCATTTCAGGTGAGACAGCTTTGTTAAAATTGTTGTTGTTCATTTCCTGGACTAAAATACTTGAAAGATCCAGAAAGTGAAATATAACAACACAAGATCTTACGTGCAAGAACTCACGTTTTGAAATCACCAAGCGGTTTTATATTGTGCGTATCAACGAATAAGTTGTCTGTGCGATTGCGGATGCGTATGAGCTTGGGTCTGTCAATGGCGGGTTCGTCATGTGATGTCTGCACGTATTGCTGCATAATCAGGTCCGACCCTCCCGTCTGGCCCCACGACGTGTACAGATATTTACTCTTGAACATAAAGGCCGCCGCCTCTGGCTCCTGCACACGCATGTCTGCCTGTAACAAATGTACGTAACGACAGCCCACTCGAAACTCGAAATATTGCAATAATATATCAGGTCTGATAAACTGAAGAAAATGAGCAATGCAAATCAAAATACAGTGAAACCTCTCTAAACCGGACACACTGGGTAGTCCCCAGGGTGTCCGGTTTAGAGAAGTTCCACTGTAAAACACACATATAACTATTTCCAGACACGCAATCATGAACAGACATTATCATTGGAGGTAAGTGACAAGGAAACATCAAAAATTAAGTACAACTAACATGTATATGTGTCCGGTTTAGATAGGTTCCAATTTAGCTTACAAATTATTAAAGACGAATAAAGAATATTCCCAACATTCCTAGAGGTAGTATATGTAGATGATCTTAATGAAGCCTATTGTATTATTGGTGAAACTGCCAGTACCCACCACGAATTGCTTGAGAGTCCTGTTACGGGACGGCAGTATGATCTCATCCAGGTCTACAAAGCCGTAGTATTCGTAGCCGACCAGTTTGTAGATGGCATCAATCATCACCGTGGTCACGTCACAGTATACCTGGTTCCGCTTCTCTGTCCAGTACCGGGCTGTGTTGTCTGTTTGGGGTGTACATATTGGTGGCAGATATATAGAGAATAGTAGGAAAACTATCTGGCAAGGCTTAGGAAACGGGATGGGCGAGGCTTTGCCGAGCACATCCCGTTTCCGTGCCGCGTCAGATATTTTCCCCATTCACGGCACTAACTTATTATTCTATTTATCCCGTCAACACCTACAAATGGCTTTAAGATGCAAACATATAACCCCAGCCACCGCACATATTCATACGCAGTGATTAGGTCGTATTGACAGGATTTCAAAAATGTTTCACGGCACCGTGTTTTACGGCACATACGTACTGCATTGACGGGATAAATTTTCATGTACATATTCCGTAGTCCGTTTGGGGTGCACATATTGGTGGCATATTTATATTCATGTATACATTCTGTAGTCTGTTTGGGGTGTAAATATTGGTGTCAGATATATATTCTTGTACACATTCAGTGGTCTGTTTGAAGTGCACATATTGGTGGCAGATATATATTCTTGTACACATTCTGTAGTGTTTTGGGGTGAACATATTGGTGTCAGATATATATTCATAATATACATTCTGTAGTCTGTTTGTGCTGAAAATATTGGTGGCAGATACATATTCTTGTACACATTTTGTAGTCAGTTTGAAGTGCACATATTGGTGGCAGATATATATTCTTGTACACATTCTGTAGTGTTTTGGGGTGAAAATATTGGAGTCAGATATATATTCTGTAGTCTGTTTTGGCTGCAAATATTGGTGGCAGATGTATATTCTTGTACACATTCTGTTGTCTGTTTGAAGTGCACCTATTGGTGGCACATATATATTTTTTTACACATTCTGTAGTCTGTTGAGGGGTGCAAAATTAGTGGCAGATATATAGTCATGTACACATTCTGTAGTCTTATTGGGGTGCAGCTATTAGCATGATTAGTGGCAGATATATATTCATGCGTTGTGTAGTTAGTAGCGGTGAATATATTCATGTACAAACTCTGTAGATTGTTTGGTGTGCAAATATTGATGACAGATGTATATGCAATACACAGATCGATCGGGCGTCAGTCCCAGAACGGGAACCAGCTCCCAAAACGGGGGCTAATCTCAGAACGGAGGCCGGAAAACGTGACGTCAATACCAGAACGGGGGCCAATCTGAAAATGGACGGAAATGGAAGGACTATTGCACGTATGGGTCATATGCAAGACACGACTGTCATGGAAACAGGAATGGCATACGCATACTTCACGTCATTACTAATCACTTCACGGTATTTATGTAGGTTTGGCATCCATGACAAACGCGACCTCTTCAGAGCGTGACGGTACGTCATTCAAGCTTGAAATCAAAGCTGCTTAATCCAGAACGTGCAGATTTGGCCCCCGTTCTGGGGAAAACTGATCCCCGTTCCTGGCATTATCCCCTGTTTTGAGAGTTAGCCCCCGTTCTAGGAACGACCCCCGATCTGAGACTTACATATATTCAAGTACAAAGTATGTAGTCTGTTTGGAGTGGCAGATATATATTTATGCACACATTCTGTAATCTGTTGGTGAGGGGGGCAAATATTAGTGGCAAATATAATTATATTCATCTACACATTACGTAGTCTATTTAGGGGGGGGGGGGGGGGATATTAATGGCAGATATATATTCATGTTCGGATTATGCAGTCTGTTTGGGGTACAAAGTGTGTGTGCGTGTGTGTGTGTGATAGAGAGATAGAGAGAAAGACAGCGAGAGAGAGAGAGAGGAGGGAGGGGGGGGGGGGGCTAGAGCTTACCCGGGGCGACCATGTCATAGTCGTATAGATCGACGAATCCTGTTGCGTCGTAGTACTCGAGCACGCGGCGGGCGGCATCATTGAGGTCTGCGGAGGCGTAACTCACGATCTTGTCGACGCCCAGCGCCCTGTACGCCTCCACCCACTCGATAATCACCTCGCTGCTCACCTTCCCGAAAATCAACTTAGTGCTCAAGGCTAGAGCTCCGGCTGCCCGAGCTGGTTGGTACGGTTTCACATAGTCAAGTGGCTGACGACTGCATGTGGAGTTCTCTAATGTCACGGACACACCAACTGGGTTAACTCTCATGTTGATATTTTCCAAATCGCATATCAATATTATAGGCTGTACACTCGCGGAGCTACATAAGTTTCGTCTTATTTTAACAGCTGTTTCTTTGAACATTACTTTTCCATTTTGCACATATTGCAAGCAGCACGTGTATGTCTTTCTTTTCAAAACACGTAATATCATTCCATACACTGTCACCTCGGTGTGCAAGATGTTTGATTCAGCAATAGGAAAACATGCCCCATACAAATACATGGTGGTGTTGAGAAGCTTCACAAATATGTCGTTACGACGACCACCTTCCAAACGGCGCAGTTGTGTATTCTGCTCGTTGATTACATGGTTGCTGAAAACAGTAAAATGTTAGTCCGAACCCGAGCTTCGTGGCTGACGTACGCCACGTGCATCTGCTCCTTTGTCCCGCTTCGAAATACAAATAAAAAAGCAGCAGACGACATTTTTCTTTTCCCTCATTCTAGCAATGAGGGAAAAGAAAAATCTCGTCACACTACTACCAAGTTATACAAAGACTTACGATGCGCATGGTTATTCCCTTGTCTTCTGACATGCTGCCAAGTCATAGAGGATATTCCATAGTACATTTTGAAAAGCGGGAAATAATACAGGAGTGTGCGACGGCTTCCGCGTAAGCAACGAGTGAGCGTAGCGAACGAGTTGCTTGCACGGACGCCGACGGACACGAGTCTATTATTTCCGCTATTCAAACATTTACTATGAAATATCCTATTTAATACACTTCCACGGCTGATATACATGCATATTTAGTCTATGTTTCAGATTATAATCAATGAATTGTGATGTGTGCATGAATAGGTATACAATGACGCGTTTTCCCGCGTTTTGACGTTAAGTTGTGTGACGTCAAATGTGACGTCATGTAAACTTTTTGAAATCCAAATTACGCTGCTGTTTCTATGATCCAGATATATTTGCGTGAATGTTTGGAATGTGTTCAATCACATGAATATTCTAGATTAGTCGAGACCCTTTCCAAGTTGTTAAATAACTTTATTTTGACTGTAAGAAAACAGGCGCGCAATTACGGATGTTTTCTTCACTGTGTATTATTTGTAAGAAGTTGATTACGTTCTTTAGAAACCCGTGCAAATAATTTGCAAGGGTGTAATACATGATTATATTGAGTACAATGCAAATTTAAACATAAACAGCAGATGATACAAAATACGTCAGCAGTGTAAGGGTTGGTTACTGGCGCAACTTGGATGCAATATTTGCAGGGTACAACGATGTCTGCCCATGCTCACTAATAAGGCGCCGACAGGGGTGTCGTGTTCTACTGAAGTCAAATCATGCATGCAATATAGATAATTACTATCAGTGTGTAGTACGTTGCTGTCCGCAATATTTCAACAGAGGAAACCCCTAAAATGATATGGAATATTGTGCTTGCAACAACAGAAACACACAAAATGATACATATTGTTACTGACGCCATTTTAAAAGTGTTTGCATTCAGTTACTTCTAACTCATCAGAATCAGGGTCTGTGTCACTTTGCTGGTCTTAATTTAGGGGATAACCATGCTTTGTTTTTCGTTTTGGATCGGTATGTGGGAGGTTTTATGGTCTGTGAATCAGTTTTACAGCGACGCGTTAGCGGAGCCGTAAAACTGATTCTCGGACCATAAAACCTCACACATACCGTTCCAAATAGAAAAACAAAGCATGATTATCCCCATTATAATGTGCCTAGAATGCTCCCAACTTTCTGCACAGTCGTAGCCACAGGTGACGGGAAAAAAAAAATCACATGACGGTGTATATATATAGATTTCTATACAAGTAACAACAGACTATCAGATTAGTTGTTCCCATCACCTGTGGTCGTAGCATATCACGAACAGTGATCTGTTTCAATACGTCAGCAGGTTGTTGTCGTCATCGATAACCGCCTCACACCAACTGAATTTGAAGAAATGTAACTCCGCAAACGAATATTTCCATTTCAAATTGAAATTAACAGGACTTTTTCTAAGACATGTATACATGTATTCAACTCTAAAGTTTATTTTAACAATTGCTTGTTTATATGTAGTCGCAACAGTTAATAATTGCTTTCATTCATTTTAAGAAATGTCAACAACATTTTTACAGTGGGTTCGTGTGAATTTTACAAAGGAAATGTGAACAAGAGTCAACAGGATTTCCCAGGATTTACTGTACGCCTATTTTTTTTGAATAATTCAGGTGATTACCCATCTGCAATGCAGTTTATTATGTATAGTCATGCATGTGCACATTGGAATTCGTAAATGTATAGGCTGGTACTGTCATATTGAGCTTGCATTTGAGCATTCTCGTAAAATTTTCTGTACTTTGCCTTTTGGGCGGGTGCGATACTATTTTTTGGGGATTTGTTAAAGGGCCATGTTAAGTCATGTTTGCCAGTCGTTTGTCGAATCTCTTTTCCGCTTTTGGTTGTACACTTCAATATTGGAGAATGATTAACCGAAAATGTACCGAAAATTATTTGGGAAATGTTTGGATTCCCCGCCGCTGGCCATTGTTTGAAAAAGCGAGTAGCGTTACGTAAGTCTGTCAAGTTGTAAAACACAGACTGGTGAAACGGAGATTTTATATGCTGTGATTTTTCATATGTTATACGCTGTAATTACAATTGACCAATCAGTGGCGTGCTTTCTATTTTCGGTGCACTAGAATTCATGATTCGTTGCCATATCTTTCATTTTAGGAAGTGTATCATTACGACATTTCAAATACTTATCTGCATGTTTATACTCTATTTCAGTTGCAAAATACTTACGTGACCACAATTACAAGGTGCATGATCACGTGGTTACAACAACAACAACGTCGCCCACTCCAAAGTAAGTATTATTTGATATTTTCCTTAATATGCAACGGATTTTGATGAAATATGGCGCAGCAAACGCGTCTTCATGAGCTGCATTTGGTGGTCTAGGAAGTTTGGCACAGACTGATGTCGCTTTTGCGAAGAATCGATTTCCGTGTCAAATCGATTCTTCGCAAAAACGACAGAAGTTTGGGCGAAAATAGAGAGAGAGATCACCAAATTCAGCTTAACAAGACGCGTTTGATGCGCCATATTTCATCAAAATCCGTTACGTAATAAGGACCCTATAAAAGAATACGTACTTTGAATCGGTACTTGTTGTTGAATTAACTTGAATTAATAAAACATAAGTGGTACACGGGTAGTGGCATATCTATTTCATTCAGTACCACACACGTACTCAGAGACCGCTATAGAGTCCTCAGTATGTTATACAATAGCATTAGTGTTGATGATTCACTGAACATACCCATTTAAACAATGTACACTGATAGGGTAAAAAACACGTGATACATACGACACCTACACTATATAGTGGGATTGCTGACTTGACTAAAGTTGCAAATAACACTTTCTTAACAGGTTTGTATAATGGTAACATGACTATATTAATTATATCCGTATGTTACAAGACAATGTGACGATTGTGTATTTAAATGACCACCGAAAGTACATACGTTACCGGTACGTAGGTTACCAGTTCGTGAGAAACTACCCGTTAACGCCAACAGAAAGTGTATATAAGATACTACAGTGAAACCTCTCTACACCGGACACCCTGGGAGGTTCACAGGGTGTCCGGTTTATAGATGTTCCACTGTAAATCAGACATATGCCCCGGCCAAGGTATGCGGCTGTGCTTTGCGAACTTGAACAGTCAGTATCATCATAAATATACACTAATGAAACCCATACAATTAAGCATACACAGACTGTCCGTGTGTCCGGTTTAGCGATGTTTGAATGTATTTATATCAGCTCCCAGTCACTGCATAAATAGCATACCCAGTGTTATATGTGACATGTTCTTTGATCTTTTAAGAGGCAATTAAAGTGTTGATGGACTGTACTCTGGCTAAGGTATATGTATGTTTTGATATTATATCGGCAGAAATGGAATGTATAATACATGACTCAGATCATAAGCCATTATTTGATATCAACTGAACCTTAGTATGTTCGTTGATTCTTATGTTGGACGAGGGAATGGTAATGTGTTTGCTAATAACGTTACAGTGTAACGTATTGTAAGCCCAGTAACCAGTGGTGATAAACTGATGTGACAGGGCTGGGATGAGCTCTATCTCTGGTCAGGTGATCTCAGTGTCATGGGTTTCGGTAGTTCGAAATTAAATTGTCGTCTCCCATTCTGAGATCACGTGACTTGAGAAACTGGCCACCACAGCCATGTTACTACCTTTTGATAAGTTGTCCGATATGTCGATCGATACCGAGATAATTCATTGGGTAATCAAATTCTGATAAATTCCGGTTTCCACTTACTGTTGTATTATTGAATCCAAGTGAAATTCCATGTCGACCCTCAAGTTTGGGAACCGCGAAGTTACAGATGCGACTGACCCTATTTTCCATGCGACTACCATGATCTACACACTGTTCGATACCTTTCTTGGTGTTAATTTAGTCCACTGTTCACTGGGGTTCACATTATAGTTTGACCGCATAGAGTCACTTCCTTGTTTAGTTTACATTCCATGTTTTATGTCATTTGTGTTTATAAACTTTTCCAAGATGGCGGACGCGCAGCCGCACAGAAGATTTCAGCCAATCAGATCGGTTATTCGCAAATGCGACCGACAGTCTGATTGATGATCGCATCTGTGCGACTGGCCGCATCTTGCGCAGAATGTTATAAATACAAATGCGATTGGCAGTCAAGCCAAGCGATTCCACCGCTCTCCTAATGTAGAACCATTACTCGACAAAACCAAAACTCGACATCTCCAACTATTTCATAACTAATTATGTCATGTGGACATAAGATATATATAATAACTATATACAATTGTACTCACCACTGCGGTGAACGTAGTACATTATTGAGGTGAACGTAGTTTGATACGAAGTACATTTCGTCTACTGCTGCGACACCGTTGCTACGCCATCACTAATGTAAACATACTTTTACTGTTGTTTCGAACTGTCAAGGAATCGCTTCCCGTCACACTGCTACTCCATATAACAATCATCGTCTATTGTTGCACTAATACCTACTCTACTATAACGTTTCTTAGAGTGCATTTAATCGGAATCCTGACGTATTGGTATTATTGTTAAGTAAAGCCTAACAAGAGCCTAGAGGGTGCACCCCGTATAACACTGGTACCTGATGAACTAGTAAAGTTATTAAACATGACTTGTTGAGTGTTATAACTTTTGTTATTTGTTATTTACTGTAACCTACCTGCGCTGCAACCAGAGTGTAGGTGGCCTTACAGTATGTATAAATACAAATTAGTTCGACTATAGATAAAACGCGGAGCATAATGAAATATTACACTAATTTCATTAGTGTATAACTACTATTACTCAAATGGATTACAACAATATCACACCTGTTACTGGTACGAGTCTCAGTGCTACAGCAAATATCCAACGACCGGTTTTAATTCATACTTACATTTACTCGTGAAGTGATAGTTTTCTTAAATACTAATATTTTAGCTAATGTAGCATACTTATTCACCACACTGTAATATGTATAATGTTCACAATCCATCATTCTGCTTTAGAAAACAAACATCATAAACACTTTTAGCACACTGTAGTAGGTAACGTATGTATTAATACATACGTGATTTGTTGAGTTTTGTAACACTAAAAATCACAAAATCCAATTATGTAAAATTCTGATATACAACATTCATTTTTGTTATAAAGGATTCAATTTTGTAAGGCAGAATTGAGTTTTGTGAACAAAATTCAGTTTTGTGGGACAGAATTCAGTTTTGTCCACAAAAATTAGTTTGCTGTGTAGGATAGTCTATGCCATATCTACGTTGATTGGTTGAGATCGGTCTTAGTCCATTTTACTAGATGGTGGAGTACACTTGCAGGTTTAAATATTTCAATGCGAAAATATAACCCAATATATCAATATTATACTTCTTTATGGACAGTTATTTTGGTTATATTATGGTTACAAATGAGTGGTCACAACATATAAGCATATATACTTTGAAGGAGAAATAAGAAAAATAATCAGAATTTTCCCTCAATTATGTAAACAGGATCAAACATAAAGTAGCCGGGACATAGCTAGACCTGAGAGCATGCCCATATATAGAGAATACCAGGCTAGTGTATTTTGATATCAAGTTTATCAGGCAAGGCTAGGAAACGCGTAGGAATTCCGAGGCTTGCCGAGGAATTCCTACCGTTTCCGAGCCGAGCCTGATAAACTTGATATTAAAATACACTAGCCTGGTATTCTATTTATCAGGTAACGTTTTATGCTCGAAAATGACATTAGATGACGTCGTATTCTAACAGTAGATCTAACCTTGTGAAACAAATGGTATTGAATCTGTGTCTACTAGTTGCGAAGTTACGTGTTCGCAACTATGTGTCTACATGCATTATTTACAGTATACACCATCTTAGTATCCATGGTATCTACACAAATACTACAAATGGTTTCCTCAAATGGCCCAATACACATATTCTGTTTATAAACACAGACAGCAGTCAGAACACAGGTCACAGCGCGTGTATTATTGATTTAACTGGGGCAGATGTACCTTGCGATGCACAATAAATGAGGTCAGTACTCGCGGGAGATCTACATGTACATGAATTATGTGTACAATTATAACGCAAATGAGTTAAATACGAATGAGTTTGTCAACGTTTGGAGATAGTTGAAGCAAAATGGCAGAATGAGAAATGAATCATCGGCAGAATGAGAAATGAATCATCGACATTGAATGTGTAGATCGGCGACCGTGACCCATTTCTCCAGTCCAGTTTCTGACCAATGGTAGTCCTTCTTAAATGCGTGTGCAGAATTGAATTTTGTGACACAGAATTGAATTTTGTGACACAGAATTGAATTTTGTGACACAGAATTGAATTTTGTGGCACAAAAGTGAATTTTGTGACACAGAATTGAGTTTAGTTTTGTAGCACAAAAGTGAATTTTGTGACACAGAATTGAGTTTTGTGGCACAAAAGTGAATTTTGTGAAGCAGAATTGAGTTTTGTGGCAATTTTGTTACACAGAATTGAATTTTGTGAAGCAGAATTGAGTTTTGTGGCACAAAAGTGAATTTTGTGACACATAATTGAATTTTGTGACACAGAATTGAGTTTTGTGGCACGAAAGTGAATTTTGTGACACTCAATTGAGTTTTGTGGCACAAAAATGAATTTTGTTGACAAAATTGAGCCATGTCCCACTTGGCGCCCCGTAATATCCCATTATGCTGGGACGAAGAATGTATGGTATGCATGGTCACTGCATTATGGTATGAGATCAACCATATTTGCGTATGAAAGTGGATAACAATGCACAAAAGCATAATAATCGTCACTTAATTAAGATGATCTTATAGAATTCTCTTCAGCTTAAAGTGCACCGACAAACAAAAAACAAACAAACACAAATTAAGGAACTGCCGGTACGCTACTAAGATCTCCACATCAGGTTTGAAAATGAACATATATCATTGGAAAGAAGATTTATTTGGAGTAATATCTGCCTTATACATATAAAACAAAATGACGTTACTTAATAATAGAAATGTGTTGTGCTGTTTGTGATTCATTTGGGTGATGAACATGCACGATTACATAGTAATATGTCTAGGGCTTCGTAGAATATTTGTAATGCGTGTTCGTCACGTCAATGAAGAACCAAATGTCCACATATTCCCATTGTAATTTATTAATTTAATGACCCGTGGGGCTCCTGATAATCTAATGATTCATGCATAACGCTTCGTATATGTGATGGGATATGCGCATAACATATATGTCAACATTCTCTTCTTACTATATCATACACAGTGCATGGCGTTGCCGTATCGGCCATCTCAGTGTGCACCAGCCATCAGCCAGTCTTACCTCTTTTTGCGTTTGACAGATACCAATAATAACATGACAAACACATGAATACAATTTGGTGCAACATTCTGGGGAGAGATCTGACTACAGCTAGCTATGCATTGTTTTCATCAAATTTATATACAAAGTCTGATATCTGAAGGGTTTGTTGACCCTTTGTTAAAATGTTTGATAATTCAGTAAAGACTGTGTAACTTCAAGAACAATACACAGCGCTATACATATATACCTGAATTACCATAAATACTGTATTGAATCCAGTGACGTGTTAGCAATTGTGGTGATATCTGGCGATCCCGACAAATGTACCCACACGTAAACTACTCCCAACCGTAACCGGAAGTCGCTGGACGAAACCCCGTTGGGAAACGCGACGAGACGGCAGAACGAGACTTTACTTCTGACGAGAAACATCACTGAGAGCCATTCTAATCAAATCCTTACACATAGTGGTAAGTTGTGTTTTTCAGTGGACCGCAACCTGATATAGTTTATACAGTAGCTCTTTTCTGCTCCTTACCTATTTCTATATACTAATATCGTATACATATCGTAATCGTATAGTATTGGTATATTTAATGAGCATATCGTGTGATCATATAATATTGGTATGTTTGTACCGTATCATCGTATAGTACAGTTTGTTTACATTATACAAGCGTACTATACGAATATTATACAAACATACGATATCCGTTCGTATGTACGATATATCCGTACGGATATGGTATGAATATACAGTGGGGTCATCGTGCGGTTAAAATATACCGAGACACCGGTTCATTTCGCATGTAAACATCCGGTTTTCATTTCGATTATCTGGCACAATTTTAAGTTTTTCAAAAGGAATATATTTTCAGTTTTACGATACAGAATGAATTTCTTTTTTTTGTTTTTGAATTGTCAGTAGACAACCGGTTTATTTATATATATACATGTATATATATATTTTTTATCTATAAATAACAAACATGTATAACAAAGTCAGCGACCTACAGTGTGGAGCCGATCAGACCGTGGTTATGTCCGATGTGGTAGGATTCACACTATTGGATCTCACAATACATACAATTATTGTCAAATTCAAAAGGCTATCGATATTAATTTGCAAAATATTCTGATGCAGTTAATATTATAATGACAAGCTGTGTGGACTCAGCTTTTGATCGCACGGATGTGCGTTCTGGATCGGAGTCCACGCTGATTGTTTCACATTTAGTTGAATAGATGTCGGGATTTATTGTTTTTGCAGAGATATAACCGATTGAACTGCGGACAGACAGCAGATATAAGCTGTCTGTTCGATGTAAAATTGGGTATTTTATATGTGTATTCTTATGCTCATTCAAAAATATTTATTTTGTAAATGTACACGTTCTGTGGAAACTCTCCAAAGTCGGACACCATAGGATGTTCCACTTTAAATCAGACATGTTAGTGCTCTATGGCACATTCTAGTGTTTTGCAGTCATGAAACGTCATTGTAATCAGAGATACATAACAGCAAAAAACATGTAAATTAAATATCTATTTTTTTCCGAATATCCGGTTTAGAGAGGTTGCACTGTATATATAGTATTTACTAGTATTGTTATGTATGTACATATAGTATTGGGTTATACATGTTTACACAAAACTAATAATATGATGAACAGTGTGGATTCAGATCAGACTGTTTAATAATATGTGTATATTATCTCAAGAGTCACTTCTATTAGATATGTGACTATGTTTTGACAGACAGAAAACAGTTAATATATTTACAAGTATATGTTATTACCGATCTGAGGAACAGCAATACAGACCTCGATCGGGCTTGATTGGGCTAGGCGGATATTATTTACTGTCCTATACTTATAGCTAGCATAGTTAATGGTAATGTTAGTAGTTATTATTATAGGATATATATACATGTATGCGGCAGGGTATGTGTTCATCATTACAGTAACTCTTCAAATTATTTAAGAATTTATTGAATGTATCATATTTTTGTGAACGATTCTCCATGACTTTTGAGACAATCAGTAAATCGTAATACATCATGTTTAATATATTCGATCCTTGCAACATTGTATCATCAATACAATGTGATTTATAAATGCAGTATGCTATTTGGCTAAGTAGGATATTCATAAATTCATATTCTTTAAGTTGAACTTTATATCCTATGATTAGAAATTCTAGTGACTGGAAAGATTTGCTAATTCCGATTTTGCTGAAAACATCTGATATTTTTGTCCAAAATTCATTCAAATATTTACATTTAATGAAAACGTGATCATATGTTTCTTTTCCATTACAGTATTACATTACAATTTCCCAAATTCATTAACCGTTTTTATGGCATGTTCTAAGTCTTTTGAATTTTTTAAGAAAAGCGTTGTATCGTCAGCTAACTGGGTGATTTTCATTTGTTTACTCGTAGTGTTCGTTTTCACCGAAATACCATTTATGTTGCCATTATTTCTAACTTTTATAGCTAAAATTTCAGCTACAATTATGAACAAATGTGCAGACAGGGGACACCCTTGTCTGACTCCGCAGGATACATTGAAACTCTGTGATTATCAGCCGTTGTTTATGATCCTTGCCGATATATTGCTATATAACACATTTACCCATCGTATAAACGTTGTTTTAAATCCGAATTTATTAAGCACATTGAACATAAAATCCCATTCTACTGTATCGAATGCTTTCATGAAGTCTAGAAATAATATGTTTGCATCTAAATCTAGTATGTCTGTATAATCAATTATATCTTGAATTTGTCTTATATTATTTCCGATGTATCTATTTTTAATATATCCTTGTTGATCTAAACTGATGATATCTGTTATTACTTTTTGTAAACGTTTTGATAAACCTTTGCAGCTATTTTGTAGTCAACATTTAAGAGAGATATTGGTCTCCAATTTTCAATATTTTCTGGATTTTCTTTTTCATATAGTAATGATAAGACACTTTGTTTTTGAGTACAAGACAATTCTCCTTTATGAAATCCTTCATTTAATGATGATGTGATTGTATATCCAATCTTATGTCAAAAATCCAGGGCTTTTCTTCAGTTTCATTTCATTAATTGCGATTTTGCATTCTTCAAATGTTATTATTCCTTCGCAGCTGTTTGCAGATGTCTCGTCAAGTTTGTTTTCTAAATCAAATGAGTCGATATAAAAGTGTGGATCCAGTTCTGTATTACTTGATGTGTAAAGAGTTTCATAGCATTTTGCTTCTTCGTTTAATATATCTTCAGTTGAGCTGACTCGTTTATTATTAACTGACAAGGAGGTAATTACTTTTTTATTCTGTCTTGATTTTTCTAGATTAATGATCAATTTAAAACTGAGGATTGTGAAGTACGGTATCACAGTGCATCTTATACATGTGTGTTAAATACAGTAATTCATCAGTAAATCATCATTGTACTCCGCACCACCGCCGGGGACACAAAACAATGATCCCCCACACACACCAGCCATCTACATTTGGCGTCCTAAAAGTTCCGGTCTATATCCCACAGTGGGAACAATGTGTATCACCACCACCACCAGTTTTTGTCTATGACTACACTACACCCCCGACCACCACTTCTGTCTGTAACGCAGGATGACCTGCATGACTTCAGCTACAGGCAGACTACTAGTCATGCCGGTGGCCGACTGATCAAGTGCTAAACTAGTCATGGTGCGATGGCCGACTGATCAAGTGCTATACTAGTCTTGGTGCGATGGCCGACTGATCAAGTTATAAACTAGTCATGGTGCGATGGCCGACTGATCAAGTTCTAAACTAGTCCTGGTGCGATGGCCGACTGATCGAGTGCTATACTAGTCATGGTGCGATATCCGACTGATCAAGGGCTAAACTAGTCCCGGTGCGATGGACGACTGATCAAGGGCTAAACTATTCCTGGTGCGATGATCGACTGATCAAGTTCTAAACTAGTCCTGGTGCGATGGCCGACTGATCAAGCGTTATACTAGTCCTGGTGCGATGGCCGGCTGATCAAGGGCTAAACTATTCCTGGTGCGATGGTCGACTCATCAAGTTCTAAACTATTCCTGGTGCGATGGCCGACTGATCAAGTTCTAAACTAGTCCTGGTGCGATGGCCGACTGATCGAGTGCTATGCTAGTCCTGGTGCGATGGCCGACTGATCAAGGGCTAAACTAGTCCCGCTGAGATGGCCGACTGATCAAGTGCTATGCTAGACCTGGTGCGATGGCCGACTAATCAAGTTCTGAACTAGTCCTGGTGCGATGGCCGACTGATCAAGTGCTAAACTAGTCCCGGTGCGATGGCCGACTGATCAAGGGCTAAACTATTCCTGGTGCGATGGTCGACTGAGCAAGTCCTGAACTAGTGCTGGTGCGATGGCCGACTGATCAAGTTCTAAACTAGTCCTGGTGCGATGGCCGACTGATCGAGTGCTATACTAGTCCTGGTGCGATGGCCGACTGATCAAGGACTAAAATAGTCCCGGTGCGATGGCCGACTGATCAAGGGTTAAACTATTACTGGTGCGATGGTCGACTGATAAAGTTCTAGACTAGTCCTGGTGCGATGGCCGACTGATCGAGTGCTATACTAGTTCTAGTGCGATGGCCGACTGATCAAGGGCTAAACTAGTCCCGGTGCGATGGCCGACTGATCAAGTGCTAAAGTAGTCCTGGTGTTGTGGCCGACTGATCGAGTTCTAAACTAGTCCTGGTGCGATGGCCGACTGATCGAGTGCTAAACTTGTCCTGGTGCAATGGCCGACTGATCAAGTGCTAAAGTAGTCCTGGTGTGATGGCCGACTGATCAAGTGCTATACTCGACATGGCCGACTGATCACGTGCTATACTGGGCATGGTGAGATGGCCAACTGATCAAGTGCTATACTGGGCATGGTGCAAAAAGCGACTGATCAAGCGCTATGCTAGTTATGGTGAGATGGCAGACTGATAAAATGCTCTACTAGTCCTGGTGCGATGGCCGCCTGATCAAGGGCTAAACTAGTCCTGGTGCGATGGCCGACTGATCAAGTTCTATACTAGTCCTGGTGCGATGGCCGACTGATCAAGGGCTAAACTAGTCCTGTTGCGATTACCGACTGATCAAGTTCTAAACTAGTACTGGAGCAATGGCCGACTGATCAAGTTCTAAACTAGTCCTGGTGCGATGGCCGACTGATCGAGTGCTATGCTAGTCCTGGTGCGATGGCCGACTGACCAGGGGCTAAGCTAGGCTATACTAGTCCTGGTGCGATGGCCGACTGATCAAGTTCTAAACTAGTCCTGGTGCGATGGCCGACTGATCAAGTGCTATACTAGTCCTGGTGAGATGGTCGACTGATCAAGTTATAAACTAGTCCTGGTGCGATGGCCAACTGATCAAGTTCTAAACTAGTGCTGGAGCGCTGGCCGACTGATCAAGTGCTAAACTAGTCCTGGTGCAATGGCCGACTGATCAAGTTCTTAACTAGTCCTGGTGCGATGGCCTACTGATCAAGTGCTAAACTTGTCCTGGTGCGATGGCCGACTGATAATGTGCTAAACTAGTCATGGTGCGATGGCCGACTGATCAAATCGAATGCCATAATAACTAGATGGCCATGGCCTGCATGTCGTGCCCGCCGAGGCATTTGATAGTACAAACAATTTTTTTATTGCAACAAAGATTTAGCCCGTTGACGTAAAAACATGCCGCACCCGCCGAGGCTTTAACTCAAAACACACATTAACCAAAAACTTTATCCTGGATGCACACCAATGTGCCGACAATATCGCCCTGTCTGCAAGCGGGCCCAACCAAAACTTTAAGGGAAATTTCAAAGTAATTTGACCGTGACATTGGGCACATATAAAATAATAATGAAAATGTGGGTGACAACTGTTAATGTTTGTAGGACTGCAAGAGTTACTCTTCATGTATACTCTTCAGTAAAGAAGTTACGTTACGTTGTTAACGTCATGACGTCATAATAACGTCATGACAACGGCTAAGGCATTATGGTAGTGATATGTTATGGTATGAATCCACAATAAAGTGTACAGTGTTGTATTGAGTGTTTTGTGTGTATATAAGTGTTTAACAAATGGTAGCAGAGCGTGTGTGAGTGAATCGGATTGGTGGATGAAGATTGGAAGAAGATACAGTGACTACATTTGAGTTCATGTGAGTATTGTATGACTGGTAAACATGGCTACAAGAATAAATCCACCAACATTAAACTTGGTTGTGAAAACTTATGAACTTTATAAACAAGAGAGTTGATTGCTTGGAGAGAAGTTACAGATGTGCCAATACAGAAACAGGGTGTAGTAATTGCGTTGTCATTGCCTGAGAATGAAGAAAGTAAAATTAGGGAGAAAGTTTTCGATCAAATCAAGATTGAAGATCTGAAGAAAGCAGATGGACTTGATGTTTTATTACAATTTTTGGACAATCATTTAGCTAAAGATGATTTATCCGACAGTTTGGACAGGTTTGAGGATTTTGATGATTTTCGGAGATTAGATGGCCAGAGTGTTAGTGAATATGTGTCAATGTTTGATGCGAAATACTGCAGAATGGAGAAGAAGAATATGAAGCTGCCCACAGAAATATTAGCGTTTTTACTGTTAAGAAGGGCTAAAATAACAAAGGATGAGAAGTTGTTGGTGCTGACTGGCATGAATTATGGGAATAAAGATACTTTGTATACAGAAGTGAAGGCAAGACTTGTGGTACGGGGGTTTGAAGAAGATTATTTTCTGCCAAGAGATAGTCCCACCGTTGGAAAAGGATCAATGAGGGCAATTCTAGCAATTGCTTCGAGTGAAAGATGGGTTATAAAAACGACGGATATAAAATCAGCATTTTTACAAGGCAAACATCTAGATAGGGATGTGTTTGTTAGACCACCCAGAGAGAGTGACACACCAAGAGGTATGATATGGAAATTAAAACATGGTCTGTATGGGCTCAAAGATGGCGCAAGGCAATTCTACTTAAGTGTAAATGAGGAATTAACGACATTAGGATTCAAACGGTCTGCATAAGACCATGCTCTTTTCTTTATTCATAAAGGGGACAAACTTAGAGGCATAGTTTGCAGTCACGTGGATGATTTTCTACATGCTGGTGATGAATATTTTGAATCATTGATGGACAAACTACGGCAGAGATTTCATGCAGGGAAAGTCGAAGAAAGGGAATTCAAATATATCGGTTTTGATATCAAACAAAGCGACAGTGGTATCACTGTGGACCAGTCGTGTTATGTTGGGAAGCGGGAATGCCCAACCATCGAACCAGACAGGCTGAGAAATAAAAATGAGGTGCTAACAACTGAGGAGCAAACCATATATAGACAGTTAGTTGGACAGTTAAACTGGGCTGTTCATGGATCCAGACCAGATCTTGCATTTGAAATGATAACAGCCAGCACAAAACTGAAAGAAGGCACAGTCGGTGATCTAATACGAATCATCAAACAAGTGAACAGAATGAAAGATATGAAGTCATATATGGTCTTTCCACGCATTAGTAATTATTCAAAAATGAAGATAGTTGTATTTACTGACGCATCATTATGCAATATCAATGATGGAACTGGAAGCACCGGTGCTCATATGGTTTGGTTGGTGGACGACACCAATGGCAGGTGTTGCCCAATAACCTGGTACGCCCGGAAAATAAAAAGAGTTGTCAGATCTACAATTGCTGCAGAAGCAATGAGTCTACAAGAAGGATTGGAATCAAGTGTATACTACAAGCAGATGTTAGAAGAAGTTCTTGGTATATCAATACAAGTACCTATCGTGGCCTACACTGATAACAGAAGCGTAATTGAAGCTTTATTATCAACGAAGCTGGTAGATGACAAACGTCTGCGAGTGGATATTGCGGCTATTCAAGAATTCCTGGCGACAAGCAACACACATGAAGTAAGGTGGTGTTCCGGCGACAACCAGTTGGCGAACTGTTTGACGAAGCAAGGAGCATCTGGGTACCAGCTGTTAGAAGTACTACAGACAGGGCAGATGCCTAATTACAATGTTCACTGAACATAATTGACGCGTTTGACTCATGCTACATGTTTTATTAATCGAACTACATTTGCAGAATCAAATAACTAGATGTAATTATATTATAATGTTTAGATCCTAAAAAAGAAAGAAAGTATAATTAATGTTAATGTTTGTAAGACTGCAATAGTTACTCTTCATGTATACTCTTCAGTAAAGAAGTTACGTTACGTTGTTAACGTCATGACGTCATAATAACGTCATGACAACGGCTAAGGCATTATGGTAGTGATATGTTATGGTATGAATCCACAATAAAGTGTACAGTGTTGTATTGAGTGTTTTGTGTGTATATAAGTGTTTAACAACAACTACACCGTATGTGAAGTTTCGAGTGAATTGGTGAAGCGGTTTCAGAGATATAGTGTTCTTAAAGGTACATGCCCACTCAGTAGGCACAAAATGTTCTTTATATCAGAGACATCATCTGAGATATTTTCGGGCAAAATAAACATTAATTCACCATTAATATACATATGTATTGGCATTATTATACATTTTATATCAGACGTAAATTTCCACACTGCTATCAGGGGCGATAACCGTGTTTCCTTAAAATGTTACCAAGACATTACTATTTATTTTTTGATGTGCAATGATCATACTTTATAATCTGTGGAAAACTTTCTTTTTTCAGGGGACACATTTAATTCGTATAAGTAATTAAAAAATATCATGCCCCATTTGCCTATGAAAATAGCCTGATATCACCGCGTGTCACTATCAGTGAAATAAACATTACTAAATGATTATATCCATATAACGGGCACTCGTAATGTTTAGAACTGGTGGTATAGTGACACAATTATACACTTATTTAATTGCTATAAAGAACATTTTGTGCCTACTGAGTGGGCATGTACCTTTAAAAACTTTAACCGTAAATCAAAAAAACTTTAACCGGACGCACGAAGTGACGTACATATGGATGTACGTACGTATGTAGGTCAATGTGACAACTATATCGCACTGTCCACATGCAGGAATGTAAAAACCTTTGAGGTAAATTTCAAAGTAATTTGACCTTGATATTGGGCACAGGGGTTGCAGGGGTTGAGCATAGAATGAAAATATGGATGATGATAAACACATGTGAAGCTTCGAGTGAATTGGCGAACTGTTTCTGAGATATAGTGTTCTTAAAAACTTTAACCTACGGTAAATAAAAACCAGATGGCCGTGGCCCGCATGTCGAGCCCACCGAGGAATTTGATGGTCTCAGAATATATTTATTTGAAGTTTGAATTAAAGGTATATGCCCACGCAGTAGGCACAAAATGTTCTTTATTGGAATTAAATAAGTGTATAATTATGTCACTATTCCACCAGATCTAAAAATTACGAGTGCCCGCTATACAAATATAATCATTTATTAATTATCAATTTACTGTTAGCGACGCGCGGTGGTAACAGTCTATCTTGATAATGTGCGGGGACGACGACGACTTTCACATCACGGCTTGCGGTGCGCATGCGCAGTATACTACGCGCGCCAGTAGGCTTCCCAATATGTAAACAAGAATATCAACATGTCGAAACGTCCAGGACGGAAATTGTATGAAACGGCGTCGGCCAAAAAAAAGGCGAAATGTCTGAGGGACAGGCAGTACACAGAGAGAGAGTGGTCAATATTGGCGACCAGGTCACCAAATGGAAAGAGTTACGTGGAGATTTAGATTTGGACTCGAACAGAGATTTTTATTCTCAACTTCCGATACTTCACTACGCATGTCAAAGATGTGATATGATTGACCGTGTCACGTAACGCGTATTGGTAAAAATAGCACGTGGTCGGAAAATACCCTTTCTGGTCGCGGCATATAAAATGCGATTTAACACCAATTAACATGCGCCGTAATTAAAAATAACTCGTTAGTGGGTAGACAAATGGCTCATATAAGGCATGACAGAAAATGAAAAGTAGTAGTACAGTGTAACCTGCTGCGTGGGCATGTACCTTTAAGGTATGTAAAAGCTTTAAAGCAAATTTGAAAGTCATTTGACCTTGATCTTGGGCATGTGGGTCGCATGCGTCGGCCATAGTGTGAACATATGGATGATAATAAAGAATTATCTGAAGTTTGAAGCAAATCTGAGTAAGCGTTGTGGAGATATAAGGTATGCAAAAACTTTAACACAAATTTCAAAGTCTTTGACCTTGACCTTGGGGCACAGGGGCCGCATGAGTGGGACACATAATGTATATATGGATGATGACTAATAAGCATTTGATGTTTCAAGTCAATGTGACTTAGGATATGGTATTTAAAAACATACTGACGCACGGACGTCATTGTGATCACTAAGTCTCGCTTTCCGCAAGCAGGCTCGGCAAAAAAAAACTACGGATGGACGTCAATGCGCAGACTATATCGCACTGTCCGCAGGCGGTCGCGACAAAAATTATCCAACCCATTTTTCAAGGTGCATGCCCACTCAGTAGGCTAAACATGCTCTTTATGGGAATTAAATAAGTGTATAATAGTCACTATTTCACTAGTTATAAACATTACGAGTGCCCGCTATACAGATATAATCATTTGGTAATATTTATTTTACTGATAGTGACGCGCGGTGGTATCGGTATTTTCATGTGCAAATGGGGCATAATATTTTATAATTATTTATACTAATTAAATGCATCAACTGAAAAAAATTGACTGTTTATGAAGTATGATCATTACACATCAAAAACAAATAAATACAGAGAATTCATAGTAATGTCCGTTAACATTTTAAGGAAACACGGTTATCGTCCCTGATATCAATGTGGAAATTTTCTTCTGATATAAAATGTATAATAATGCCAAACAATATGTGGGTAATGGTAAATGATTGTTTATTTGGCTAGAAAATGTCTCTGATGATGTCTCTGGCATAAAGAACATTTTGTGCCTACTGAGTGGGCATGTACTTTTAACGCTAGCTCCGCACTGTCCCGTGAGACCTATGCATGTGTTAAGTTTCATAAAAATATTACAAAGGGTGTTCGCGTTATGCTCCGGACAAATCAGTGCGCGAAAAAACAAAGGGAGATAACTAAACTAGAAAATGTGTTGATAGAACACGGATACCCTACATATCGCTTTGATAGTAAACAAGTCTAAATGCCAGTGTCCAAAAGGGAGAGATAATCCATGACACGGGGTTCGAATTAAAAATCGAAATAAACTGTCCGCGTCTGCTCATCATAAAGGAAGCTACATATCAAATTTCAGTGCTGTAGCTATTACAAAAGTTTTACGAGTTACAAGGCAAAATTTTCAAATTGTAAATCAAAAAGGGGGAGATAATCCATGACTCGGGGGTCGAATCAAAATAAACTTTGCAAATCTACTCATCATAAGGAAGCTACATACCAAGTTTCAGGTGTGTAGCTATTAGGGTTTAAAAGTTTTACGAGCTACAAGCCAAAATTGGAAAATTCTAACTTGAAAAGGGTGAGATAATCCATGACCGTGGGGTCGAATCAAAAATCGGAATAACCTGTCCGCGTCTACTCATCATACGGAAGCTACATATCAAATTTCAGTGTTGTAGCTATTACAAAAGTTTTACGAGTTACAAGGCAAACTATTCAAATTCTGAGTCAAAAAAGGGGAGATAATCCATTACTCGGGGGTCGAATCAAAATAAACTTTGCAAATCTACTCATCATAAGGAAGCTACATATCAAGTTTCAGGTGTGTAGCTATTAGGGTTTAAATGTTTTACGAGCTACAAGCCAAAATTGGAAAATTCTAACTTGAAAAGGGGGAGATAATCCATGACCGTGGGGTCGAATCAAACATACATGTACCAAGTTTCAGGTCTGTAGCTATTACGGTTTAAAACATTTACGAGTTACTAGGTTGGTGACGGACGGAATGGACAAGGGTAACACTAAATGCCTCCTCCACTATCGTGGTGGGGCATACAAATTAGTGAGGCAAACGTTGTCATATACAAGTAACTTTCCTTAATTCATCAGTTGAATGAACTTTAATTCTGGTGTAGAATATTAAAGTTATTCATTATGTTCAATAGTGCTGCTTTGACATGACGTGAAATTAAAACATGCTTGACATGATCTGGAAGAATAACCACAGACCAAGCACGCATATTCAGAATCACGTCTGTCGGTTCTGATCCAGCTCCGATTTCTGTCACCTGTCCACAAAATCCAGAATCCAACATTGTCGCAAATTTAATCCTGTATGTTGGTGTATGTTAGAACAAAATGTCACTTAGTATATTATCCAATGCGGGTTGTAATCTCTTGTTTCTGTAAATAAATGCGTCCAACAATCCCTGTAGCTGCTATCGTGATACACAAATGTTAACGGCTCTGTCAGCGCCTCACATATTGATCTTAATATCCACCATTTTGATTCCAAGTACCAGAATAATGATGTTTCATGCGCCGTCGTAGTGTTGTCTGTCAGATTGTTTATTAGATCAAATTGATGGACAAATTTGTGTCCGCTAATGTCGCCAAGAGCATAATCTGTGACGTTGACTGTAATAATTTGGCATCACTTCTAGCTTGTGAATTTTTGGTTGAATGAAGTGTTTGTTTGTTTGTTTGTTTATTGGTGTTTAACGGCCTATCAACAGCTAAGGACAGGTTGGATGAAGTAATCACAATGATGAATAAGTGTGTATTTGTGCCCGGTTTGCTCAGTAGGTAGTGCGATAGTGTGGTAAACCAGAGATCCCCGGTTCGATTCCGGGCTGGTGCGCATCTTTCTCACCCTGTGACATTTAGCACCCAACGTAGTTGCGGGAAGTAACTCTGCAGAATACTCCCGTATCGTCCGTACCGAGTTGTGGTGCTCTCCGTAGCTTTCCCCTGCAAAGTACCAAATCACATCTGATTTGCACTGGGATTCAACTGTTTATTGTGACATATTTTCTGTATTTTTCAATTGAATGAAATGTCAGTATTATACTTACATTCATTTCTGTGTAATAAGTACAGAAAAATATGTCACAATTAACAGCTAAAGCGCGAATGAGATCCGATTCGGTACTCTGCAAGAAAAACCTATGGAGCACCGTAACTCTGGGTACGGACGATAATTGAGTATTCTGCAGTTACTTGCCGCAACTACTCCCAACGTGGAGTCGTGACTGATGAAGAAATATTCCACAAATATGGAATTCAGGGTGGACATATTTCTGCCCAGTAACAATTGTTGCCCAACGAAGGACCGTGACTGATAAATACTCCCAAAATTGTACCCAAAAATATGGAATTCGGAGACAAAATTAAACATGGAATTCGAGAACGAACTTCAATTTGGCGGAGAAGAATGTCACAGTATGTAACTGACTATGGGGATGACGTGTGTATGATCTATGCCTTGTTAGCTTGCTCGGTAGAGCCATGGGCATGGTACGGTAAACATGAGGTTCCTGGTTCGATTCCGGGCCGGTATGCATCTTTCTCACTCTGTGACACAAGTAAACCGTTTTATTTTAAAGAAATGGCTATCACCGGAATAAATATTATCTTCACAAAATTTGATTCGGGCCAATAGAAATCAACAGCCAGAGCAGAATTTTAGCAGTAGTAGAAATCTAATTCCAAAAGTAAATATTTAATTTCTTTTTCATGATCAGGTTTCGAAAATTAAAATATGCTTTTCTTTTAAAATTATTATCAATATGTTCACCATGTTATTATGGTTAATATGCAATTCACAGTCTCCTTGCAGCTTGAAATTAAAAGACATTATGAAAAGTTGTGTTGATCTTAGAAATTGTCATGTCGACTATAGGATCGCGTCGAAATAATGTTGACAGCAAAGGAAAACGTAATTTGATACCGACGAAAAAGGAAACAAAACGCTAAATTGATGCTTAGTTTTGCCATATTATACCGTAGACCACACATTATAATTTGATTTAATATGAAAATAAATATATTGTGAGCATGGTGGTGTCTATTAATTTGTTCTTGATATTCGGAACGGCAGTGACGACATTTTTTTTTGTCCAAGAAATTGTCAAGGTCAAGGTTTCACTGTTTGTCTCGCAATAACCCGCCGATTTATATTTGCGCACCAAAAAAAACAGATCACAAATACCGCTGACTTTCTAGTCACTTTGAATTAAATAGATGGGATAAAAGTTTGGATTGGAACACGGATACGTTTGTGCTGTTGTTTTATTTATTGACGCCGGTTTATTGTTGCTAGTAGTGTCATGTAACAACACCGGGCGAGAGATTAAACTCTAGCTAGGCATATCGAATCGTATCTCGTAAACAATCACAAGTTTTTAATTAATTAATTGGATTTTGTTTCTTGTTTTCTGGATATATATCGACGTCATTTACAGAAAATATCACAGTTTCTTTAAATACATTTCATGAAACACAGAGATAGATTATTAATATTACGCATTTCTGAATATTATGAAAAAAAAACTGGCGAGGCAGACCAAATATTAGAGACCAATTATTAGGGCAAATAGTACACGGCAACACCGTTAACATACGGTAGTATGATACATTTATACCGTACACAAATCTGTTATGTGTGTACGATAGAAACGTACCAGAATTATACACATGTATAAAAATTGTATAAACGTACGATTTGAATGGTACATATATACGATATTGGTTGGTATGTACGGTACAAACATACCGTACGTTTATACTATATGCATATCGTATAGAAAACATATCGTATTGGTATAGTATGCGTATAGTATTGGTATAGTACGTATAGTTGACCTGCTGAAAAGTGCTACTGTACGGGGTATACAAATACTATACAGTTATCTGAGGGTACTGTCACTACTGTCTACTTGCCTGCTATGCGAGTAAATATGGTTTTTACCTGTGGCAGATGCACTTCTAATAATAAATAGTACAATAGATTGACATTTTACACAATCATGGAAAACGTGTCCATTGTATATTTTGTGAGTGATGGTAGAAATTCTAAGATGTCTAGTAGCTTTTTGTGTAGTCTGCAGAAATAATACTTATAGGACGTTGTCGTTCTGGATATGTGAAACGTATTGTACCAAACCTTATTAGATTTGCTGCCATATTATTTTCTGTAGGTGTCAAACCCTCCAAGTGGGGAAACTGTCCCATAGCATGTACAAACTAAAATGGCGGAGATGGCAACTCGATGCTCTGTATAATATATTCTAAGAAAAACAGGGTCAGATATACTTTATATTGATATTCAGTCATATTTATGATTCCACTACATTTGAAACAAAAGGTCATATTCTATACAGTCAGTCCTTAAAGGTTCATGCCCATGGCACGCAGTAGGTTATAATATAGTGATACAGATACTTTGTATATTATGTATGTATGACATTTCCTGGCAAACTAAACATTCATTCACCGTTACCCTGGCATTATTACACATTTTATATTAAACGAAAATTTTCACACTGATATCAGGGGCGATATCCGTGTTTCCTTAAAATTTTAACGGACATTACTATTTATTCTCTGTATTTATTTTTTGATGTGCAATGATCATATTTCATAATCAGTCGAAAATATTATTTTTTCACGTGACGCATTTCATTAGTATGATGGTGGATCTAGTTTTCGGGGTATTAACATTTTTATATAACATACAATATGAGCGAACTTGTCAGTTCAATCCAATGCTAAATATTTCTTTCAATGTTTCTTGTCTGCAAAATAAGATTGTTGTTAGATTAAAATCCGCGTTAGCGCGTTTAACAACACAGGATTCGGCCATCTTGAATCTTGACTTATGGTTGGTGTTTTCGGGGTATGTTTCGAAAGTGTCAATACATCTACTAATTCGTCCCGAGTTTTCATTGGCTGTTGATCATCTCGCAGTGAAGGAAAACTTGAACATGTTCTATTGTTTATGATTTTAACAATATTAAAGAGCAGATTAATGGCGGACGTAGAAAATCAAGGTAGGTTCTTGAACAAAATTACCTAAATGCCTAAAATGGCAGAAATTGCAAGTGGCATTTTAAAGGACGTAATGTACGTCAAGTCATGCTTATTTTAATCACCTGACGTAATGCACATCGCGGCTGCACACATGCCTATACATTACAAAATATGTGAATACCCCGAAAACGCCGACTACCCCAATAACTGGCGTCAAGGCCATATAAATAAGTAAAACATATCATGCCTCATTTGCATATGAAAATAGCCTGATACCACCGCGAGTCGCTATCAGTAAAGTACTAAATGATTATATCTGTTTTGCGGGCACTTTAGCACTGGTGGAATGGTGTTACACTTATATACTTATTTAATTCCTATAAAGAACATGTTGTGCTTACTGAGTAGGCATGTACCTTTACAATATTTTGCCATAGTGCTGTTTACTCATATTGTCTACAAGTTGCCTCAACATCAATACGCTACTGGCATGTCTCACTTTTGGAGCATCAGTTACATTACCGTTAATAGAAAGCGGTGTAATAACGTATACAAAATAATAATGTGCCATCGATCAGGGAGACTCATTTCTTTAATATGACTTGCAACGGTAACAAGGGGCATAATCACGTGGTTACAACAACAACAATGTCGCCCACTCCAAAGTAAGTATTATTTGACATTTTTCTTAATATGCAACGGATTTTGATGAAATATGGAACAGCAAACGCGTCTTCATGAGCTGCATTTGGTGGTCTATGGAGTTCGGCACAGACCTATGTCGTTTTTGCGAAGAATCGATTTCCGTGTCGGAGACACGGAAATCGATTCTTCGCAAAAACGACAGAAGTTTGGGCGAAAATACAGAGACTACCAAATGCAGATTAACATGACGCGTTTGATGCACCATATTTCATCAAAATCCGTTACGTAATAAGGACACTTAAATGATATGTACTTTGAATCGGTACTTGTTGTTGTTGTTAGTACCACGTGATCATACACCTTGGGTAACGTTAGGTGAAGTGTATATATGTTGGTGACGTCAGTTATTATTTAATGGTTTTAAGTATAATGTCGCATGTACCAAGTCGGTAGACCCCAAATCAAACGATTTCAGCGACAACGTGTTTGTTTCCCCGTATAGAAACGAGCTCTACCTTCACATCACATGTGCATCAAACATTCTCAAATTGGGTAATAATGGGCATGTATTATCTGTATGACATGTTCAACATTGTGCATGTAGGTACTATAATATTTTCTATTGTATTCAGCATCATCCTGAACATCGAGCCACTGTCACGGACTACACAATTAACTATTTGATTCAATTAAAAGTACTTTGTTGCAGCTTTTTGTAAATTAGAAAACAAAAAATATTCGAAAGAATAATAATATATATGTAAGGTAATTTTATGAAGACCGTTATTTCCATGTCAGCCTCCCATCTTGTTCCTGCAGGACGTAAGAATATGCAATTATAATTCTTGAACATGTTCAATTAAAACATAAACATATTTCAGTTTGAAGTCACAATCAGCAGAGGGTATTCATTGCAAACTGGCACTACAAATTGCGAGGTACGCCGTTATATTTATAGAGTTATTGCGTTATATTTATAGAGTGCATTAGAATCGACTATACATGCGTTAAGGAATGTTTCACTTCCATGTTGGACGTTTCGAAATTAATGGAAAATGGGTTCCAAATGTGACATGTACGTAGGCCTACAGTTACTGTAAAGTGTCGTTTATCTCGTGGTTACTCTAACATAAAATCCATTTTATAACAGCAATACGACAGCAGCTCAACAGTGTTTTCAAGTGATATGTAAAATTATACAACGGAAACACCTGTTTCAGCAAACGTTTCGTATGAGATGATGAATGACATCCTATGCAAGTCCATATGTTGAATGCATAAACATTGATAAGAAATTGCTTAGCAAAAAATAAACTATTCGTATTGCGCCATCTGGCATGCATACTCGTAAATTATACATACCTTACATGGCTCATTATAAGAAAGTGTATGCACACGACAAACATAAGAAAATATGATCAAATGGAACTTATTTGATACTAAACTGTCATTGGTAAACCGATAAAGTTGTGTTGTTAAACACTTGTAAACCTTTAAGAGATTGTGTAAACAATGAAAAGACAACAACACCCTTCATTTCAAAAACTGCAATAAAGAGAACACACTTTCCTAGTCAGTATTGATCAAGGTGTATGATCACGTGGTTAAACAACAACAACAATGGCTGAAAGTGTTGAAAGCACGCCCACTCCAAAGTAAGTATTATTTGATATTTTCCTTAATAGGCAACGGATTTTGATCAAATATGAGCTGCATTTGGTGGTCTAGGGAGTTTGGCACAGACTTATGTCGTTTTTGCGAAGAATCAATTCTTCGCAAAAACGACAGAAGTTTGGGCGAAAATACAGAGACCACCAAATGCAGCTTAACAAGACGCGTTTGATGCACCATATTTCATCAAAATCCGTTACGTAATAAGGACACTATAAAATAATACGTACTTTGAATCGGTACTTGTTGTTGTTGTTAGTACCACGTGATCATACACCTTGTTGATATCCCGAGCATAAAACGGATCGCATACAGTGATCACACAAGGTGGGCACATTAGGTACTGAATACTGTCAATAGGAACCAGTCAGCCAATGAACAATGTGGCCGTAAACCAGTTCTGGTACAGCTTAACAACAAGGAGTAAATTCTTAGGACAACGGCATTGATTTTTATTATTAGGACAGAGAGCTAAATAAAATAGATGCTGCAGGAAAAGTATGTCTGTGCCAAACATTTTATTATGTTTTTTGCATGATCTACCCATGCAAGTTGACTTTTCTGTATGTGACTTGATGTGGGGGTCAGATAGAGATTTCGAAAGAGAAAGTAGACGGTTCCGCCAAACCCATGGATATCGATCCGCATGACCCCGTTTGACATGGATCTAGAACCGGCTTAGGTCACTGACTGCATGAATGAAAGTAATAATATTGATTTTGCCGCAGTTAGTTTGCGTTTGTCATGTTTGTGTGAATGTGGGTATATGGGAAATCAATTGACTGCCTGTTTCAAATAACCTCTCCTCTTCTGACGACCTGACGGGAATTCCGGCGACGGCATAGCCCCTTCCGGCCTTCGCCCCTTCCGGCCGGGTATTTTCCTATTGGTCCCTTCCCACCGTGCGATAACGTGGTATCCCGATTAGTCTACACGAACTATACATAATTCGTTTTCGTCGATACAGGAGGGTTAGCGTGTGGAAGGTGAGCGGCAAACTTAGGCTGGCGAAAATGATAAATGATTAGCGGTGGAGCAAATGAAGTAAAATGACGGCCATTTGCCACGAGGTAGGTACATTTTCGTTGTTGAATTCATATTTTACTTTAAAACACAAGGAATCCATATACCGGTAACCCTATGGCACAACGGAATATATCATATATCTACGAATGCAGACAGTTTGTTAAAAGATTAAATTGTGTGGTCTCCTCTGTGTAAAACCATACCGTTTATACGAACTTTGCAGACATTTTCCGGTCGATTTTAATGAAAATACGGTATATACCCCTGTATATAACCCATGTAGGCAACAATTATGCGCTATTTAACATTTTTTAAAACGTAGCACTCCAAAGGTTTGGCGGTGGGAAATGCATGCAGAAAAGGTCAGCGGGAGGTGTCAGATAAGTGTACACGCAGGTTGCTACTTTTGTATATAATGTTATAAGATACAAACTGTAAACAAGTTGAATTTACCCTGATAGTGTACTCAGCCGAGTAAAAATCAGAGATGTAAATACATGTATACATGTAGCATGACGTCACATCTGTAATATTCTGAAAGAGGCTTTATTGTTTTAAAATGCATTTGAGACAGGTTTATTGTGTCGAATAAAGGCTTTATTGCGAAAACTGAGTTCGAAAATCAGCAGATGTTGTAATTTTATTGAGCGTTATAAGAGTTAACGATTGACTGTATTGTCCTGTGTCTAAGATATGTTTGTGGTCATCAATTGAAAATAAAAATCACCCAACAAAATATATTAACTGAAATAGAGAAGCACTTGCCCAAAATCGCGGAAATACGTGCATCTGACAACGATGGAAACATAATTGATGTTATATATGTTGAAAGGGCCCAAACTAAAAATAGCTTTGGATTTTCCACGGCTGGAACACGTATTTAACAAACATGCATGTAAATAAAAAACGTTTGATGATGCACCCAGTAAACGCAACAGCCCATGATTGTATTAGTTATATTTACACTGCATTTTCTGATAGTTTCAAAAATGCAAAGGACCAAACATGGCGTTAAAATTAAGAATAATATTAGTTTACGTCTGTTTGTCATATTGGAACAGCGACGTTGCCTGTCAATAGCGCGTGCACTTATTGACAACCTCGTGGAATTTATGGACGTCAAACGAACTTTAACCAATCAAAAACATGGCGCGACGTCACGTGGGTCTAATGTATAATATTGGGATGTACACGCAATACGTCGAATGCGTTTGCATTATGAACATGATGAATTTATAGAAGGTGTAAATATTGATGCATAAACTAATTTTAGATGGAAATTCGTCGCGTAAACGATCACGGCATTAGTACTTTGCCGCATGTGTCCGCATTGCCCCTATGTTTTGTATTAATGGTGTATACCTTGCATTCAAGGTGCATGATCACATGGTTACAACAACAACAACGTCGCCCACTCCAAAGTAAGTATTATTTGCTATTTTCCTTAATATGAAACGGAATTTGATGAAATATGCCGCAGCAAACGCGTCTTCGTGAGCTGCATTTGGTGGTCCAGGGAGTTCGGCACAGACTTATGTCGTTTTTTGCAAATAATCGATTTCCGTGTCGGAGGGATTCTTCGAAAAAATGACAGAAGTTTTGGTGAAAATACAGAGACCACTAAATGCAGCTTAACAAGACGCGTTTGATGCTCCATATTTCATCAAGATCCGTTACGTAATAAGGACAATATAAAAGAATACGTACTTTCAATCGGATGGATTCTGGAAGTTTCAGTACTTGTTGTTGTTGTTAGTACCACGTGATCATACACCTTGAAACTGGTCGAGAATCGAACACGGGCGGTTGCGTGGAAATTCGACGCTGTTACTCTCGACCACGGTCTGCTGATTACCTTTAAACCTACTTGAGCCGAGGGAATTGCATCGTGTGTATAGGTGTATATATATAACTCGAGTTTTTGGAGTGTAAATGCCTTGCATACGCAATTGACCCCCTCCTCTCCCTCCCCCGAGCGGTAACGTCTGTTACATATGAGCCGCGTCGCGAGAAAATCTGTATTCGGGAGTCTGACGACGTCACAAGATATGACGTAGTGAACTTAGATGACGTAATTTCTGCTGAGATTTGCATGATGATGATGCACTCTGACTTCGAAGTTCAGTTGCTTGTTTAAGAACATTAGGCTACGATACTCGCTCACTGCAAGGCGAGTTAACTCTCCAAAAGACAAAATGCTACCGTAACACTCCCAAAACAAACACAAGGCGGTGTACCAAGCTGATATTGCGGTAACAAATGTCTGCAAAATTGTTAGAGCGAAGTCGGGTCTGACCGGCCGTCGGCACTAACCAGCCCCCATCAGTAAACACGGTTAAACCTAAGTTGATATATTATATTGCGCGTGTGTCGAAAGTTCATTTCCCCGTGAGTTTAATTTTAAATTTGCAACAAACAGTCCAGATAGTATTACCAATACGAATTAAATCGTTTTCCATAGAAAAAACATCTGAAAACCAAGACGTACATAAATATGATGTGTAACACATTGTTGTATGCATGAATGTACGTAACACATTGCTGTTTATACCGCAGCCATTGCTCCATGTAGCATAATAAAGGGGGTTGAATAAATGTTGTTTATATCTGAAGTAACCTAATATACCTGAAATAGCCTAATATACATGAAGAGCCGTTTTTGCCTTTATTGTTTCACCTTTGACCCCTAACCGTGGCCTCTGATTGGTCAGTCTCAACAGCAAATTCAAGATGGCGGCGAACTTTAAAATCGAAATCGCTGTCTGTTCAGCTGAATTTTGTCCAATTTTACAGTATATGCGATTTAATCAGATACAATACCGAATATACATAGCATGGACGCCGCCATTTTCTTTTGAATGACATCGTTAGATTTGTGACGTATGGCGAGGGAATGACGTCAAAATATGACGTCACGCACATTCAACAATTAAGTTTAGTATGCGGTATAAATTAAATACATGATTAGTGCCGTCGAATATAAAATATATTCGGTTTCTCCCCGACAACTTTATAGGGGCTCTCTAAAGCTCGCCCCAATAAAGCTGCCTAAGGCTCAACCGAATATATTTTATATTCGACGCCACTAACCATGTATTATACTATATACATGTATACATGAATTTACGCAACACACTGTTGTATACATGCATGAATGCAGATTTATGCAGAGTGGGTCTACATATCTGCATATTGGAATACCGATATTGTAAGTTAAGGCTTGTCGGCTTTATTCGGCCGACAAACCCAACACATGTCTTCTTTTAATTTGAATAAGCGTGATGTCAGATCAACGGTCGGTTTTGCGGAGAAAAACAATATTTGCCGATTCGCCTTAGACAGATTACATTCAATTACATTCTCTGTACATTCTATGTGGAAGAATATAGTTTCATTTTGTATGTCCGTCCGTTTCGTCCGTCCGTCCGTATGTGTATGCATTTTAAACATGTTTTCCGACCTATCATGTTCTGATATACGCCGCAAATTTCAAAATTGCAATGCGGTTAACCTATTTCTAATGCACTCCTTTACTGTTTTGCAAACTTTATAGAGTCTTGTTGGAAAATCGTACCGGATTGCAAGCTGGTTGAGCAGGTCATACCGGACGGATCACACAAATAATATTTTCTACGAAGAAAATAGTTCCAACACAATTACAAGATATTAGTGATTTTTGCATGAATGTATATACGTTTATGTCGCTGATTTCATTATTTTTCAATAATAAAAGCAATAAATTCGTCGTTAGAATTATAATTGCCTTATTTACTACTTTGCGCATTTAATGTCACTCCATTGCGATATCTTAGCAACACTATTTCAATGGCGGCCATCTGTCAAACATCCCTGATGTTGATACATATTGTGATAACTCGTGATATACTACCATTTGAGAAGCAAGATTACACAGGCTACATACATGTACTTTCTCTTTGTGTGAACGATATATTACTGGCAAAACATATGAAACGTGATCAACGGTGAGATATTTGTATTTTCTTTTCGCCGTACGCTTCGGACCATGCAACTTTCGGACCAGGTCACCAGGACGTTTCGGACCAGGACGTTTCATATGCAAGCCAGCTGTGTCTTTCACAATAATACAAGAATACCACTTGGGACATTTTATGTGAGTTACCCCATGTTTTGGTCGGTCATTATGTGGCCGAGTTAATTGACCGACCTCAAACTTAGTATTGTCGTAGGAATACATATTGAAATAATTTGCGACCGTTCATCAACAATGATATACATCAATAATGTATGACCATCAGCCAATCAGATTGCGTGTTATTTATAGAGTACATTAGAAAAACTATTAAAACGCTCAGTAAACAGGACGTCAAAAAGAAGAAATCAGCATACCGAATACATAGCTCCAGATAAGCTGCGTATTTTCGTAAATACCCAAATAAAATTGCCAAAAACCCAATTGAAATCAGAAGTAGTGAGCATCAAAAAGCAATGAGAACAATTGTGGTACCTTTATCATGGTGCAGAAAACAATAAACAGACCACAAATATAGCCTACTTTTCTTATATTTCCATGAAGACACATCTTGGTATTTCATTAGAATTCTAATGAAAAGCCAAAATATGTTTTCATTTCGAAACAAACTATTCAATAATTGCTGTCTGTTGGTGTGTAAACAGTAGTGTGATTAATTTTACCCAACTAAAATGTTGAAATACCCAATTGCTTCAGAAATGATGGAGTAACAATACTCAATTACTAATTCCTTATCTGGAGCCCTGATACATACATACGTACATACATACAGTTGAATGTTCGCATGTATATTATCACTTTGTTCGCATATCGGGGACTTGGTAGCATGACAGCGTTAATATAAACTACCTGATGACCATAGTGATGTTATCATGCGCTGCTGTCCTCTTCACACCCGCCAAAAAGCGTCGATCCATCTCCTGCAAAGACATAGCGAGATCGGGAATACCACGTGCTTTGCTGGTTCTGGTGAGTTTCTCTCATCTATGGTAGAACCAACACTAGAGAAATTCTCATTAAAGTCCGAACTAATAAATATACATATTTATTTTTTACATTGTAATATGTATGACTTTTTTGTTTTGTGGAAACGAAATGTGTTGACACATTTAACAATATTTTCAAGTATGTCTGATGAATGGACAGTGATTAACTCCTTCAAAAAGTATTGTCTTATTATCTGTAGCTTTTAAACAATTTGACTGGCAAACTTGTGATGCATATTCGTGGATTTACGCAATATTAGCATGTATACCGAGTCTATGTATTTGGTAACGTTAATTACGATTGTTCGCAACTATTTTGGGTTCACTGGTAAAGATAAAATATATGCCCGGGGTTTCATTGAACTCAGAGTACTAACGTTAAATCATGACATGTGGTACAACAATATTATATCATCTGATCTTGAACATGGGGCCATTTACTACAAGCCCACTGCTAATTGCTACACCGTTCTAAATACATTAAAATAGTGTATACACCCAACATTTTATAATACAAAAACTATATTGTACAACGTTATGCATTATGCAGAAATTACCAAGGTTTGGCACAGTTATACCTTACGTGAATACAGTTTCCTTGGAGGGGGCTGCACGATTTTAAAGATCAACGTGAGATCAAAGTCAAGCAATTGTATCATTTATTTATATATTATATATACAGTAATATGGTGATATTGTTGAATGGTGTAAAGTGCTAGAAGCTATCAAGAAATGCATAAAATATAATTGCTCAATGTTTAATTTACATTTTAATGTCAATGTCAGGCCAAGGTCAAAGTGTAAAAAGTTAAGTATTGTGTCTACAGAAGCTGACAACAGCGACACATACATCACGAAACCATATTGTAAGTCTAATGGAAATTGCAAAACCAGTCGACATACGAAATAACACATTATTGACACAAGTATAATGATATACACTTGGTAGTGAGATTTAAATCAAATGGTACTGTATATATGTAAGACATGGTTTCAGGAAGTGTAGTTTGTCCATGTCAAACTGTTCAGTATTATGTATCTGCTATGGTGTGTGACTGGCCAATACTTTACGTCTGAGATTTTTCAGATTCAACGACAAATTATAAGACGAAATCTATAATAATCGTCGAACAGAACTATCAACAATTCCTTACATTGCATGTACCGTTTTACTTCTTACTTCACATGTTCCTTTAGATCATGGACAGTGTCAATATAGTCACATTGATTCTTCATTCTCGTATAATTCTCATCATTGCCACGTGCTTTTATTTCTTATAATATATTTAGTCTTATATATTTAAATAATGTATATACATAATGTTCAGTGGCAAATTAGTTGCGATCAATGCTACCATTATATTTAGTTTTAATACTTGTGTGGGCCTGTATAACGTCAAAACAGGGGGCAGTAAAAAGATGAAGAAATGAAATGGTCGGTTTTGACAAGCAACTACTTCCATTTTTCTGGATATAACCACTGGTAATATCGCTATTTTGCAGATATTTATCGGCCATTTTGAATATATGACACTTGTGTCAGAAGAAATTTTATTATACTTACATAATGATCTGTATATACAAAAGCTAAATTTTTAGTAACAATTGAAATACTGCTCACGGATATACAGATAAAATGTACAATGTTTTACTATCTCAGGCGACCATTTTGAATTATGAACACGTACAAGCATCTGATCAGACCGTGACTGTTTTGTATCAGAAAGAGATACATATTATTTCTGAACATATTCCAGAACAAAACAGCTTTCTACATATATGTTTGCCTAATTCCTTCTGTTCTTAAGCAAGTTAGAATTATTTTGACATTTAACCCTGGCCTGACCTCAATATTGACCTTCGGGTAGCCGCCTAAAAATAAAAGGTTTTGCCTGAAGTTTAACTGTGCCAAATGTGGTAATGTCTGCCAGTCAGTCACGACCAGGTCAATTTCTGGGCGCTAAGCAACTTTACAAACATATGTGATCATAATTTTGATAGGTTTCTTGGTCATGTATCTCAGGTGATAATGCCTGTCCATGATCGCATAGCGTACACTTATGGCTCAGAATAATCAAATACCTGTAGCCGATTTCATCAAAATTGCAAACTTAAGTATACTTATCTAGCAAAGTATACTTTGAGGAGTAATTATTTATTTTTCACGAAATGCATTATTTCATATAGAACAAACGACTGCACAAATTTGATGATTAAAAGTATGCAGCATTATTATACTGAATTTATTACATTAGCACAGCCAAAATGGCTGTGATAATGTAATACATTCAGTATAATAAAAATTAATAAATTTATCATTAAATTGAAAATTTCTCCCTCAAAGTATACTTTGCTAGATAAGTATACTTTGAAGTGTTGGTGAAATAGGCTACATATTTACAGTGAAACCTCTCTAAACGGGATACCTCCAAGGGTGTTTAGAGATGTTTCGATGTACTTACATTGTAATACAGTAGTCCGTAGATGCTGATCGCCAGCACTGCGGTGGCCGGGATCAGATACCGGCTGGCTAGCTTCATTGGCTCGCCGTGACTCTTCTTCTTGTAGTTATGTGCCACCTGCCGAGTGCAACTAACAATTGAACGATATGACAAAGTCAAAAAAAAGTATGGAGCCCCGCAGTGGACATATAATTCTTTTTTTTATTAATTCGTTCTCACGAAATAACATTTCGTTCACTTAATTTAACAATTCGTTCCCTCAATTTAACAATTCGTTCCCACGAAATGACAATTCGTTCCCACGAAATGACAATTCGTTCCCACGGAAATGAATTGTTAATTCGTGGTAACGAATTGTTATGTCGTGGGAACGAATTGTTAATTAGAGGGAACGATTTGTTATATCGTGGGAACGAATTGTTAATTCGAGGGACCGAATTGTTAAATGGAGGGAACGAATTGTCATTTCGTGGGAACGAATTGTTAATTCGAGGGAACGAATTGTTATATCTTGGGAACAAATTGTTAATTTGAGGGAAAGAATTGTTAAATTGAGGGAACGAATTGTTATTTCGTGGGAACGAATTAATAAAAATAATCCATGTCCCCTGCGGGGCTCCGTAGAAAAGTATACCAATTGCCAAAATTATCAAATAATAAATGAATGCAATATTACTCTTGTGCATACAGTGACTGCTGACTGTGCCAGTACAGGTGGCCGTTTCACTAAACTTCGTACGACTAAAATGTTCGTAAGTGTCAAATTATGATACCCTGTAAATTTCCCATTAACAATGTTTTTTTGTAAACAATTATTGGATTTACATATATTGAGCATAGGCTGCATATGCAGCCTATGCTCAATAAATGTAAATCCATCGATTGAAATTTCCAGACGATCCTAAATTTGCACTTACGAACATTTTAGTCGTACGAAGTTTAGTGAAACGGGCCCCCGTTGTAGTCAATAACAGAAACTCACAATAGAGAACAGGCGTAACCCTTTCACCACTACTGCATGTTCCACGTTTTGCTGCCGACGAACTTTGGTTATTAAACACACTAAATCTAAAAAGTATTTAAATGTAAGTATTTTTTCATCAATAATACAAAAAGTCTCCCTCCCCATTTTTTTTATTTGATGACATTCCAAAAGTATTGATTGTATTGAGTTTGAGTGGAGTGTGAGTGACAGCTGTGACTACAGCCTACACTAGCCTGGTATTCTCTATGTATTGAGTTTGAGTGGAGTGTGAGTGACAGCTGTGACTACAGCCGACACTAGCCTGGTATTCTCTATGTATTGAGTTTGAGTGGAGTGTGAGTGACAGCTGTGACTACAGCCGACACTAGCCTGGTATTCTCTATGTATTGAGTTTGAGTGGAGTGTGAGTGACAGCTGTGACTACAGCCGACACTAGCCTGGTATTCTCTATGATTGAGTTTGAGTGGAGTGTGAGTGACAGCTGTGACTACAGCCGACACTAGCCTGGTATTCTCTATGTATTGAGTTTGAGTGGAGTGTGAGTGACAGCTGTGACTACAGCCGACACTAGCCTGGTATTCTCTATATTGAGTTGATGAGTGTGATACAGCGTGATGTGGTTCTCAGTTTTTTGAGTGAGTACAGCCGTGGACTACAGCGACTACAGCCTGGTATTCTCTATGTATTGAGTTTGAGTGGAGTGTGAGTGACAGCTGTGACTACAGCCGACACTCCGTATTCTCTAGGTATTGATTTGAGTGGAGTGTAGTGACAGCTGTGATACAGCCGACAAGCCGGATTCTCATGATTGAGTTTGATGGAGTGAGTGACAGCTGTGACTACAGCCGACACTACCTGGTAATTCTCTATGTATTGAGTTTGAGTGGAGTGTGAGTGACAGCTGTGACTACAGCCGACACTAGCCTGGTATTCTCTATGTATTGAGTTTGAGTGGAGTGTGAGTGGCAGCTGTGACTACAGCCGACACTAGCCGGTATCTCTATGTATTGATTTGTAGTGAGTGTGAGTGACAGCTGTGACTACAGCCGACACTAGCCGCTGTATTTCTCTATGTATTGAGTTTGATGGAGTGTAGTGACAGCAGTACTCAGTGAGCTACAAGCCGACTATCCCGTTACAGTTGTTGAGTGAAAATGTGAATGTGTTAACGTCACAGCAACAGCTAAAGTCATATAGAAACGGGACATCAGTTTAAAGTCTCATCCGACAGACCAGTGGCATGGAAATACTATGATAGTGTTTTTGATGCCTAAGACAAGGCTTGAACCCACAACCTCCGGATTGGAAGGCATGTCTTCTAAAGGGGTCCTGGAGGACGGTTGGAGTGAGCCTTAGTGAAGGGTGAGTCAAGCACGGTTTTGGTATACATGGCGGTCACTACGCCTTCCCTTTCGGGAGTGACACTCCGAGTTCACTCAGTGACACGTGTTTGATCAGTAAGTAAGTAAATTATTTTTTTTAGTCACATGAGCAAACAAAATAACTCTGATGAAAACACTCGGTGAAGATGTCCATGGGGATTTAAACATGTTGAACAAAAAATTCGCAATAAAATAAATATTGGACCAAATTTCACGAAATAAAAAGTAGGTTCATTCTTAAATGTTACTAAAATTTAACATTATTGAAACATATTGATTTTGAATTATCAATATAGCCGTAAAATTAGGGCATATTTCGTGAAACAGACAGTAGTTATGACTTTTGACAAAGTACTTGCTTAGTTCGTTCGTGAAAGTGACACCGGGTCACTAAGACCATAAACACCGCTCGTCCGGTCAAACCCAGATATAAAGGAAATTTATAGGAAATTCAGACGACATCGACATTTACTGCTTAACACGAGTCGTAAAATGTTTATCGTCTGCGATATCGATTGTAATTTCTTAGTTTCAATAAATAGAGAACACCTACAAATATAAGTACTTTTTCATCAATAACAAAAAAGTCACTCTCCCCAAAAACTTTTGTTTGATGAAATTCCATCAACTATTGATTTTATTGCGAAAAAACGATTTTCCTATGGGAATTTAACATGGGGAGTCAATTTCCCAAATTTTTCGTTTTTTGATCCTGAAGGATAAAAAAAAAAGATTTTTTTTGAAAATGGACTCCGAAACATGGCGAGATAGCTTGAAAATGATGTAATTAAGAAAACAAAAGTTAGATTTTGAAAATCGGTCCCCAAATAAAAAAAATATTCCCATATGAAAATCGTTTTTTCGCAATAAAATCAATATAAGGTTTGATCATGTCCAGCCGTGTGCAAACGTTTGCTGTGGCCCGATGGAACTGTTTGAACCAAAGACCGCAGTTATTGTTACATTTCCAACAAAAAACTGATGTAATTTGAGCATTATATTCAGTATTTTCAGTACTTTTATAAATCGTCCCATTCATGTAGATAATTTTCGGTATTCATATTCCGGGGCCGCGTCATGAACGTCACGAACGTCATGAAGTAGTGACGTCATGAAGGCACTTCCGCGTAGTGACGTCATGAAGACACTTGGTCTACGTGCGGCCCCGGAAAGAGCATTGCCTAAAGTCATATGCAAACAGCACGCGCTATATGTGCAAACAATGGAAACCATGTAACAATATAGCTTTGCAAAAACAAATCCAGCCGCATCCTCAAAATTGGAGAATTATGGAGTGATTATGTCGTATTGACAGGATATCAAAAATGTTTCACGGCACCGTGTGTCACGGAACATGTGTTGACGGGATAATACTTGATTTTCTGTTAGTTTCACGTAAATTCCGCCAATAGGTTTTGGCCAGTTAAACATGAAGATCTGAAAAATATGCAATTTGAAGTATTTAAAAAAAATGTTAAAATCAGTATTTGATGGAACTAACGAATACTTTCTATCTGCAAATACCAAGGTGTATGATCACGTGGTACTAACAACAACAACAAGTACTGAAATTTCCAGAATCCATCTGATTCAAAGTACGTATTCTTTTATAGTGTCCTTATTACGTAACGGATTTTGATGACATATGGCGCATCAAACGCGTCTTGTTAAGCTGCATTTGGTGGTCTCTGTATTTTCGCCCAGTCTCCGAATCGGAAATCGATTCTTCGCAAAAACATAAGTCTGTGCTAAACTCCCAGCAAATGCAAATCATGAAGACGCGTTTGCTGTGCCATATTTCATAACAATCCGTTGCATATTAAGGAAAATATCAAATAATACTTACTTTGGAGTGGGCGATGTTGTTGTTGTTGTAACCACGTGATCATGCACCTTGAATACTATAGATCCATAAATCCGAGTGATAATGAGCCGTCTCATCCGCATCTGCAGCATTTATCAGAGGTTTTAAAAATTAAAAGCATACACCATTTATGAATAATGGAATAGTTTTAAACAATAGCAATGGAACAATAGTTGTCGAATATACAGGAGTGAAATTCTTAATTTACAGTATTTGAGTGGATTTATCAAAACAAATTTCTTTTGAGGATAGTAACATTTTCATTAATTTGAAAATGATAAACGTACTTAAAAAACTATTACTATTGAGATGTTGTGTGAAATAGACTGTAATGAGAGCCAGCGAAAACGAGAGAAGGAGAAATTATTAAACACTGATCTCCTATACTATTATTGTTCTAACATTGTTCTGTATATCAAAGGACTGAAAGTCCTGAAATCCTTCGCAGTACGTGCTTGTGGAGGACACATATACTAAGAATTCAGTAGTTGAGACAGCAACTATTCAAATGGTCAGCTACATACAAGTTTCATTTGCTCAATAATTTCCCGACTATATATACTCACAGGATATATTGCTTTGTCATATGTTATTATACACTAGTTCTGAAATATATATGCATTACCATAGTAACCACGGTAACCAATATTGGAAAACACAAAAATTGTATTTGTTGAAAAGGTGATTACTTTTTGAAAATCAATGCAATACACCCGAGTACTGTTACCATCTTGCATTACACTTAACATGTGAACGTTTAATAATATTGGTTGTCATGGCAACCATTTTAATATTTCACACAAAATCATATATACTCCATTTAAAATCAATATATTCGTCGAATCGGTATACATTATCAATGCTGCGAAAACAATATTTATCTTTACAAACATGATTGTTCAAAGTAATTTCACCTTGTCCTTGGACATGAAGGCCACATGGGTGTGGTACATGTATGGAATGAAAATATGGATGATGATAAGGAAGTATATGAAGTTTGAAGTCAATCTGACTTACGGTTGCAGAAAACTTTAAGGCAAATCGTACGAATGCAAATGTCTAAGTAATTTGACATTGACCTTGGAAATGAAGGCCGCATGAGTGTGGTATGGAATGAACATATGGTTGATGATAAGGAAGTATATGAAGTTTCAGGTCCATCCGACTTTCCGTCACAGAGATAATGGGTACCCAAGCTCTTTAACGTGGACGGACGTAATTACGAAAACTATATACCCCTCGACATACTTTGTATGCCGAGGAGGGGGGGGGGGTATATCTATAGTTTTGTATACACAGTTTAAACTTTATACAACAATCACAAACAAGAGGGAGCAGTCATGCATGGAACACGACAGGTGACATATGTCATCAGTCCCTTTTTTCCTGTCACAGTCATAGCTCAGGAACTAGACTGGTGACATATGTCATCAGTCCATTTTCTCCTGACACAGTCTCCTAAATTTAAAATTCATATCATTTTCCAATTCAAATAGGAATCCTCAGCGATTTGTAACCCGGAGGATATAACAAAAACGTTCTACTTTCACTTTCATTTCAGCTACACATTCAATTTTAATTTATTGAGTAAATGATGCCGAAATATTTATTTAAATTAATATATAATTATTTAAATATACTTTTTTTTAATTCATAATACAAATAATCTAGAGATAATTATTATCCGTATTCAAACTCAAGACAACGTTTCCTTTGTGAAATGTATCGTACTGTATATATATGCTGTGTAACGTCAAGTCGCAAGACTGTCGGCAGCGTATGCGCTAACACACACGATGTGTAATTATCAAAAAAATTGCTAGCACCTCTTTGGAAAGTTTGGATTTCCGCGCGAACTGTTTTACTAAATTCATTATAGATTAGTTGGTTTTTTAAGTAAAATGGACACTGATTAATAATATCGATGGCTCAAGATGATTAAAACAGTATGTACATGTAACTGTAAAAGAAAAACAATGCTTCTGCTTTAAATCATCATCATTTCGCTGTCCAATGTCTGATTTTATCGAGCCATTGACTTATGTAAAGTTCAGAATGTAAGCTTTAATCTGATTGGTCATTCAAGAAAAACGTCACAGGGAAATCCCGCCCCTATGCCTACTATATCATTGCGCAAAATATCAACATACATAACAAAGAACTCATATTAATACATAACAGTTAATCGTTTATAAAGTATACAAACACTTTTGTAATAACACACATATAGCACAAAAAAGCAAACAACACATGTATTACGCTGAAACGGTAAGATAGCTCGCTGTTTTACTGTTGTTGAACTACTTTTTTATGGCGTAGTACAGCGTGTTTTTCTAAAGCTAAACCCGCAAACAGTGACACTGCGACCGCCACTTAACTCATTAGCATATCTGCAATGACTGAGCATTTTCATATATGAAAATATGAAAGTATGACAACCGCACATATTCATACGCAGTGATTAGGTCGTATTGACAGGATATAAAAAATGTTTAACGGCACATACGCATACTGTGTTGACGGGATAAATGACTACAGTGCAACCCCTCTACAACAGCCACCCATGGAAAGACGCAAAACTGGCTGTTGCAGGGAGGTGGCTGTTGTAGGGAGATTAATGCTGAATTAAATTCTGTCGTCCGCTGTTTATACATTTTCTTCGATAATTCTCATCAAAAACTTGCTCTGGTAACATTTTAGAATCATTTCCAATGGAAATGATTCTAAAGTGATGTCAAAACATGTTTATATTGATAAAGAAGGCAAAAGCAACAGCAGACGAAACCTTTCGTGTTCAGCAGTCTAAGTGTTAGATATAGAGGAAATCATCAATTTGGGATATAAAAGAGCGGCTGTTATAGAAATGGTGCTGTTGTAGAGAGGTGGCCGTTCAGGAGGTTTCACCGTACGTAACAGAAAGCCTCGGTTTCGGCACGCTTAAGTAAACCATTTGGCTCCAAGTTACTGCTGGCTCCACACCACCATTACAGCATTCTCTCGCACACGATTCATATCTAGAGAGCCCCGCAGGGGACATGTATAATTTTTATTAATTCGTTCCCACGAAATAAAAATTCGTTCCATAAATTTAACAATTCGTTCCCTCGAATCAACAATTCGTTCCCACGAAATAACAATTCGTTCCCACGAAATAACAATTCGTTCCCACGAATTAACAATTCGTTCCCACGAATTAACAATTCGTTCCCACGACAGGGTACGAATTGTTATTTCGTGGGAACGAATTGTTAAATTGAGGGAACGGATTGTCATTTCGTAGGAACGAATTGTTAATTCGTGGGAACGAATTGTTAAATTGAGAGAACGAATTGTTATTTCGTGGGAACGAATTATTATTTCGTTGGAACGAATTAATAAAAAAGAATTATACGTCCCCAGTGGGACTCCGTACATATCAATACACGAATAACTGTATAAATGTGTGACCGATTCGTTTAATCAATACAATACAATACGATTTATTAAGCATACAATAATGCAATGTTTCTGGCGAATATCTAACTTCAAGAAGATTGTAATACTTATGATAAATCAAAGTACTGAAAGTATTGAACATAGGGTACTACAAGATTAAACTAGATTGATTGATTATTGGTGTTGCACTTTCATTAACCCGTAAAGGTACATGCCCACTCAGTAGGTACAAAATGTTCTTTACATCAGAGACATCATCTGAGACATTTCCTGGCAAACTAAACATTCGTGCGCCATTATCCCACGTACTGATTGGCATTATTATACATTTTATATCAGACGTAAATTTACGCACTGATATCAGGGGCGATAACCGTGTTGGCTTAAAATGTTAACGGACATCACTATTTAATCTCTGTATTTAATTTTATGATGTGCACTGATCATACTTTAAAATCTGTCGAAAACATTATTTTTTCAGGCGACGCATTTCTTTAGTATAAATAATTAAACAATATCATGCCTCATTTGCATATGAAAATTGCCTGATACCACCGCGCGTCACTATCAGTAAAATAAATACGACTAAATTATTATATCTGTATAGCGGGCACTTGTAACGTTTAGAACTGGTGGAATAGTGACAGTTATTCACTTATTTAATTCCTATAAATGACATTTTGGGCTTACTGAGTGGGCATGTACATCTAAAGCGCTGGAAACGACAATTGTCGTCTGCTGTTTTAAATATTTTTTATATTTTCTCCTCAAAAACACACTGAGACGATTCTAACAACATTACAGATTATGCATAGCAAATTTCAGAAACATACGTTAACACATATACAAGACATCATCAATTCAAGTATAAATACAGATTCCTGATATCTATGATCATTATAGATATATTGAAAACTGATTGAAGAGCAATAGTTACAATAATTCCGCTACGGAAGCGGTGTCGCGCATGAAAATGCCTTGTGGGTACATCGCCATGTTTACATCTGTTTTGTGAATGAAATAGTTGGCCCCGGATCGAGTATATTAAAACATACAAATGACGTCATTGGGGAAACCGCTGACAAAATTTTCAATGTATGGAAGCCCAAACTTGTTAGAATTTTGTTTTTGTCATATTTGCAGTACTTGCATTAATATGGGTATTAATCTACGCTGGATGTGTTATACTGTCATTAATTTGTTCCCTGACTTTTAATTTATCACTTTAAATACTGACTGATTGACCTCCTTCCCTGAACGTAGAATTGACACTCATGTTGGCGTGTATTGGCCACCATAGACAAATGTAAATCAGGCCGAGTTGGGGAATGTCACTAAAATCCGCTGTAAATCCATCGATAGAATGAGGATTAACAGCAGTTAGACCCACACGTGCGAGTTTTGTTTCGCACAGGTGTCGGGTGACTTTAAAAATAGACTGTCGGAAGGTCAAACTTGATATCGTTTGTGTGTTAAACGCGTCGCGTGTTTCGGAGAGTATTCGGAGGGAGTTAACTCTGCCGACAAATATAGCCCGTTACTAAATTTAGCGATGACCGCACGATTTGTGCCGCAAATGGGAGAAAATCACGCGCAACAAAATAATCCGATGTATTTATGTATGTAGAACATCCGTTGTTGATATTGTGCAGTGCAAGTAGTTTTTCATAATATTATTTGTCAAGTAGCGGTTGCGTATGCCAGTTAAACGTTGAGTAACACAATGCATTTTGTTGTTATGGTTACTCCCAAAATATCACTACGGACCATCGCATCGAGGGAGGTCTGGGGCGTGGCTAACTGTCGGAGGCGATCCCAATACATAGGTTTACCCTATATGAAAATAAATGTCAAATACATGTACCACTAAAATAGTACAGCAGTGTGCTATAAACTACGGAGCCCCGCAGGGGACGTAGAATTCTTTTTTTTATTAATTCGTTCCCATGAATTAACAAATTCGTTCCCACGAATTAACAATTTGTTCCCTCAATTTAACAATTCGTTCCCACGAAATAATAATTTACACTTATTGAGCATATTCTATGCACAATAAATGTAAATCCAATAATTGTTTACAAGAAAACATTGTTAATACGCAATTTACAAACTATCATCATTTTGTACTTACGAACAATTTACTTAGTCCTACGAAGTTTAGTGAAACGGCGCCCTGTACATTTATATTACAGTCCGGTGTGCTGGTACGGGGCGCCATGCAGGACAGGTTAATTATGTGTACAAAATTGAGTTTTGTAACACTAAAAATCACAAAATTCAATTCTGTGTCACAAAATTCAATTCTGTGTCACAAAATTCAATTCTGACAATTCTGTGTCACAAAATTCAATTCTGTGTCACAAAATTCAATTCTGCATACGTTTCGTACACAAAATTCATTTTTTTTATAAAGGATTCAATTTTGTAAGACAGAATTGAGTTTTTTGAAGAAAATTCAGTTTTGTGGGACAGAATTCATTTTTGTCCACAAAAATTAGTTTGCGTAGGATAGTCTATGTCATCTATACGTTGATTGGTTGAGATCGGTCTTAGTCCATTTTAATAGATGGTGGAGTACACTTGCAGGTTTAAATATTTCAATGCGAAAATATAACCCAATATATCAATATTATACTTCTTTATGGACAGTTATTTTGGTTATATTATGATTACAAATGAGTGGTCACACTATATAAGCATATACACTTTGAAGGAGAAATAAGAAAAATATTCAGAATTTTCCCTCAATTATGTAAACAGGGTCAAACATAAAGTAGCCGGGACATAGCTAGACCTGAGAGCATGCCCATATATAGAGAATACCAGTCTAGTGTATTTTGATATCAAGTTTATCAGGCAAGGCTAGGAAACGCGTAGGAATTCCGAGGCTTGCCGAGGAATTCCTACCGTTTCCGAGCCGAGCCTGATAAACTTGATATTAACATACACTAGCCTGGTATTCTATTTATCAGGTAACGTTTTATGCTCGAAAATGACATTAGATGACGTCGTATTCTAACAGTAGATCTAACCTTGTGAAACAAATGGTATTGGATCTGTGTCTACTAGTTGCGAAGTTACGTGTTCGCAACTATGTGTCTACATGCATTACTTACAGCATACACCATCTTAGTATCCATGGTATCTACACAACTACTACAAATGGTTTCCTCAAATGGCCCAATACACACATTCTGTTTATAAACACAGACAGCAGTCAGAACACATGCCACAGCGCGTGTATTATTGATTTAACTGGGGCAGATGTACCTTGCGATACACAATAAATGACGTCAGTACTCGCGGGAGATCTACATGTACATGAATTATGTGTACAATTATAACGCAAATGAGTTTAAATACGAATGGGTTTGTCAACGTTTGACTGTTTGGAGATAGTTGAAGCAAAATGGCAGAATGAGAAATGAATCATCGGCAGAATGAGAAATAAATCATCGACATTGAATGTGTAGATCGGCGACCGTGACACATTTCTCCAGTGCAGTTTCTGACCAATGGTAGTCCTTCTTACATGCGTGTGCAGAATTGAATTTTGTGACACAGAATTGAATTTTGTTACACAGAATTGACAGAATTGAATTTTGTGACACAGAATTGAATTTTGTGACACAGAATTGAATTTTGTTACATAGAATTGAATTGTGTGACACAGAATTGAATTTTGTTACACAAAAGTGAATTTTGTGGCACAAAAGTGAATTTTGAGACACAGAATTGAATTTTGTGGCACAAAAGTGAATTTCGTGACACAGAATTGAATTTTGAAGCACTAAAATGAATTTTGTTGACAAAATTGAGCCATGTCCCACTTGGCGCCCCGTAGCTGGAGCTTCCCACAGTCTATTCACATTACCGGTTATCGTTACTGATAGTCAAATAGTCACTTTACCGATTATCGTTACGGACAGTCAAATAGTCACTTTACCGGCTTATCGTTACGGATAGTCAAATAGTCACTTTACTGACTTATCATTATCGATAGTCTAATAGTCACAATACCGGTTTATCGTTACAGAATTGACAGAATTGAATTTTGTGACTCAGAATTGAATTTTGTGACACAGAATTGAATTTTGTTACACAGAATTGAATTGTGTGACACAGAATTGAATTTTGTTACACAAAAGTGAATTTTGTGGCACAAAAGTGAATTTTGCGACACTGAATTGAATTTTGTGGCACAGAATTGAATTTTGTGACACAGAAATGAATTTTGTAACACAGAATTGAATTGTGTGACACAGAATTGAATTTTGTTACACAAAAGTGAATTTTGTGGCACAAAAGTGAATTTTGCGACACAGAATTGAATTTTTTGGCACAAAAGTGAATTTTGTGACACAGAATTGAATTTTGTGGCACAAAAATTAATTTTGTTGACAAAATTGAGCCATGTCCCACTTGGCGCCCCGTAGCTGGAGCTTCCCACAGTCTATTCACATTACCGGTTATCGTTACTGATAGTCAAATAGTCACTTTACCGATTATCGTTACGGATAGTCAAATAGTCACTTTACCGGCTTATCGTTACGGATAGTCAAATAGTCACTTTACTGACTTATCATTATCGATAGTCTAATAGTCACAATACCGGTTTATCGTTACGGATAGTCAATTAGTCACATTACCGACTTATCGTTATGGATAGTCAAATAGTCACATTAGCGGTTTATCGTTACGGATAGTCAAATAGTCATTTTACCGGCTTATTGTTACGGATAGTCAAATAGTCACATTACCGGCGTATCGTTACGCATAGTCAACTAGGGCTAACTGTACTTTACGGAACGGAACGGAACAAGATATGGGGTACCCAACAGGGGTTACACCGTTAAATATAAAAGACATATTAACCAGGGTTCTACGTTCATCAATCACTTTTATTAACATGTATAACATGGATTTGACGTATTATTCTATATATCAATTTGAATTTGTGTCTTGTTGTGTAGCGACTGTATCGGTGCCATTACACACAGGAAACAATAGGGTCACTAGCAATCGCCACGTCACCCAGTGGTGTGATGTGTAGAATGTGGTGCACCGTGCTACTACACAACTTGACACAGCCATAGACCACACCACCTCTCCACATATCAGAATTGATCACAACAGCTAGTTCCTTGTTCCGTTCCGTTCCGTAAAGTACAGTTAGCCCCATACGCTAACTGTACTCTATGGAACGGAACGAGATTTGTTTTTCGCTAGAATACCGATAATCTTCCTACATAGGCGTCATCTAAGTGATGATGATCGTTTGTAAATGTACCCAGGTGATAAAACTCTCACACTCAGACTCAAGAACATTGATTGGTTAAAACTGAGCGTATGCTCAGAATTAACCGATAGGTTTGGGGGTGTCTGAGTATGAGATTTACACACCTATCTGCCCCCGCCCAGTTCCACCCTACACACAGCTACTGTGCACACGTATGGATGCCAGGTGCCGTCAGAGCCGGAGACTTCAATGTGGTACATGTAATTAGTCGTCGCCATGCCATCCAATCGTGTGGTGAGGTGTAGAATGCAGCGTTAATAATCCACATCGCACCACCCCAATGCCACTCCAGTGACTGAGAATTGAGCATAATATTTTCTTGTTCCGTTCCGTTCCGTAAAGTACAGTTAGCCCCTACGGTAACTCTACTTTACGGAAGGGAACGGAACGAGATTGTTTTTCGCCAGAATACGGTTGCTGATACTCTTCCTACATACGCGTCATCTAAGTCATGATGATCCAATTTAAATGTGCCAAGGTTATGAAACTCACACTCAGACCCCAGCATGTTGATTGTTTAAAACTGAGCGTATGCTCAGAATTAACCATTATGTCTGAGAGGAGTCTGAGTATGAAATTGATAATAAGTTTTATAACCTCAGCCCCATATCTCATTTACACACCTATCTGCTCACGCCCGGCTCCACCCCACCCACACACAGCAAATG